>CM076580.1:1003662092-1004000140 GCA_034641835.2 Pinus albicaulis | reverse complement strand
ACTCTTTCAAACCTCCTTTGGCTCTGGATACCAATAAAAAGATTGTGGACTTTGTAACTTACTTGAATCTGAAATCTTGCTACCGCTTTCCTCACACACACACCATCCTTGGTGAGAGATACGTGAAACGACTCCTCAGGTCCTTAACTCGCCTTACAATCTCCTTTTCGTGATCTTAGAAAACTGTCCTCAGACAGGCGGCCCATAAAGCTTCAAATTAATTCAAGCAAAATGTTACACACCATTTTATGCCATAGAGCAGAGCTAAAGAGCTTCTGAACTCTACACAAACTATTACAATACTGACTCACTCACACTCACACTCACACTCACACTGCGATGCCTAACAACAAACCAAACACAACTATATATACAAGAAAACGAGACTATTGAGGGTCCTTGTCAGGCATTCCTGGCCCAGACAGTGTCTACTCAATATTCTCGAGTACAATTATTAGACGCACTAAACATAAAGATTCCTTACCATGATCCTTTTGGGCTACGATCATGATCTTCTTGTTCACCTGGTTCAAAATCACTGGGGTACTCAGTTGGTGATGACGAGGAATTTGTACTCCTTGTCCGATAAAGCCATTCTAGGTACTTAGATTCCCACTCACTCTCATCCAGTGCTTGAGCATCTTGATAGATGTCGACAAAAAGAGTACCTTGGTCTGTGGATTCCTTTTCTTTTCCTTTTTCTGTAGATGCCTTTACCGTAGCAACTCCTTTTCCTTTAGCTGCTTTTGAAGATTCTCCTTTAGATGAATGATCTGTATGCAACTTGACAAGATCTTTAGTGAAAAAATTATTCTGTTGCGGAAACAGATATTTGTCAGCTGATTTTGTCCATTTATTGACATAAGCCATTGGATCAACTTCAATCTCAAGAAAGGAATCTTTTCTGCTTTTCCGAAAGCTAGGATCGGATTGGACTGCCAACTCAACACCATCAAGTAATTCTAACTTGAAAATCTGGAACATATTTACAGAGTGTTTAATACAACATTGGATCCATAATTTACAAAGATGATTTAACCCATGAATTTCTTGCCAACCCAAATCAAAGCTAACTGCAGAGCAAACATGGTTGGATAGTAATAAACTGATGAGGCATACTATATCACTTGTCCAGTTACCATGTTTAACATTAATAGTAATCAGTGCTCGTTGGTTGATAATTAATTTGATGGCTTTAATATTATTCTGGAAATGTTCTAAAGCCTTTATCAAACTAAGTTTTTCCTGAAGCTTTAACTGATTAAATTCTTTCAACCATGAAGGTACCAGCCCTTACATGTTATAAGGTAGCAACGACTCATCAAATTTCTCTTGGACCATAAATTTGTAGTAAATGGATTAGAGCACTTTAGAACATTTTTATTTCTATGCTTTGATAATCCCATGGAGTTGAAAAAGTTCTTCATCTTTGTAAGGATCTCTCGATGCATTGAGTTGTTCGACACAGGGCTTTTTGGGCGAGACAGCATAAGTACCCCATGATATTAAAAATTCATATGTCTCATCTTTGAGGAAAGTATACGTACTTTTAAAAATATACATTATTACTCTTGGAGATAAAGCCAGCTTCTGTAACTGTGATAAATGAGTTTGCAGAGATATGAGAAATTTTTCAACTTTGTCATGCATATTGATCTCATCAATATCAAGCATTTTTGCAGTGGTATAGATGGCAAAAGAAAAATCAACTGCACCAATCAACTGATAATAATTCAACCTCTTAATATAGTTACAAGTTGGGGCGATAAAATGTTTCTTGCGGGTGTTAGTGTCAATATGTTCAGTGATCAAATATGCTCTTTCATTTTACTTTTTAGTGGTCCTAGGTCAAAATTTCATGTTTCAAGTCAGTTCTCAAATAAAATTGTGTTCATTGAATATGTCTAGGTCTAAAATGCTACTCCATTCACTCCATTCATAACCATCATCATTTCAGAGGACATGTCATCCATCAATCATCTAAGGTTTGAGTTCATTCACCACACCTTCATTTAGGTCAGGTTCTAGGTCTCATTTGTTTCACCACCATAAGAGTCAATTATGCCATAAAAGAAAGTGAACAAAATCTCATTTTCACCATACAAGTCATTTTCATAGGCAGTTAAAAAAGAAAGGGAAAAAAGTAAAGAAATCCTCACTTCTCACCATCATACTCCACAGTTTCCATGGGTTGAAGAAAAATAAGCAAATTTGTGCCAACACTACCTATGCTACGCTTCTGGGTGTGTTGCGCAGGCGCTTCGTTTTTGGTGTTTGAGCTCCAAATCAGTTCTCCAAGGTTCAAGACCACTACACAAAGGTTCATACACTTCCTCAACAGTAAGTGGACACCTTCCATACCTCTCTCAAGTCAAAATTCATCAACAAATGAGTGGTTTCCTTCATTAGGTTACCTCCCCTACGTATTGCACGAGTGTTACGCTTTTGGTGTTTTTCATATTTTGTTTGTTTTAGCTAATAAAACCCTAATAAAACTATCTACAACCTTCATATAACCTTCATACACCATACCCTAACATCTCCTATCACTCACAGCCCTATTTTCCATCAATTCCATTAAAACCCTAATTTTCACTACATTTTGGCAAAAAAACTAGTGAAACCTTGTGTTTTGACCTTTTGGGCACCTTTCACATGCCCATTCCCAAAAATTCCACTTGAATTCTATAGCCAAATCATCACCCTTTCTCTCCAATTTTTTAGGGATTTTTCTCTAACTTCCTTCCACTTCATTTTTGTCCCTAAAACCACTCTACCACTATCCCCTATTTTCCTAATTTTCCACCTTCCCTAACCACTACATCAAGCTAGGGATTTCCTTGTTGGAAAACATCATGGAGGGTGAGAAGAAGGTCCATAAGGGAGGTCACCATTCCAAGTGTTATCTCTAAATTGGTACTAATGGGCTGCTCCACCAAACAACTTAGAGTAACTCTTTCAAACCTCCTTTGGCTCTGATACCAATTATAAGATTGTGGACTCTGTAACTTACTTGAATCTGAAAACCTGCAGCTGCTATCCTCACACACACACCATCCTTGGTGAGAGATACGCGAAACGACTCCTCGGGTCCTTGACTCGCCTTACAATCTCCTTTATGTGATCTTGGAAAACTGTCCTCAGACAGACGGCCCAGAAGGCTTCAAATTAATTCAAGCAAACTTGTTACACACCAGATTATGCCACAGAGCAGAGCTAAAGAGCTTCTGAACTCTACACGAGCTATTACAACACTGATTTTACTCGCTCACACTCACACTCCAATAACAAACCAAACACACCTATATATACAAAAACATAGAGACTATTGAGAGTCCTTGTCAGGCATTCCTGGCCCAGACGGTGTCTACTCAATATTCTCGGGTACAATAATTGACGCACTAAAAAAAATAAAGATGCCTTACCATGATCCTTTTGGACTGCGATCATGATCCTCTTGTTCACCTGGCTCAAAATCACTGGGGTATTCCGTCGGTGATGACGAGGAATTTTTACTCCTTGTCCGATAAATCCACTCTAAGTACTTAGATTCCCATTCAATCTCATCTTGTGCTTGAGCATCTTGATAGATGTCGACAAAAAGAGTACCTTGGTCTGTGGATTCCTTTGCTTTTCCTTTTTCTGTAGATGCCTTTACCGTAGTGACTCCTTTTCCTTTAGCTGCTTTTGAAGATTCTCCTTTAGATGAATGACCTGTATGCAACTTGACAAGATCTTTAGTGAAAAAAATATTTTGTTGTGGAAACAAATATTTGTCAGTTGATTTTGTCCATTTATTGACATAAGCCATTGGATCAACTTCAATCTCAAGAAAGGAATCTTTTCTGCTTTTCCGAAAACTAGGATCTGATTGGACAGCCAACTCAACACCATCAAGTAATTCTAACTTGAAAATTTGGAACATATTTACCGAGTGTTCAATACAAAATTGGATCCAGAATTTACAGAGATGATTTAACCCATGAATTTCTTGCCAACCCAAATCAAAGCTAACTGCAGAGCAAACGTGGTTGGATAGTAATAAACTGATGAGGCATACTACATCACTTGTCCAGTTACCATGTTTAACATTAATAGTAATCAGTGCTCTTTGGTTGATGATTAATTTGATGGCTTTAATATTATGCTGGAAATGTTCTAAAGCCTTTATCAAACTAAGTTTGTCCTGAAGCTTTAACTGATTAAATTCTTTCAACCATGAAGAAATTTTCTTGACTTCTTCTATATTATCGGCTAGCACTGACTCATCAAATTTCTCTGGACCATAAATTTGTGCAAATGGATTGGGCACTATTGGATTTTTTATTTCTATGCTTTGATAATCCCATGGAGTTGAAAAAGTTCTTAAATACTGTAAGGATCTCTCAATGCATTGAGTTGTTCTGACCTGGGGCTTTTTTGGGCAGAGACCATTGTAAATCTCCCAATCAACAAAAGATTCATATATCTCATACTGAGGGAAAGTATCTGTACTTGCAAAATATTCATTATTGCTCTGGAGATAAGCGGCTTCTATTTCTTCAAATAAATCTGGGATTTGCAGAGATATGAGAAATTTTTCAACTTTGTCATGCATATTGATCTCATCAATATCAAGCATTTTTGCAGTGGTATAGATGGCAAAAGAAAAATCAACTGCACCAATCAACTGATAATAATTCAACCTCTTGAGAGTTTCTATCATTTCATCTGTAAACAATCGAGACCAATAATCATCCAGAGTTTTGAAATATATTTTGACCTTCATATTAGGTAAAGGGTAAACCTTAACCAATTCTTCATCTAAGCCCAAAATTACTCCAACATTCTTTGACTGCCAGGCTTGGCAGCGTTGAATCCATTGATTTCTCCTCATTCGAAAACCAACGATCTTTATGATTTGTTGAGCAACATCTTCAAGAACTAATTCTAAAATGTGAAAAAGTTTAACAAAAGTTTGAAAATTATCATCTGATGGTGTTTTACCTGGAAGCTCAAAAAGATCTGTTCTTCTGCTAGGTCCTGAGAAAGTATGCATCTTATTCATGTCTCTTGTGAGAGAATCTGCCAGATAATTTGAAATTCCTGGAATCCATTCAACATCAAATTCGTACATTTGGAACCATATCTGCCATGCCAACAATCTACCTCTAGCTAACTGTCTAGAGATTTTAGCAGATAGAAAATGTGTAAAATTCATAGAATCTGTTCTGATTAAAAACATTGCAGGAGCTAGATAAACTTCAAATTTTTAAATTCCATTGAATATTGCAAGTGTTTCTTTTTCTGCTGCAAAATATCCTTTCTGATGTGGCAAAAACTCACCTGATGCATATGCACACAATTCTTCTTCACCTGATTCTTGCTTCTCAAATAATGCTGCTGCCCAAAAAGAATCAGAAGCATCAGTCTGTAAAATTAGAAATCCATTGCCAGGAGGCTTAAGTTGTGGTAAATGCTTACATTCTTCTTTCAACAATTTTACCGCATCTATAGCCTCAAGGGACCATCCTGAATGCAAATGCTGCCTTATTGGGGTTGTTTTCTCTGATAACCATGGAATGTATTTATGAATATAATTCAACACACCAAGAAACCATTGAATCATTTTTGTTTCAGAGAGTTTATCTGGAAACTCAGACAATTTTATCAATACATGCGGCTGCATTTGTATCTTTCCTTCATTCACATGAATGCCTAAAAAATCAATACTATTCTGAAACAAAACCATCTTCTTTTCTGAAAGAACAATACCATGCTGTCGAACTTCATCTAAAAAGATATTTAGATGTTGGAGATGGCTTTCTAGATTTGCACTATGGATTAAAATATCATCAATATATACACAAATGAAGTCATACTTGCCAAAAATATAATCCATACGCCTTTGAAAGAATGCAGGTGCATTCTTCAAGCCAAAAGGTACTAATTTCCATTGAAAAAATCTAGCAGGGCATGTGAAAGCAGTCTTGTGTCGATCTTCGGCTCTTATCTGGATCTAATAATAACCTGACTTCATATCAAACTTGCTAAAGATTTTGCTGTTTTGAATCTTCTGCATTATTGTCTCTTGTCTTGGTAATGGGTAATTAAAGCTTTTAGTGATAACATTGAGAGGCTTATAATTAATTACCATTCTATATTTTCCTCGAATTATCTCAGAATGATTCCTAACTAGAAAAGCTGAGCAAGAGTAATGAGACTCACTTGGTTCAATTAACGGAAGTTGCAAAAGTTCATCTATCTGCTTTCTGATTTCTTTTTCATCTGATGGGGTGCAAGGAATTAACTTACCTTTGACACCATTATCATGGAGAGTGATTATTTCCTGCTGTGGACTCTCAACTGACCAGAACACTTGGGGATTCTCAAAGCAATTCTTCAACAATTCATCATATATTTGTAACTGCTCTTGGGACCAATCAGGATTTACATGTGCCTTCTGCTTGGTTTTCTTTTGAGCTCTGTCTTCATATAATTGGAGAACCTCTATCCAATTATTAGAATCTTTTTCAGGTCTTCTAGTTCCAGCTTTCTTTTAGCTATTTTGTTTTTGTGCCTCTGAATTAGCCAAGGTAAGTCGTGGAACAGAAATGGCACTTTTATTTATATTAAGAATCAGTTTATCCTCACTGATTGTCACTGGAAGGACTGATGAAAGAAAAGGCGTCCCTAATGATAAACTGGTTGAAGTATCATAATATTGAACGGCTGAAATTTTGACAATTTTCCCTCCAACTTTTAAAGAAATATTATCAGCATAATGAGTTAGAGAGACAGAACCTCCAATAGTTTCTAAAACCAAAATATGATTAAGAGGTTTCCAAAGGCCCTTAAAAAGAGAAGGACGAGCCAAATTGTTAGAGCCACCAGTATCTATAAAGGCATGTACAGCAACCCAGTCTTGACGAACTTGAACTTCCACAGGGATATACAGAAGATTGTTTGTTTTAACAATATTTTTCAAAAAATATGATTCTTCAGGAATGGATACAGGGATTATTGATGATGGGGAAACATTTTTGGGATATGGACAAAACGAAGTGAAGGGAGGAAGAGAAGAAGACAGAGGAATGCTAGGAGGTGGAATGGAGACAGACTGACTATCTACAACAGAAGAAGGTGTAAGAGAAACAATGTCATCATCAAAATCAGAAGTTTCAGAAGTAGACTCATCTTCATATTCATCACTATAATGCAATTCATCTTCTTCATCACAATCTGAATCATAGCAGCGATTCATCTTTTGATATAGTTCAGGAATATCATCAAGATCTGACAAAGAGGCATCGGTTAAAATATATACTTCTGAAACATCATCTTGTGAATCAACCATGGACCAATTATCAACAAATTCTTCAATATCAACACAAGCTTTGAGTTTATTTGAGGAGCTCTTTGGACATTTCTTTGCAAAATGACCTTCATGTTTACAGATAAAACAAGCATTACTTTTGGGAGACTGTCTACGTTTCTTCAGATATCTGTATTTTTTAAAAGGTCTTTTGGGATGAGCTACTCGTTTAGGTCTGTATTTTCCATATTTTCTAGATCTCCTCTTCTTGAACGGGATCCAAGGTAAAACAGATCTACAGACATCTAAACCAGGGGAAAACTCAGAAGCTTTCTTCTGCCAGCATAAATATTTGACCTTTTCTGAACATCTAAACAAAATATCAATCCAATAGATTTGGTCAATGCTTTTATTCTGGACTTCCAGATCTTTAAGAATTAGGTCTCCTAAATTTCCTGGCAGCTTTGACAAAAATGACACTTTTTGAACTGAATCGTTACTGAGATTGGCTTTAAAGACTTTACTCATATAATCATTTCCAAACTGTTGGAGAAACTTGACATCTTTTAGCTCCATACGAGCTAAATCTGTTATGAGTTGCTTCTTCTGATCAACAGGTTCTGGAACAAATTGATTTTTTAACAATAGTTCTAAAGTGGCTAGACTAGCATTACAAACATTCATTCTTTCTTCAGCAGTTGGGGTCATCCACCAATCATAAACAATGCCAGCCATTCTTTTTTCAGCAAGATAGAAAATAGCTTCATTGTTTAATTTAGAAATGACTTGCATTTGATATAATGCACCAATCCAAATGCGAATTGATTCAGCAGGATTTGAGGATTTTTCTAAATCTAAAACATAACCAGTAGAACTGGTTGCAAATAGATCTTCTTCTACTCTGGGATACTTGGTTTGTTCTCTGAAAACATGGGCCTTTTGCAAGGAAGGCAAGATAAAAGATGGAAATTTTTTAGCTGCATCTTCAAGAGTAGCCAATTCACTTTTTGATTTATGAATTTTAATTGTCTGGGCAGACTCTAAAGCTTTTTCAGAGAAAATATTTTTAGCAGGTGGAATTTCTTTACCCTTTTCGGCTGCTTGAGCACTTGATTCTATTCCACTGTCTTCAATTTCTTCAAATTCCCAGTAATTTGGAGTATCCATAGAGAAACGTGGGATTCTAGATTCTCTTTTTCTCCTTTCTTTTTCTTTCTTTCTTCTAGCTTTTTCTTCTTTCCGCTGCTTATCTGCTTGCTGTTCTTCATGAAGCAGTCTTAGATTAGCTAGAATTTCTTCTGATTGAGAACCTAAATCATCTAATACTTCTTCAGCATGTGAGCACCATGTAGTTAAATAATTTCTCAATTGGTAAACTTCATCAAGATCTTTAGTTTTATTAACACTATGTTCTATTAAAGGTGCACAGTCAGCTCTAGTAGTTGGTTGTTTTGACATAGAAGAAGTAGTGCAGAATTTAGTCTTTGGAGGCCATTTGCCACCTTTTACAAAACGATGGTTTGCATACTACCACTCTTCTTGCGGTTGAGAAAAAATATGAGAAATACGATGCATCTTCTGTACAGGAAGGAAAGGTTTATTTTCAGGTATGTACAATTCATTTGAACCGATTTCAGGTTCGGAAGAAAAGACTTCAGAAATGGGTGAAACATTCACTTTGTTTGAGGAAGACGATTCACTTTGATTTACAGGCACTACATATCGTCTGGGTTTGAACAGAGGTCTTGGAATCTCTGGCTTAGGAGGGATTAACTTAACACGACCATCAGCAATAGCAATTCTTTTCATTTTCGACTCAGGTCTCTTTGCATCAGCGAGAGACTTATACTGGAAATACCAATCACTAGGAATTTCTTTAGGACTGTATATGGCTCCCTCAACTTGAGCATTAGACAGACCAACTGTAACACAATCTTTGAGTACAGGCTGCTTTAGTTTAGGATGTGCAGTATTAGTCAACTGGAACAAGGTTTGGATTATCACAGACAAATATTCACTGTCATCTATCAAACTAAGTCCTTGGACTCCAGTCATTAGCTTCCAACAATATTGCAGATGAGGATCAGTGAGACTAGTAGCATAGTCAGGATAGATGGTTCCATATTGACAACCAGTCGACAAATTTCCCATTATAGTTCCTATACGGGCATGGTCATAAGTCTGATGATGGGTATCAAATACTTCAGCTATGCAAGGGGTATTGATACCATGACAGAAAAAAGGAGCAAGACCAATACGAATTCCACCAAAATGAAGATAATTATATTTTTTATCAGCCACATAGTGTCTAAACTTTTTGATATCATCTTTGGAAAACAAGTTTAAAGAGACAATCTGAACAGATGGACCAGAAATTTTGATAGTCACCTCCACTTCTTTTAAAAATGATTTTGACTTAAAGAGAAAAGTTACGGGCAATTTATAAATATCTGTAGCATGCAGAGACAGGGGATTCCAAGTTTCAGGATGTTCAATGATTTCATGATCTACATCAATTTCTTCAGAGCGAGAAGTAACTTCATTAACGATTTTGCGATCAATACTTGAGAAGGTACGTAAAAGATTAGCCATAACAGAATCAGAAACAAGGCTTCGATACCAATTATAAGATTGTGGACTCTATAACTTACTTGAATCTGAAAACCTGCAGCTGCTATCCTCACACACACACCATCCTTGGTGAGAGATACGTGAAACGACTCCTCATCTTTGACTAAGGATTAGCCTCTTTAGCGTCAAAGGGCTCTCTCAATTTAATTATTGATTTTATCAATTAGGTTTCAAATCAGATGGATAAATATATGACAAGTGTCTTAGTGTATTTGATTATAGGTGAAAAATGAATAGGTTTCACTACCATTGGACTCATGGAGTCAGTATGAAGGAATTCAGTGACAAAAGAATCTCCTTGTGGAAACTGAGGCTTTTACTGTTTCAATGAAAAGATAATACTAACATAGAAAATATTCAATAACTCAATGTCAAAAGGAAGTCATAGCATGAGGGCATGATTTCTGAGTAATTCCATATCAATATATTCGAAAAATATATTAAGGAAACATAATACATCAACTCATTGCAACAGTCAAAGAATCTCAGGTGAAGCAAAAATCACCATCACTGTACATTACTGATATTCCAAAATTTACAATAGTAGTAGTCTCAAATGACATTCTCCAACCCTTTCTCATTTGATTTTCTGTCTATTAATAGAATTTTCTTGCTTAGATTGGATCTTCCGAGTTGACTAGATCATCGAACCATAATCTTAACACCTATCTTAACCATAAACTACATTCTTGGAACTGGAAAAGACACCTAATCTCTTAAGACTTATACTTCTAATAGGACTCTCCCTTTCATTTATACATTCATTTTCTGCAGTAATGGGATAATTACATTGATAATAATCAGGTGCTCGAGTGGCACTCACCATCATTAAGACATAAATTTACCCACTATATTTAGGAACAAACACTCCTACTTTTTAGGAAAAGATAAACATAGCTTTGATCATTGTCCTCATGTTGAGCTGGATAGGTGACAGTCTTTTCGAGTAGTGAATCTTTGCTATGGTGGCCCATTGTCATCTTGAATATCTCCACGTTGTGGGTTGGTCTTCAAAACACTTTTCAAACCTCCAAATACAATTAAAAAAACTCCAATGCAAAAACAGAGTACCCTTAGGCAGTTTCGTAGCGTAGTTCAGTAGCATATTTATTTCAGCCATCCAAACTCATTTTTTTCTTCTTCTTATGATCAAGACATGTTTTCTAAACAATATGGGATAAATACAACACTTTCCCTCCTTTGATTTATGGAAAAAATTATTTTTGTGGTAAAAAACCACCCTACAGGGATTTCATACCAAAATCCAACCTTCGAGCTTGGGCTTCGCTACGAAATTCCCTAATTGGCTGAAAACACAAATTTTCCATTTTTCTTCAAAATTTCAATTTCCAAACCAAAAATAATGTTTCCTGCATGTTGTAAAATTAATCAAAAATGTTTAGGTCAACCCCTCAAACTTTGGGCACTTCATCCTTAGCATTAGCAGGATGTAATTCTTCACGTTCATTTATCACTTTAATTTTCAGCCCTCTTTTCTTGAGTTCTTCTTGAATCATTTCCATTTGGTCCTCTAGCTCTTTAACCTACTCTTTAAGCCTTTTCCTCTCAAACTATAACCATATGTTTCTTTTTCAATTTTACTTCACCACTTTCCTCAAAGGAAGAGTTCTTTTTAGCAGGTTTTTGGCATTTGACAGTGATTTGTCATATTTCTCTAATTGATCCTTCATTTCTTTTTCAAATTCTACCATTAGTTGTTTGTCTACCTTGGCCTCTTTTAGTTCCAATTTGACTTCAATGACTTCTTCTCTGGCCTCTCTTAACTGCTCCTGCAATATTTCTACTTCAGTTTTTTCCACCACTTTCTCCTTTCCTTTGCGCAAAAACCTCTTTTGTTGCTGGAGATAGGTCTATGATGTTTTCTATGATAGGCTGCTTGTATTTGTCAATATTTTCTGTCATCTTACTTTCCATGGCACCTTTTGCAAGTTGTAACCTAGTCAGTGGTTTCCTTGGCTGGAATACAAAACCAACATCTTCTCCTGCAAAATATAATTTTTTGACAAACTTACGTTTCTGCTTATTTCTTTTTTCCCCTTCAATGTCCTCTGCTTCGACAATTGGAGTTTCTTCAATGTCTATTTCTTGGAGGATATCTTCAAGATTTCCTTTGGAAATGGTTTCGCACCTACTTATCCTCCTGCTACCATGTTTGCTAATTTTTTTTTTGTGACTTGCAGGTGATGGTTGTGGGATATCTTCCTTTGGTATAGGTTTAGCTTCAACATCCATTGGCTCCACAATAGGCTCTCCCCCTTCTTCATTATCATCTTCTATCACAGCTGGAGATGAAGCAATTTTTGGCGTTGAAATATTCTTAGGTGTCATTGAGTCTACTTCATATCCACTGAGAAAAAGAAAAGATTCCCAATCTCTGTTTAATTTCTTTAATTCCTCCATCACTAAGAGTTTAATTAGGTCATGGTGGAAAATTGATGTCTCGCTGCCTTTAGCCCTGGCTTGGACCTTATCAGACATATTCCCCAAACTCCTAAACAAAAAGAAAGGCAAATCAAGGGGCTTCTTACCAGTGAAATGTAAAAGGAGCCTGAAATGATATAGGTAGGCCATATGAAACCTCCCCTCACAGGTAAAATACTTCTAGACCACAAACAGCAACTTAGAATAGTTCTCTTTCATATAACTCCTAGGAATGCCACTTTCCATGTCAGCTCCGATGTGCTCTGGTTTGAAAAAAATTTCACAGCTCTGCATTTTCAATTTGTTAACTTTGGACCATTCTTCACCTCCTCTTAGTATCTCGGTAGCCTCAGAAATAATATCAAGTGCTACTGTGAAATTTAAAACCCCTGCCTTTGAGGTTGTCCTTGTGAAATTAGCTGCAAAATATTTAGATGTCTGAACATGAAAAACCTGAAGCTTCTGACAGAATTGCAGACAACCAACATTTCTAAAATCATCCATGAAACTGGGGTATTCATTCAATAATTTTAAGTCCATAGGCTTGTATCTCACACAAGAACCTCCTTTATTCACCTTCTTCTTCATTGTCATTCTTCTTTATAACCTCTTTGTTTCTTTAGTCATGACACCTGCAGATGAACAAAACTAGACAACAAGTTGTTTGCGCTGTGAATCAGCTCTTCAAGGATGACATTGTGTTGCTACATGCAAGACTTGAACAATGAACGACAGAGAGATTTTAGAGGTGAAATTTAAATTGCAATTCAATAACTTGGGATAATGATGACAAATGTGAACATAAAGGGTAATGATGAATGAAATAACGATCTTGCATGCTTAGGTGATCATGGTAACTAATTTTGTGACCTCAACTTTACTCTTGGCCATCGAAAACTTGACACCTCACCACACTCTGTCTTTTCTGCAAAAAAACACAATTCCATAGCAAATACAGTTAAGAACTTGGCAGATTCACTACGAAATTTTCAGGTGATTTTGTAGCGAAATCCACTATTCTACAGTTGTATTCACTATCGAATGATGGAAAAATAGACAAGTGGCTTATGTTTGATTTGAGGGCATGGATGTGAAAACTAAATGAAATTGAGTGGATTTCACTAACATGACATGACTCATGGTGGGTTTTAGACTTTGGATAAAGCTTATTACATGTGACTTTTCATAAATTTCATGAATCAAACTATGAAAACAATATGAAACTTAGGTGAGTGATGAGAATGACCCGATCAATGTAATTTTGAAAAATTATGAGTGATAACACCAGGTTTGAGCCAAATCGTACCCATGGCATCATTTTTAGAGATTCGTGAACAAGTTATGGCTTACATTGCACACATCGACAGTTTGGCTTCAAAATCAGTTTCTGAAGTAAGGGAGATGAATTTTACAAAAGTGAAAGCATTTTTTGTCAATAATAGGCAAAATAACAAAAACCTCCTTCATTTTATGCATAATTTTTATGGTTTCAGAGAAATGATCAAAGTAAATTTGCTCCAGGTCATTTTCTGCGCTTTTGGACAAATTGTCTTCAAATCAAATTTTCAGGGGTTTGGAGCAGGGGTTGGCAGTGCTTTATACTCAATTTTGTATCGAACATCCTAAGATTTACAACCATACCACTTTCATCCCAAAAATCCTCTGGGAAGTCCTCCAAACTCCCTCTAAAATTTGGCGCTACGCTTTTGCTCGGAGTGCACTATGCTTCTACAAATTTTGAGTGATCAACTTCAAACTTGACTTCTGAGAAAATGGGAAATTATTCTGAGAAAATGGAGGAATTTATGTTCATAACATGCCAAAGAACAAAAACCTCTCTCATTTTTGCAAAAAACGTTATGTTAGAGAGATATTGATCCATCTTTAAGCCCTATTTTTGCAGATTTTTGGCAATTCCCTTGTTACGCTTTTGTGCCTCCCTTGCTACGCTTTTGGTCATAGTTGTTACGCTTTTGGCCTTAGTTGTTACACTTATGTCAATGTTGTTACGCTTCTAGAGAAGAGACATTTTTGGTTGTTTGTCTTGAAAAACCTCCAAACCATCTCACTACTTGGCTCCATTACCTTATACAACTCTCATAAATGGTAAATCTCATCTCCCATGCTCTCTTGTGGTTAAATTTGTGAGTGTTAACACATTTTCATGCTCATTTTTTTTTCTTCATATTGTCACTTGTCTATGGTATAAAAAAAATTCATTTGACAAACACTAACCTGCCTCACCTACCTAAAACCCTAACCCTAGTACCTAAAACCCCAACTCATATATCTCATATGCAATATCCCCACCTTTCCTATCATCTACACCATCCCTAACATGTCAAATTGAAGAAAACCCTAGATTCTAGCTATTTCAAAGTGAAAAAACTTGAAATTTCCTATGTTTGCTAGATTTTGCCACCCTCCACACATCCATTTATCCTCATTCCACTTTCATTATGGAGTTACGATGCTACTCTATGCACTGAATTTTTCTTATAATTTTTTCTCAACTCCATGACCCTCATTTCACCTTATGAAATTACCCCACCTCTACACTAGCTATTCTCAAAGTCAAACATTGGGAATTTCTTGTGTTTTCATAATTTTTATACCTCGCTCGCACTCATTTTACCTCATTCCACCGACAACTTGGAGCTAACATACAACCCAATCCACTCATTTTTTTTTATAATTTTTCTCAGCTCCAGGATCATTCATCTCATCCTTTAAACTCACACTTTCCTACACTCTGTTAATTTTTCTAGATTTTCATACATTCACCCATCTCATCAAAACTCTAGGGTTTTCATCATTCCAGTGACAAAAAAATGGAAAGTGACAAGAAACGTTTCAAGGGAGGGCGCCAACTCAGGCTAGAACCCTTCAGAATGCATGAAATAAATGCCTTGCCATTAGTTAGAAGATGCTTTAAGAGGGTTGAATGTTTGAGATTTTGTGAAAATCTCATGGAAGAGAGGTATCTTATTCAATTAACCAGCCTATTTTCTATAAGATTCGTCATGGCAAAGGTCACTATTGCAGGTGTAAAGATTAACCTATCAGCAGACCTAATTTCTTCAGCAACAAGTATTCCTTGTCATGGAGAGAAGTGGTTCAAGGGCATGGACTTAGACATTGAAGAGTATAAACAATTTCTCAACCCTCATGCTAGAAAGGAACCACATGTTAAGTCCTTGGTTGTTTATCCCATCACTTACAGGTGCCATAGCACCAATTTTGAGAATTTTTGATCAATTTTGGTATTTTTTGTGATTTTTTAAAAATTCTAGAAATTCCTCATTGCATAAGGGTAACAAAATTTTGTTACTATTATTTAGGGGGCATCCAAATGATGATTTATTTACATGTATAGATTTTTTTTTATGAGTAAGTCACAGATCAGGAACCCCCATGGCATGACAAGCTGTAATTTTGGAGAAAAATCTCAAACACCACTCATTTTTCATGTTTCTGCTGCCTTTTTAGAGCCTCTGTTATGCTTTTGGAGTAACCTTGGGAGAATGGATTTTTGAAGGCCTTCCCATGGGTAATTTTGCAAAATTCAATATATTCTAGAGACTAGACGCAGGGCTAGTTGACCATTCTTTCAGAAGTGGATTTGGACTCTTAAAAGTGCCTCCAAAGTTCTATTACGCTTCTACAAATTTGTGTTACCCTTCTATCAGAAATGTCACAAATCAGCATTGGATTCCTCATTACACTTGTCAAACTCAAAAATGGTCACGAATTCAAGGTTTTATTGCCCTATGAGTTAGCATTAGAATTATTGAGTTGGTGTTTGCCTCCTATCATGAGGGAATATGTAATTAATGTAAGGGACAAACATTCCTAGTTCGTAGCTAAAATTCAAGGAATAGAATCTAGGAAATGGCTCATCTTATGTACTTATGATCCATTTTGGATGGGATTTCGACCTGATGAGGTGTCATAGTACATATTTTCTATAAGCAGACTCTCTTTAGTCTTTTTGTGGGTTGGATAGTCTTATTTTGCAATGGAGCTTTTGTAATCATCATTTTGGAATGAAATCAAAGACAGATTTGCAGAAATTGTGTTGAGAATCTTATGGTATGCATTGGAGCATTTTTTCTTCTTATGTATCTTTATCTATTAATGCTAAATGATATATCTTATTATTTCAAATACATATTTCCCTATGTTTATCTTGTAATTTTATAAGCAGAAATCATGTATGTTCATGCTCTGTTTTAGACAATATTTACATGATATGTCTATTCACTTCTAAATGAATGAATTCACCTCAGTGCTCATCCAGACTCTCTCTTACTTCATCCTATACTCAATGACCAATTAATCATGCTTTCAAACTACCTATCTAGCCTCACACATTCTCTGCAAATTACCTTGAAATTCATACATAAAAACCCTAGACCTAGCCTTCTCAATGACCTTTCTATCCAGCAATTAAAACATAAAAAAAAATCCTATTTACTCAGCTTACATATCTAGACTAAGATCAATATATATTTAGCCAATTCATTGACTGCAAAGTGAGAACGAGAGAGCCCTCTCTTGTCCTAGTAGCACTAGCTACTTGACCTATATCCTGATCTTTGGTTACCTCCTTCAATTCCATTCACAACCTTAGGAAACAGGGGGAGTGATAACAGCGGGAGGAATTGAAATCCTAGAGATGGCGATGGGTTTCAAACGTTGGTCAACAAGGGACCGCTACTGGTGAACCATGGCAGGTGCTTGACAGTGGCATCTAGTATCATTGTCAGAGTACAGAGGACATGTGGGCGCATCTCTGTCATGCATGGCATTCATTGGAATTGAGGACAGAGGAAACGGGGGTTTAGGCCATTAGGAGAATGGAGTTTTGGATTTAAGTTACCTCTAATCTCGCTGCCCTCTGGAGAAACCAGCGCACACCTGTAGGTATTGTCTTGTTTTACCATTTTCAGGGGAAGTTTTTACATGTGAACAGTAGGAGTAACCATGGTTAAAGAACGATAATCCATTGATCTTGATCCCGAACCAAGAGACATCCTAATGGTCTGGGGGTTGGATGTCTCAGAGTGGAACATTGAAAAATATATCCATCCAAGTGGGAATGCAGGAGCGAAGTTTCGAGGCTTGGGAAAGGTATGGGGGAAAGGAAAAGATCTAGGGTTGTTTGAGGAAATTTTTCTCAGCATGGGCCATGGAACATGGTCTGTGGAGAAAATCCCAAATACGTAATAGGTATTTACACCACCAGTGTCAGAGAGACCTGCAGACGAAGCGAAAGGAATCCAAGTAAGTAACCTTTCGACCTGTGTGCTTAAAAATCTAGTCTTTTCGAGAGGGCTTGAAGACATTATGGCCCATTATGGGTTCAAAGGAAATGAGGGATTGAATTCCTTCCTGATTGAGGACCAAGGGCAGTTAGAATAGATCAGGTGGATACGCTTGGATTTCTCTATAACTTACAAGAGCCTTTTACAAACAAGGGAAAGGGTTCCACTAAAAGAAGGGTTCATAATTTGGGGTGATGCAGCAGCAGAAAAATGAACGGAGGTAGTCAGGAGGGTTATGTTATACACGGGGTTAGCAGAGGCGAATAGAAGTGAACAAAGTGGAGGGCACTTTTACACGATACATGCAGAGGAACAAGAGGCTGATTTTGGTGTGCGCCCAAAAGCGGTGATGATTTCTTGCGTGGGGGGATGGAAGGGCCAGCAGGAGATTTTTTCCCCCATTCAAATATACCAAGCTCGGTGGAAGGGCAGTCAGGGTCGCTCTTCACAGGAGGCTCCAATGTGAAAGAAACAGCACCTGGGCTTAGGGAAGGAGGAGGGAATGGGAATGTAGGGGTCAAGAGAAATAAAAGTAAGTTGATTAAGAGGAAGGAGATAAACCCTAGTCTGGTTTTGGGTGTATATATTCAAATCGACGAGGTGATGGAGGCGGCAGAAACCACGCTAGCCGGAAGGGCAAAGGGTAAAAAATGCTCAGCTAACTATATCAAGGAGTGGACATCATCATCTTAGAAATAGGCCCCTGAGGAACAGTTTGAGGTTTCAACCCAAGCTCGAGGATGGTTTATTATTAAATTCAATTAGAGTGGAACCCTAGAATGGGGATTGAAACGTAATTGGTGCTTCAGCAAATGCCCAATTCTCTTCAAAAAAAGGAATTCGTTATTTGATGCTAAACATGAAAAGGTGGAGGAGACTCTGGTATGGGTGAAACTTCCAAGTTTTCCTGTTCCGTTCTGGATGGAATCAGTGTCTAGAGAAATTGGGAATACACTGGGATAGTTTCTGGAAGTTGACATGTCGTTCTAGCAAATGATGGATAAAATTATAGGTAGAATATTGGTATGCTTGAACCCAAGGGAAGGATTGGTAGAGGAAATTCATATGAAATACAAGGAATTATCTTACACATAAATGATTGATTACGAGCATCTTCCTTTTTGATGCTACCGATGCCACAAGTGTGGGAACCTAGCTAGAGAGTGCCCTCCAGGGTATAGAAGAAGAAGAAGACAGAGAAGGGATCTAAGGGTGGGAGGAAGTCATAAGGAAGAGGAGAAAATTTAGCAAGACGCAGTGGAGTTAATGGAAGGGGTGGAAGGGGACAAGGCACAGAAGGATGTATAGGAACACCAGGATATGTAGACTAATAACAACAACTCTCAAGAACATCCTCAGATGGGGGATATGCATTAGTCAACCTCATGGGAAGTTGGGGAAGTGACCTCAGCACCTCAGCTGGAGGGTACGATACTAGACCATATCCCTTCTCTTAATGCTAAGTTGTTTTCATCGTTTACTTGTTTTTCAAGGCCTAGTCCCTCTAGACCTATAATAATGGAACTTCTTCATGCTAAATTTGTAACTGAGGCATTGGATAGTATCATTACTGCTATTTCATAGATTAATCTGAACCATCATGTAGCCTCAAGCTCTGAGGGATCCTATCGATTGGCCCTTTCCCCTGATAAGCCTCACTACAACCTTAGACCCAAAGAAAAGAAAAAAATTACCTTGGGATGCAGTGGGAGGATTAGGCTCTCATCCCAAATCAATAGGACCTTGCAAATCCAGAGCTAATAAGTTAAACATATCAAAAGCTCAATTAAGAGCAAAATATTGACAGAACCGATGGGAAACAATTATCCCTGGCAAGGGTTCTTAGAGCAATGCAGACCCCCTCGCATGGTTTTAAATGATAATTTTTTCTTTCAACTGTAGAGGGTTTTCTAGTGGCTCCAAAAAACTAGCTTTAAGGGACTTAGTCAAGTCCTATGATCATGATGTGTTAATGCTACAAGAAACCCTGGGCGTCGGAGATGAGATAAATGGGGCTTTGAACAAAATGTTTCTCGTTGGTCCTTCCAGACTATGGATGCCAAAGGAAGGTCAGGGGGTTTGGCATTGGGGATCAGAGAGGGAATATTGAAGGAGCTAAACACCTGGGGTTAGGAACAGACCCTAGGTATGGAGGTTTACTCACTAGAGCTTTGTTCGACTTTATTACTTTTGAACGTTTATGGGCCTTGCTTGGATAAAGCCCCCTTTTGGAATAATATTTTCTCAAAATAGTTTATGGGGAATCTGAATCTGGTAATAGGTGGATATTTGAATTTTTCACTAGGGTTATAAGAAGCTTGGGGTCCCTCAACACATGCAGATCCCCTAGAAAAATTTTTCCTTAATAAGATAGCCTCGAATATTTTAGTAGACATAAATATGATCAAGTCGCGTCCTACCTGGAGGAATAGAAGAATAGGGGTTGATCGTGTGGAAAAGAGTTTGGGTCGTTTCCTTTTAAAGGACTTGGTGGTTAGAATCCAGTTGCTTCGACAGTCATTGGGGAAGGTGGAGACTCGGATCATCTCCCTATTCTCCTTGAACTAAAAGGCCCCATAAGAAACCCATCTCCCCTTTAAAGTTCAACCCTTCATGGCTCAAGGATGAATCTTATAACAACATGTTTCAAACAACTTGGAGGACGGGGGGTGAGGATATGGGCAGGGACAAGGCCTACTTGTTCTTGGAAAAACTAAATATTTTGAAAAAGGAAACTTTGGACTGGGCAAAAAAGAAAAAATACTCAGAGGAAGATGACCTTAGACAGATAGGAGAGGAGCTAGATTGGCTCAAAAATTCGGAGGAAGACGGATATGAAACAAGTGAAAAGAGGGATAGAATCAAGCTATTGGAATGAAAATGAAGGAAAATACTAGTCGAAAAGGAAGAACAATGGAGGCTTAAAATTCGAGCCATTTGGTTGATTGCTGGGGACGAAAACAAAAAAAATAAAATTTTTCAGAAGGTAGAAAAAACATAAATACCATATGGGGCATGAAATTGGAGGAAGGGAGGACAACAATATATTTTGAAGACCTTTCCCTCTTGGGAATAAACCACCTTAAAAATCTATTTGAAGCTCCTGCTGAAGCATCGATTTTTTAAGTGATCCGAGTGGCACAGTTCTTACCTCAATATACAGAGGAGGAGGAGAATGAAAATACTATGGGACCAGTGTCCAGATATGAGGTCGAAGAGATACTAAATTCGATGCAAAAGGAAAAAATTCCAGGCCCGGATGGGTGGACTGTATATTTTTTCCAACACTTTTTTGAGACCTTGGGGGAGGAGCTTACAAAGGTGGTAGAAGAATCAAGGGTCAAAGGATAAATTTATCAACCTTTCAATTCTACTTTCTTGGCCCTAATTCCTAAGAAGGAGGATCCTCAATCCTTTGAGGAATTTAGACCTATCTCCCTTTGCAGTTGCATCTATAAAATCATAAAAAAGGTGATAATTATCTGTCTAGAACCTATACTTTCTAGAAATATTTCCAAAGAGCAGTTTGGATTTTTGGACGGAAGGCAGATTCATGAAGCAGTTGAAGTGGATTAGGAAACTCTCCATAGCCTCAAAATGAGTGGCAGAAAAGGATTTATTGTCAAAATCAACCTCTCAAAAGCTTATGATCGCATTAGTTGGCTTTACCTCATACTGCTCTTGACTCACCTGGGGTTTAAGATCGACTTCGTAAATTGGCTGATGGGGTGCATCACAAACATAATCTTTGCAATTATAATCAATGGGGAAACCACCCCTTTATTTCATTGCAAGAGAGGCCTGTGATAAGGGTGCCCGCTTTCCCCTCTTATTTTCCTCCTAAAATATTAAGGTCTTGGCCAAATGATCCTAGATGCATGGAGGAGAGGGGACATCAAAGGGATTGAAGTGGTGGTCAACCTAAATATTACTCACCTGTTGTTTGTTGATGACATCCTATTGTTGAGTAATGGAAGCAGAGCCAAAATCAGACACATCAAAGAGAGCCAAAAGCTACTGGATTGTGTATAAATGATCAAAAATATTCTTTAACCCTCAAAGGTTTCTCAAGGGCGGAATCGGGAAGAATATCAGAAGAGCTCCCTATCAAAATAAAGAGGCTTTCAGAAAATTTCAAATATTTGGGGTTCCATTTAAAACCTGACTCATAGAGGATGCAGGACTTGCACTGGTTGGTGGTAAAGATAGAAAATCAGATAAAACACTGGAGCTACAAATGGTTTTCTAGGGCGGGAAGGCTAGTTTTGATCAAGTCAGTGTTAATGTTGATTTCGGTTTACTGGTCTGCTTTAACATGGGTTCCCAAAGGAATTATTTCAAAAATAAGGAGGATCTATAGCAAATTCTTGTGGGCAGGGTCAAAGGAGGATTTGATTCTCCCATGGGTGGCTTGGGAGAAAGTGGCACGCCCTAAGGAACAAGGAGGATGGGGCATCAAAGACCTTTTAGCTTTCTCACCCTCTCTTGCAGCAAAATTGGGGTGGAGGTTGATTTCTATGGACAATGGTGGTAAAAATAAAATATATAGACCCAACTCCTTTGGATGAGTGGCTAAAATACCCAGATAAAAGACATCGAGAGACCTCGGTCATGTGGAAAGCCACGTTGGATTCGATAAAAATAGTTGAAAAAGGATTGACATGGCATGTAGGGCATGGAGAACAAATCACAATTGGTCATTACCCATGGGTGGGATGCAATGGTGATTTTCCTCTCTCTAGGGATCTCATTGACCACCTCTCCAAAAAAGGGGTCCAGTGGCTATGTCAGGTATAAAATATAGGCCAATCTACAATATGGGGTCAAGCTTGGAAATCAAGGGAGGAGTTACAAATTGAAGAGCAATGGCTGCAGGAATGGCAGGGTTTTATCAGAGAACTACATCGAACTAATGTACGCTTCCATGACCACCCAGACTCTCTAATATGGGTGCACGTACCCTCCGGATCCTATGCCCCAAAGCATGGATACAGTTGGTTAATGGCTCAGAAGGGGTGGACTGCCCCAGAGTGGTGGTATAAATCGATCTAGAAATTACAAAGTCTTACAAAATCTATACTTTTTTTCCAGTGCATACTAAAGAATAAAGTCCCGACTTGGGATAATCTCTAAAAAAGAAGTAATATAGGTTTGGGTTGGTGCCCCCTGTGTAAGGAAAAAGAGGAGTCAGTTCAGCACTTGTTCCTTAAATGTACCTTCAACAAAAAATTATGGGAAGAAACTTTGAGGCTTTTAAATCTATCTCAAAGATGAGAAGGGGTAAACATAAATGAGGCATGGAAAAATTGGCAGAATGAAGCAAATGAGGACATCTTGAGAAACATTATGTTTATTGTCTCATGGGGCACCTAGCTAGCCTGGAACAAGGTAATTTTTAAGGACATAAATCCATCCTTTAAGCAACTAGTGGTGGAAGGGGCTTCAATATTTGAGAACATTCCCATACAAAACACAAAAAAGAAAGTGAGGGTCATCAGGGTCAAAGAGATAAGGGGAGAAGTCCCGTGGGCCTATTTTGATGGTGCATCGGATCCCCAAAACAGATGTGGAGCACAGATTTCAATTCATTTTAACTTCAGGAAAATCATTAAAAGCCTCAGTAGGACTGGGAGATGGAACCAATAACTTTGCAGAACTTCTATCTCTCAAAATTTTCCTTTGTTGGCTTATTCAGATAGGCATGAGATCGGCTCAAATTTTTGGAGACACACTGAATATCATCAAATGGTTTAATGGAGATTTTAGATGTCAAAATTATATGTTGCTCCCTTTGTTAGAAGAAGTCTTGAATGTGAAACAATATTTTAAAGATATCTTTGTCTTCCATATTTACAGGGAATGGAACATGGATGCAAACCTCCTAACTAAGGAGAACATACATTAGGTTTTGGGTGTCTAGACCATAAAATAAAATGATGGAGTATTGATCCGAATATAGGACCAGCCTCCTTTTGCTCTTCAAATTTATTTATCTGATATATGTTATTTTTTTTTCTTGTTGGGCATGGCTGAAAGATAAACTCTCATATGGAAATTATTGGGGACTAAAAACTCAAATTTTATCCCTGCTCTGATGACACTTTTAAAAAATATATGGTTTTTATTTCTATTTGGGTTGTTTTCCTCCTTCAGAGGAGGCCCGAGAATCGATACAAAACTGCTTTTTTGTAAATGCTACATTGGGTTGGAATGATTAGCGTTTATCTTTTAATCCCAACTCAGCATACTCTATGTTTTTTTGTTCCATTGGGACAAACACATACAATTCATCGAATGTCTGCGGGCATACACTTTGTAACTTTTTATTACCTTAATAGAAAGTTAGATTTTTTCTCAAAAAAAATAAAAAATAATAATAATAATAATGAATCTAAAGGAATTAAGGAATATCAATCTCAACAATCAATCCATGGAATAAAAATTCAGTAGTTGTTAAATAAATTCCATTCAACAAGAACATGTTTTTGAACAATAATATCAAAAAAAGGGAATAAGGAAAATAGGTACAACATCAACATAAGGGATAAGAAGCTAAAGAGAAAAAAGAATAGTCAGAATAATGGGTTGAAACTTCATTTCACGAAAAAGAACAAGGTAAAGAAAACACTTATAAAAGGGTAAAATTGAAGAATTAGTGAGTCAAAATCCTACTGATAAAACAAAGAAAGTACTTGGAAAAGTGGATCAGTCAAGTATTCATCAAATGGAACAAGTTCGATAAATGTCCCAAATCCTAATTCCCTTTGCACAAATGATTGAGGTAATCTCTCCATGAGTTATTATGACTCTTTTGGAAACTAATAATACAAATTTCTCTCCTCTTTTCATGAATATTGATGAATTAGAACTAGTGAAACAGATAGTAGTTTGGAAATACTGGTGGGGGGGGGGGGGGGCATGAATCCATATTTCTTACAATTTTTATATTATTCCAGTTAATATTTTTTACAATAGAAAGCACGAGATATACTATGACACAAGAAAAAATTTTAAAATAAATTATATTAATATAAATAAAATGATGATGACACCAATCCTCAAATTTTGGCTCTGTCCATCACAAATAATTCAATTCTTACAAGGCTCCAACATTTACAAATGCTTTGTTTCTTCCAGGCTCCAATATTGAATGAGGACATTAATCCTCTTAGTCAAATCTAGTCACCAACATAGTCTTTATGAGGACACCAATCCTCTTAGGCTCCAACCTATACAAATACTTCCAATATACTTCAATACTTTACCAATGTATCTCCAAGACAACTTCAAGATCTACTCTAAAGTATGCTTCAATATGCCTCCAAAACTTAGTTTAGTATTCCTTCAAAAATTGGTCAAGGAATACTTCAAGAAGCCTCCATGACTGCACCAATTCCTTCAAAGAATTCTTCAAGAACTTGGTCTAAAGTCTACTTCACAAAGATGTATTCAAGTATGCACAATAAGGTCACAAATTTATGTCCAAATATACCTACAAATTTGCACCACTGTGTCTTCAAGTCTGATACAAAATTCACCAAGGTCTATCCACTTCAATTAAAAATGTTCCAAATAAAATACTACTTCAATACACTTATAATATAGCATAAGGAGGTATACAAAAATCACTTCATATCGGCTTCAAAATGACTTCAAAATAAATATGAAAACAGAGGTCAAAAAATAATCTAGATATGTCCACAAAAATGTTGAATTGCAAAGCCAAAAATAGATTGAGTTTGAGTCTAGTCCTCTGTTATGCCAAGATCTATACCTACTACAGGGGAAAAAATTGTCACAGAGGGGTGATTTTTGTGCCCTATTACTAGGCCAAAATTTTCTCCTATTTCAGGGTTGAAGTTCCACAGAGAAGGGACCAAGTTATAGTCCACAATAGGGTCGAATTACATACCTAGCTATGTCCACCACAGATCAAATTTAGGCTAAGTCTTTCATAGGTAAGGAAGGATGAAAATTTATCTAAGAGTAGTCTGAATTCTACTCTGCAAGATGCCACAAAGGAGGTTGAATTCCCAACATAAGATAGCTTCAAAAATGTGACCCAAAAATTCTCCAAAACCCTTAAGAAGATCAGAAATAATATTCAAATAAAACTCCTTCAATTCTCCACGAGTTTCATAAGATATGAACCTCCTTATTCTTCCTTACACCATCGATTTCTACTGCCCTCTTTCTTTACGAATTGGTAACCATATTGGAGGAAAGATTATTCTTATTTATCTGTTCCAATCACCCAACTGAACCAACATCTCTATTAGATGGGGGAGGGGGGGACTTGTTCAGACGGGGCCAACTTGGATAAGTGTTAAACAAAGGTTTATTTTTACTTGAAAAATAATTTATCATCAATGGAGAGGAGTTAAAGGTGTGAAATAACTCATTTGAAAGGGGTTAAATTTCTCTTTAAGCATGTGTTATTCTTTTCTTCAGTTGATCACCCTTTGACATCAATAACAATTAATTTCTCTAAAAATATACCCCTTTGTTATTGATGGAAATATTCCTCCATGCTACTCCCCCTGTCATTATGCTACTCCCCCTATTATTATGATACTCCCATTGTCATTATGTTTCTCCTCTTGGCATGTTCTCCCCCTTTGACATCAATAACAAAGGGATTCTTTAATGGGATGCAAGAGAGATGACCCCCATCTTTTGGCGAAGATACTCAAATGCTTCTCAAGGCAGAGGTTTAGTGAAGATGTCTACAATTTTTTCTTTAGTGTTGATGTATTCCATTTTGATGACCTAATCAACAACATGTTCATGAAGAAAGTGATATTAGATTGGAATATGTTTTATTTTTGAGTTCATGACTGAATTTTTAGTATTGTCCCGATATATGGTGATAGGAAGATTTGGTTATATTTTGACATCCTTCAAGACTTCCTTCATAAATAGGATTTTTGTACAACAATTTGTTGCCGCTATATATTTCACTTTGATTGTGGATAGAGATATGGATGATTGTTTTTTTCTTAGCCAAGATAGAAGGAAATCTTCTAAGAAGAATTCATTCCACTTGTGATATTTTGACCATCAACACTTCCTACCCAGTCCTACAACGATATATGTTTTCATTGTAATATTTGTGCTCTTAGGGTACCATAGTCCAAAATCAAGAGTGCCTTTAAAATATCTGAATATTATTTTTACATCTAGCATTTGAGATTCTTTAGGAGCTGAATGGAATATTGCTACCATGCCTACTACCTGGATGATATCTGGTCATGAGGATTTCAAATATAATATTCCTCTAATCGTTGATATTTATAGACTTGCATCCATTATAGGAGATGCAACATCCTTGCTTAGCTTACAACCTGTAATCATAGGTGTTCTTACACTAGCACATTCTTCCATCCCAAACTACTTATGCATATCCCTGAGATAGTTTGCTTGTGATATGAAAATTCCAACATTGGTTTGATTTACTTGAATTCCAAGAAAGTAAGACAACTCTCCAATCATTGACATTTCAAATTATTTGACATATCTTGGGAAAATTTGTGACTCAATTCATCATTGTTACTGCCAAAAATTAGATAATCCACGTATACTAGTGTGATTAGAATAACATCTTCATCCATATTCATGTAAATATTGATTCCCGCAACTCCTCTTTTGAATCCTTGTTGTTGAAGATAATTATCCATTCTAGCATACCAAGCTCTTGGAGCTTGTTTTAATCCATACAAGACCATTTTTAATTTGCAAACGAAGTCTTTATTTTCTGCAAGTCAAACCCTTATGGTTTTTCCATGTATACTTCTTCTTTTAAATATCCATTTATAAAGGTTGACTTCACATCCATCTAATAAATTTTGAAGCCTTTTGATCAATAAAATGTTAAAAACATCCTTATAGCCTGTAGTTTGGAAATTGGAGTGAAAGTTTCTTCAAATTCTATTCCTTCAATTTGAGTATATCCCTCGCACGCCACTATTGCCTTGTTTCTGATGATTTTTCCTTATTTATTAATTTTGTTCTTCAAACAGCCACTTGGTTCCTCTGACATTCTTATCCTTTCGATGAGATATTAGTTCCCATGTTACATTCTTTTCAATTTGGTTCATCTCTTCTTCCACTACTTTTATCTGGTGAGGATCCTTTCTTGAGTGAAATTATATGGTTCTATTATGGATAGAAATGAAATATCATTCCTTTTTGGTGTGTTTATCATACTTCTTCTTGTTTGTATACTTGCATCCATATCTTCTATAACTTGGTATTTTGGATGGTGCTTTTCTAAAAACTTGAAGGTTGGCTTGCATGGTGTTTGAGTTTGTTCCTCTTGGTATTCTAGTTCTCATTCTTCTTTTGCAACACCTTCCTCTTGATTTGAAAAGATAAGATCTTCTTTATTTGATGGTTCTACTTCTCTTTTGAGAAGAGTCTCATCTATCTTTACATCGATGATTTCTACCACCTTTCGCAAATAGTTCTTGTAGCATTTGTAGGCCTTGCTTCCTAAAGAGTATCCAAGAAAATTTCCTTCATTAACACGAGAATCAAACTTGCCTAATGAATTGTCATTAATCCTCATAAATAATTTGCTTCCAAATATTTTGAAGTATTTCATTGAATAAAGCCTTCATTTCCATAGTTTTTATCGAATTTTGTCACTATTTACCCAGAGTTGTGCCCTGTTCATGATGTATACTACTACCCACACTGCCTCCCTCCAAACTTTATCTTGTAAGTTAGCTTCCATTAACATTTTTCATGCAGTATCCTGTATAGATATGTTCTTTATTTCTACCAATCCATTTTTTTGTGGAGTCCTAGCAACAAAAAGTTTCCTTGTGGTTCCATGTTTTTCACAAAATTCATTGAATTCTCCAAAGGTAAATTATGCACCTTGATCTGTTCTTAAGCGTTTTATCTTCAACTCACTTTCATTTTTAAATATTGCTTTGAAAGTTTTAAAACAATCTAGTGATTTTGAATTATATATTATGAAAAACACCCACATAATTCTAGTATAATAATCTATAAATAATAAAAAGTAGCTTTCTCCTTGTATAGTTGGAGTTGTAGTTGGACCACACAGATCTACATGAATGATTTCCAGAGGCATCGATGTTGAACATTCCTTTGATTTTAAGTTGATCCTGGTTTGCTTTCTATGTTTACATGGTACACAAATAACATTTGTTGGTTTTGAGATTCTGTGAATAATTCTTACTCATTGAGTTTTGCTAATCTTCGCCAAGTTATAAAAGCTTAGTGTCCCAAACATATGTTCAATAGCTACTTTCATTTGATTGACTCATGTAACATTTATCTTCTTGAATTTCACTAAGGATGTATATATTGTCTATTGTTCTTACTCCTCTTCCTATGTGTGTTCCTATAGATGATCTCCTTATCTCGCAGCCCTTAGAACAAAAGATGAGATCATATCCTTGATCACATATTTGGTTGAAACTCAAAATATTATGCTTGAGCCCTTCAACATATAGTGCATCTTTTTATTTTCCCTTGCCATTGATGAGAATCATTGTTCCTTTTCCAACAATTTTAGCAAATCCATTATCTCCAAACCTCACATTTCATCCTTTTCTTTGCTTAATGAAATTAACTTTTTTTGGTCACCTATCATGTGCCTAGAAAATCCACTATCCACATACCATAAATTTTCCTTTTTCTGAGCATACAAAGCCAAGCTGCATTTCTCAGAGGAATATCCTTAATATTCCTTCTTCAAGCTTTCTATCTTGCCTCTAGTGGACATGTTGTGCTTCATGGACTAGATTATTTCATTTGTAACATTCTAGACTAGGCTTTGAAAGAGGAGAAAAATAATTATAAATTTTATTTGGCCTTTCCTCTTTAAATCAACAATCTTATTTTGGTGATTAGCTCCATAAGCCTTGCAATGTTTTGCTTGATGACCAAAAATTTTGCAAAAGAAACAATGTGTTGTGTAACCAGCTCCAAAAATAGAAGAAAAGAGATATCAACGCCTTAGAAATGAGCCACTTCGAGGGGGAAACCTCCAATACATTACATAAATGAACAATTCTTGGATGATAAAATTTACAAAACCTCCTTTCTATATATAGGAGTCCATGTGGCCATAATGTAATCCTAGTGGGCCACAATGTAATCCTAGCCGACCTAACAATAATAATTTAAGGGCACAATAATAACAAAATGGGGGTTACAAGGTTACAATAATAACAATAAGGGGGTTACACTAACAACAATAAGGGACTATACTAGTAATATAGGGACCTAACATGCCCCTCTCCTTCAAAAAAGTGTTGTCCTCAACACTTGAGTAGCTTTGGGTGCTTCTGTATAAAATTCTCATCCTCCCATGTAGAATCTTCGGTGGGTAAGTTCTTCCACTTGATGAGATACTCTGAAATTGATCGATTCCGTAGTTGTCGAGTTCTTTTTTCTATGACTGCTTCAGGTTCCAATATGATCTTCCCTTCCCCATCAAGTTCTGGCAATACTGTTTGAACTGGAAGATTTTCACCTATAACCTTCTTTAAGCATGAAACATGGAAAACTGGATGTACTCGCGAAGAGGCAGGAAGCTCCAATTTGTATGCCATAGTACCAATCTTTTGCAACACCTTGTAAGGACCATAGTACTTTGGCGATAATTTATTATCCTTCTTAGCTTGCTTGAGGAACATTTTTTTATATGGTTGTAGCCGTAAAAATACCCAATCCCCTACATCAAAACTTCTCTCGCTGCGATGTTGATCTGCCTGTTGTTTCATTCGATTTTGTGCCAAATTTAGCTTATCCTTTAAGAGTTGGAGAACTTCTTGCTGATGCTCGATGTGATCTTCCATTGCTTGAACCTTCGAATTTTCCCTTAAATATGATGTGATGGATGGTGGATGATATCCATAAAGTGCCATAAATGGGGTCATTTTTGCTGCGGTATGGAAGGAAGTGTTATACCACCATTCAGCGAGAGGTAACCACTTGACCCATTGTGTTTGTTTATCAGATACAAAACAACGAAGATATCCTTCCAAACATTTATTTACTATCTCAGTTTGATCATCGGATTGAGGATGATAAGATGAGCTATGAGCTAATTGAGTACCCAAACAAGAAAATAACTCCGTCCAAAAATTTCCAGTAAAAATGGGATCTCTGTCGCTCACAATAACCCTTGGGCTTCCATGTAGCTTTTGAATTCTATCTATAAATGTAGTAGCAACTGTACTTGCTTTAAATGGATGAGATAATGCACAAAAGTGTGCATACTTGGTAAGTCTATCAACTACCACCATGATGACACTCTTTCCTTCGGACTTAGGTAAACCTGTGATAAAATCCATTGAAATCTCCTCCCAACGTTGACTTGGAATGGATAAAAGTTGTAGAAGTCCCGGGGTCTTAATTGTTTCCACTTTATTCTGCTGGCAAACCAAACATTCCGCCACAAACTTTTGAATATCAGATTTAAGGCCATCCCAAAAAAATTCTTTCTTCACCCTGTGGTAAGTTTTTAAAAATCCTGAGTGTCCTCCTAAAGGAGAAGTGTGCAATTCGAGAAGAATATTTTGTTTTAGTTGGGAATTCTTACAAAGATATAAGCGATCTTTGTACCATAAGGAATCATTTTTCCAACTAAATGTATCAGATGTACTAGGATCTTGCTGCAACTTTTGAATGAGTGACCATACATCTTTGTCCTTCTTCCATTCATCTCTTGCTTCGGTTATCCAATCTGGTTGGATAATAGAAATGGCACAAATCAATGCTTCCACCTCTTCATTCTTTCTTGAGAGTGCATCTGCAACAACATTAAGCTTTCCTTTTTTGTAGATTATTTCAAAGTCATAACCAACATCTTTGTGACCCATTTTTGCTGCTCTTCTGAAGATAGTCTTTGTTCCAAAAAGTGTTTAAGACTATCATGATCATTTTTTACCTTGAAGTGTCTTCCCATTAGGTAAGTTCGCCATTTCTTTAGTGCATGCGGTATTGCTAACATTTCCTTCTCATAAATAGGTTTCTGTAAATACTTTCCTTTGATTGGACGACTTTCAAAAGCAATGGGTCTTCCTTCCTGCATTAAAACTGCACCAATTCCATTTCCTGAGGCATCACATTCCACAATAAAGGTTTTTGTGAAGTCTGGCGTAGCTAGGACCGGTGCTAGGCACATTGCTCTTTAAGATGTTCAAAGGCCTTAGTTGCTTCAGGAGTCCATGAAAATGCATCTTTCTTCAATAATGTTGTTAGAGGTGCTGCTATTCTCCCATAATTCTTAACAAACTTGCGATAATACCCTGTTAACCCAAGAAATCCTCGCAACTGCTTTATGGTTGTGGGGAATTTTCATTCCTTAATGGCTTTAATTTTGTTAGGGTCTACCTTAACACCCTCGTGAGATACAATATGACCCAGATATTCCACCTCTTGTACTCCAAAGAAACATTTGGATGATTTTTCATATAATTGTTTCTCCTGCAATAGTTTGAGCACCCTGTCAACATGTTGAACATGATCCTTCCAAGACCTGCTGTAGATTAGTATATCATCAAAAAATACTAGCACAAATTTTCTAAGGAAGGGTTTTAAAATGGAATTCATCGACCCTTGAAATGTAGAAGGTGCATTGGTAAGGCCAAAAGGCATGACCAAAAATTCATAATGACCCTCATGAGTTCGAAATGTTGTTTTCATAATATCTTCGATCTTCATTCTAATTTGATGATATCCTGAATGAAGATCCAACTTGGTAAAATAAATTGCTCCATGTAATTCATCCAATAATTCATCAATCACAGGAATGGGAAATTTATCTTTAATGGTGAGCTTATTGAGCTCCCTATAATCCGGACACATTCGCCATGAACCATCCTTCTTGTGTACCAATACTACAGGAGCAGAGAAAGAACTTTGACTAGGTTGAATTATACCCGCCTCTAACATTTCTGCAATCATACGTTCAATTTCGCTCTTTTGGAAGTAAGGATATATATAAGGCCTGATGTTTGGAGGAACACTTCCTGGAATCAAATGAATAGCATGATCATGATCACGAATAGGTGGGAGTCTTTTGGGAGTTTCAAACACCTTGGAATGATTGTCCAAGACTTGTTGGAGATCTGCAGAAATAGATGATTTTGATGTTGGAACTTCTAGTGAGCATAATTGTGCAATTACGCCTCGTTGTTCTTTCTTTAGAAGCTTTGTCATGACATTAGAGCTTATTATCCTTCCTGACTTCCCTTCAATACCTCGTAATTCGACTTCCTTTCCTTCTGAAAAAAATTTCAAGAAAAGTTCTTGAAAATTAAAAGCTACCGTCCCCAAAGATTGTAACCATTGTACTCCTAGTACAACATCAGCACCTCCCATAGGAATGGAAAGTATTGGACTAGTCAATACATATTCCCCCATGGTTAGCTTGATATTATGGCATTTTCCAGAGCAATTTATAGTTCCTCCATTTGCAACCATCACTTGACATTCTAGTGCTGGGTATAAGAAACAATTTAATTCCTTGGCTACCTTACAATGAATAAAATTATGGGTGCTACCTGAATCAATCAACACTATTACCTTTTTCTTCTTGATTTGTCCTGCTATCTTGAGAGTTTGAGGAGTGGTAATTCCTGCCAGTGCATTACACAATATGGTCGGATTCATTTCTTCCTCTTCTAGAGCTGGTTCCTGGTGTATATCCTCTTCTTGTTCACTTTCTTCTTCCTCTTCACAATCTATGTAAAATAATTTCTTCTCAGCACACTTATGACCTTTAGTGTATTTTCTATCACAACTGTAGCAAAGCCCTTTTTCTCTTTTTCTTCCAATTGTTGTGGTGTCAACCTTGTAGGTTGTGGAAATCTAGGCGTAGCAACACTTCCTTCTTTATAGAATTGAGTGGTAGGCTTCCTTGTCTCCATAATTTTACATTCAACTTTTCTTGCCAACCTGAATGCCTTCTCCAATGAATCAGGTTCCAAAACGTGAACTTCATGTTGGATGTTATCCTTTAAAGTGCCTATGAAGAGATCAATCCTGTGTTCCTCTGGAATATCAGTTACCCTTATATTCAATTTTGGAAGTCCTCAATGTGCTGCCCCACTAAACCCTTTTGTTTGAGATTTATCAATTGGCTAAAGAAGGTGTTGCTCTTTGTATCCTCATAATGTGCTATCATTTCCTCTGTAAAAATTGACCAAGTGACAATTTTTTTACGGGAGCAAAGCCATCGGTACCATACAAATGTATTTTGTTCTAAATGTAAAGTTGCAATGCGTACCTTTTGTGTGTTTTGCACATTATGGAGATCAAAATATTGCTCCATCTGTAGTATCCATGTTAGAGGATCCTTTCCATCAAACTTCCTCATATCCATCTTTGGAATATGGTGGTTCTTCCCGCCAACATTAGAGTTTATGAAATCACAATTAACATTTATTTTGTTCTCATCATGAGGTTCTTCTACTATCTTTTCACCGTTAGGAAACATTTCTTGTATCAACTTTGTCAAACCTTCAATGTCTGCTTTTAGATCATTCTTCATGTTTTCCATGTTGTCTTTCATGTCATCCATCTTAGCTTCCATGCCAGCTTCCATGCCATCCATCTTAGCTTCCACGCCTTTCTTCAAACCGTCCATCTTCGCTTCCACACCTTTCTTCAAAACTTCCATTTCATTTTTTGTTGCTATTTGCGAGAGTGAAATTTGTTGCACTTGCTCTTGTAATTTTGATAGATCATGTTGCAATTCTTCATCTTCATGAGTCATAGTAGAGCCTTCTGAAGGCTTAATGGGTGTTGAATTATTTTTACGGGGCATTTTTTAGAACCCAATACTGATAAATATTCTACAATATGCCCTTGGAATCAATTTAAATTGATTTTTCAAACAAGACTTATGCAATTCGGAAAAAAATACACACCTTTTTCTTGCTTTTGAGGAGCTCGATATTGAAATTTTATTATCTATGTGATTGCAGCTCTTCAATATCTGAAATTCAACACTGAAGTAGCCCTATGAATTCTCTTTTGAATTCCACAGGTCTGACCTGATTTGGATTCTCCAAGACAAAGTTATGTCCAATATCCCACAATGACCTAATTACGGACTGGTTCAGTAGAGCTAACTTGTATGACTTGCCACGTGTCACTGTTTCTTCCTTCGCCTCTGAAATTGATAGCCAAGAAACTACAGTCCGTGTACTTGTGACCACTTTTTACGGCACTCCAATCCGATGCTCAGAGAGAGAGTTATTGAACTTTTCCCACGATCACCTCTTTGAGATGAAATTCGGGAGCCTGAAAAAGCACCACCTTCCACAAATCATATCTCCAAAAATATTGTGAATCAAGCTCTGAAATTTTTTGACGAGTTTCCTTAGGATTTCAGCTTCGCACCCTAGAAATTTCAGATTCTGAACCTTCGTAGAAAAAAATTTATAGCGAAAATGCCACGATGACCTGTTTAGGAGCCTAAAAAAAGACCTAACCTCCATAGATCATATCTCCGAAAATGTTGCGAACCAAGCTTTGAAATTTTTAGACGATCTTCCTCAAGATTTCAGCTTCGCACCCTAAAAATTTTAGCTTCTGAAACTTCGTAGAAAAAAAGTTATAGCGAAAATGCCACGATGACCTGTTTGGAGCAGCGAAACCCTAGAATCCAAAGCTCTGATACCAAATGTTGTGTAACCAGCTCCAAAAAGAGAAGAAAAGAGATATCAACGCCTTAGAAATGAGCCACTTCGAGGGAGAAACCTCCAATACATTACATAAATGAACAATTCTTGGATGATACAATTTACAAAACCTCCTTTCTATATATAGGAGTCCATGGGGCCATAATGTAATCCTAGTGGGCCACAATGTAATCCTAGCCGACCTAACAATAATAATTTAAGGGCACAATAATAAAAAAAATGGGGGTTAAAAGGGTACAATAATAAAAATAAGGAGGTTACACTAACAACAATAAGGGACTATACTAGTAATATAGGGACCTAACACAATGACCAAGAAAATTAGTTTGATACATGTATGGATAAGCTTGTCTTGATGAGACATTCCTTTAGGGGAGGGAATGCTTCTCATTCCTTTTGTTTCCTTGAGGATTATTGTAATGAGATCCTTTAAGAACATCAAAAAACTTCTAGGTCTTTCTTCACGGTGAATTGAAGATTCACATGTATAGCCAAGGCTAGATTTTTCATGTGGTGGCATTTGGGACACAAGAATAGCTTCCAAGGTTTAGAACTCTTCAAATTCTTGTTGGATTTCTCCAAATCCATTTTTAAATATGCTACCTTAGCGTACAATTTTCCACAAATTCTTCATTTTCCTTTAGATTATTGTTCAATAATTCCTCAATTGTTTTGGATTCTTCCTTCTTGCTTTTGAAGGAGATGATTTCTTGAGATAACTTTCCATTATTTTTCTAGAGCCTCTCATTTTCTTCTATGGTACTAATGAATAGTTCATCCATTTTCCTTCTTATTCTTATGTATTATCCAAGTGAGGAGCTTCCTTGCTAACCATTATGGTTCAAAAATCCTTCTTCTAGTTGTTAGGTTGAGCTTGAAGAAGCTAACTTTGATACCAATTCTTGGAAATGTTGATGGGGGGTGAATCTGTATTTCTTTAAATTGTTATATTATGCTAGTTAATATTTTTTATAATGTGAAGGACAAGATATACCAGAAGACAATAAACGAGATAAAAATAGACTATATTAATGTAAACCAAATGATTATGATACAAATCCTTAAATTCTCGCTCCAACCATCATAAATAATTTAATTATTACATGGCTCCAACCTTTACAAATGCTTCAGTTCTTCAAGGCTCCAACCTTGAATGAGGAAACCAATCCTCTTAATCAAATATAGGCACCAACCTGGTCTCTATGAGGACACCAAGCCTCTTAGGCTTCAACCTATACAAATACTTCCAATTTACTTCAAAACATTACCAATGTTTGTCCAAGATAGCTTTAAGATCTACTCCAAAGTCTGCTTCAATATGCCTTCAAAACTTGGTCAAGGACTACTTCAAGAAGCCTCTAATTCTGCAGCAAATCCTTCAAATAACTCTTCAATACCTTTTTCCAGAGTCTACTTCACATATATGTCTTCAAGTATGCTCAAAAATATCTTAAATTCTGCTCAATAAGGTCACCAAGCTCTATCCAAAGATACCTTCAAGTTTGCACAACTGTGTCTCCAAATCAGCTACAAACTTCACCAAGTTATGTCCACTTCAATCAAGAATGTTCCAAAGAAAGGAATTCTTCAAGACACTTATAAGATAGCACAAGAATTTCTGCAAAAATCACTTCATCTCAACTTCAAAATGAATTCAAAATAAGGATGAAAACAAAGGTCAAAATATGCTCCATGTCTGCCATAAAAAGACTAAATTTCAAGGCCAAAAATAGATTCTTCCATATTCCAAGTCTACACCTCTCTTAGCTTGAGTTCTATACCTACTACAGGGGTTGAAATTTATCACAAAGGGCCTATTTTTGTGCCCTATTATAGGGCCAAAATTCGCTCCTACTGCAAGGCCGAATTTCCACAAAGAAGGGGTTGAATTAAATTCCACAATAGGGTCCAATTACAAACCTAGTTCTATCCTCCACATGCCTAATTCAGGATGACCCTTGCATAGGTAAGGAAGGACGAAAAAATTCTATAAGAGTACTTCCAATTTTTATTTGCAAGCTTCCACAAAGGACGTTTAATTCCCAACAAAAGATAGCTTCAAAAATGTGACCAAGAAATCCTCCAAAACCCTTAGAAAAATCATAAATAATCTTCAAAGAAAACTCCTTCAATTCTCCACAAGGTTTGTGATATATGAACCTTCTCCTTCTTCCTTGGACCACCTAGTTTTGTTTCTCCCTTGCTTGACAAGTTGGTGGCCGAATTGGAGGAAATATTCTTCCTTTTTATATTAGTCCAATCACCCAATTGAACTGACATGTCTATTGGAGGGGACCGACTTGGACAAGGGTTAAAAGAAGGGTTTTTTTTACTTGAGAAAAAATAATTTCTTCTCAATGGAGAGGATTTAGAGGCCATGCAATAGCTCATTAGAAAGGGTTTAAAGTGATCTTTAAGCCTATGTTATTCCTTTCTTTAGCTAATCACCCTTTGACATCAATAACAATTTATTTCTTCAATAAGTAGTGTCTCTTGGAGATTACTATTTTAATTCCCAATCAAAGTGGTTTTTAAAATATCAAGGAAGAGAACACTAGATCCTTCCACAATAGAAACATTAACAGAAATGGATTGAAAATCAACATGTGATCATAAAGACAAATCCATAGAAACAACTTCAGCCCTTGGAGCTTTCGCTTTAGCTAATCAATAGTCAATTCAAGAACTATCTGAATAATTTGATAAGCTTCAAAGTAAAATTAGTGAAATTGGAAAGCAATAATATTACTCAGGAAATAAAATGGCAATCCCATTCCACTTTGTTTTACAGGGTTTTGTTATATCTATCGCAAAGATTCAAGAAAAGCATTGAATTGAAAAAAATCAACTACAAGATAAGTACAAGAAACAACTTATTGAGATTAAAAGTAGGCATGCTAAACAATTAGAATATTTGAGGCAAGTTCATGCTAGATAAATTGACATACTCAAAAAAAAAGAATTTGAGATTAATTCTAAAACTACTTCTACTAGATTTAAAGCTCGTATTATTTCTCTCGAAGAATAAATAAGTGAACTCAAGAAAGAACATGTGGAAGTCAAGGTATTCTAACAACATGTTATTGTTGTTAATTATCAACTCAAGCAAGTCAAGTTGAAATCCTCTAGTCAAATTAATAAAATTTATTAACTTTATCGTGATTTGATAACCTTTATAGATCAAGTTGATGTTCATATGAAAGATGACATTGTGATATTAGATTAATTTGACGAAATTGTCATGTGGGAAGACAAATATAACTCTGAAGTTTTTGGAAAACTCTCCAAGGAAGGAAAAATATCAATAATGCAGATATCAATGGATCAAATAAAATTTAACTTCTTCATAATTAAAGAGTGGATCAAAGAGTCTTATGACGAGTGTGATTCAATTTTGGATAGTGCGTTAGACATTATTGAAGAATTTAATATGCCATATCCTATAATAATCAAAGAAGTATTACCTTTGACTATTTGCACTCAAGGAGTTAATGACAGTAGATAATCTAACAAAAGTGAAATTCAACAAATCACTCAATGCAGTAGCAAAGAGATTTAAAAAATATTCCTGCTACCATATGAATGTATGAAGTTAATTTCTAAATTTTCTTCTAAGTACATATGGAAAAAGAGATATATCTTGAAACATATGGGTCAATGCCATATTGGTCTAAAAAATAGTATTCCTATCTATTTACCTTAGATATCTAACAAATACAATTAGTGGGCCAAATACGTTAAGGATAAATAAAGGGAAGAAAATACCTTACATCCAGTAGAAGAGACAGAACAATTAGCACAACAAATGGAGGAAGATTAGTAGTAGTCAAATTTTAGATCATCTATGCTTGGAAACAATTATATAATTAGTTTCTTTTAATATGCAAGAAAATCCTCTTGCAAGAATCAAGGGAATTTTTTATTTTTCTATTTTTATTTTATTATTTATATGGCCCTCTTCGTCGGAGACGTGGTCAATAATAATTGTACTGCAAGATAAATTGGTATTTGTAATTAGAGATTGTGGTTTAATATTTTGAAGACCTGGAAGTTAGCTTGGTGGATTACTCTGTGTATTGAAGTATCATATGTTAATAAAAAAATTTAATTTGAGTCTTGTGTTTCCATTTTTATATAATCTTATTCATTACATTTCTTCCTCATTTTAAATGTTAGAAATTCTCTCTCTTTTCTTTTGAAACAGAATACACAAATGCTTTATTGAATTATTTGAAGTATTTTATATTATTTTGAGTCTTTGAATTTATCAAATTTTATTCTATAGTATTCACGTGTTAGTCTTGAAACTTGCTCCCATTCTTGAGATAGTTCTATTTTTCTGCAAAATAGATTAGACTATTGCTTGCAAATAAATATTTTCAAAACACAAACATGTAGTTGTTGTTAAAATCTCTCTCATTAGAAGTAAACATATCTCAGGTGGTTGATTGAGCACACATATCGATATGAAAGGTTACTACCCCAAATAATCGCAACACTCTGAAGGGACTGCATTTGGATAATATTTCACTTTCCCCTATTGATTGAACAACAAAAGCCCATCCAAAACTCCGTCAATTTATATAGATTAGATAATATTTAATTGTAAATATTTTATGTCATATGTTTTCCCTAGTTTAAAATTAGTTTTTTTCATCATTTTATATTAGAAGTCATAGAAAAGTGAGCTTACATTTTGGTGAGTATTGCCACATCAAATGAATAGAGGTTTAATTGGGGTCCTGATCAAGTGATATCTCCCTTGTTGCATTCAGAATTTTTCTTCCTGTCAAGAATCATATTCAAGTCAATTACATGACTAGAATTAGGAACATGCTTAGTAATGAAATGTTAAACACATTATGGATATGCACAGATAATGGAAATGAAACCATACATACCACTCCACAAATCCTCTCTAGGATTTCAAATGGTCCACAAAATATAGTTGTTAATTTTGAGCAACTACCCAATTTCAATGAGCTCTTATTGGATTTTACTTTCAAGAAAACATAATCACCAACTGGGAATTCCTTGTTTGTTATGTTCTTATCTGCATATATTTATTACCTATTTTGGGTAGCCTTTAAGTTCTACTTTATTTTGACTACTTTATATTCCATTTCTTTTAGCAAATATAACTCAAAAATGACCCTATCCATTGTGTTTTTCTAACTTATAGGTGTGTTTCATTTTCTACCATCCTCAAATGGGCTCATCTTTAAAGATGCTTGATACCCATTGTTATATGCAATTTCCATAGGGTGAAATTACTCTTTCCATTTTGATGGTTTATCTATTACATGCATCCTCAACATATCCTCAATCACTTGATTAACACTCTACGTTTTTCCATCTAAATTTAGATGACAAGTTGTACAAAAGTTCAAAATGGTTTCAAATCCTTTGAAAAAAAAAGGCCTTCAAAATTTGATGTAAACATGGGATCCTTCTCTAAAATAATTGTCTTAGGCACCCCATGTAACTTGGATACTCAACAATATTTGGTACCTTATGTGTTGAATTCACCATAATAAAGTGGGTGGCCTTAGTTAGCTTATCCACCATTACCATCATGCAAGCATGTTTCCTCTCATTCTTGGTAAAATTTGTAATAAAATCTATTGAAACAATGTTCCACTTCCACTCAAGAATGGGTATTGGTTGTAGCAAGCTCGTTGGATGCCTATGCTTAGCCTTCACCTTTTGGCATTTAAAACAATTTACTCTATAATTAGCTACTTTCTTTTTTATACTTGGAAAAAAATATTCAATTTTTTTGCTAAATTTGTTTTTTGATATTGTGGGTATCCAAAAGTACCTTGTGCATCTCACTCAACACTGTACTTTTCAACGCCTAAGAATTTGGCACATAAATTCTACTTTTGTAAATGAGAATTCCATCTTCTTTCAACTCATAATTCCTATACTTTGGTTGTAAATTACCTTCTTGTAGCTCTTGTTTTGTTTTCATGTATTGCTAATTTGAGTTTTAGCCTCTAATATTCCGATATTAAATCAGATTTTCATATACTTATACTCATAGCATGCACTAGATGCACCCTTCTACTAAGTGTATCAACAAACTTATTTTCCTTTATTTTTATATGCTTGATTTCAAAATAATAGTGAAATAAAAATCCCAGCCATCTAATTTGTATGACATTTAAAATTCATTTTCCAAACAAATGCCTCAAACCATTGTGGTATGTTATCAATTCAAAAAAAAAATCAATGAGATAATGCTCCACATTTTTAAAGAATGAATGGTGGCTACCAATTCCAAATCATGAGTGGCATAATTCGTCTCTTGCTCCTTCAACTTCCTTGACTCATAACATATTACATGCCCTTTTTGCGTGATGACTATTCGAAGCCCTTCCTTGCATGCATTAATGTACACAAAAAATTCTTCATTTGGAACCTGTCCTCAATATTGGTGCACTTGTTAAAAAAATTTTCAAGTGCTAAAATGTTTCTTCACATTCATGAGCCCACTCAAATTTCAGACCCTTCTTTTGCAAAGAAATGTTTGGGTGTGCTATTATTTAGAACCTCTCAATATATCTCTTGTAGTAACCTGCTAATCCCATGAAACATCTAATCTTTATCACATTTTTTGTTGGCAACCACTCTTTGATTGCTTTGATTTTATCTAGGTCCACTACCACCACTTCCTTTGAGATGGTATGGCCCTATAATGAATTTTATTTTGATAAAATGAACATTTACTTAGCTTGGCATAAAGCTAATACTCTACGAGTACTTGCAACGCCATCCTCAAATGTTTTTTATGCTCTTCTTTAGATTTTGAGTACACTGGGATGTTATCCAAAAAGACAATAACCAACTTGTCCAAATAATTCCAAAAAATGTCATTCATATGGAACATAAAAACACCAAGTGCATTGTAGGGGGGAGTTGTCTAATGTTGTGCAGGGACCAGTAATTGTTATAGTATTGGTCCCATCAACCCACCAAAAATAGATATATATGCATCCAATAATTAAACATAAAGAAATAACTTGAAGTCCAAAAATATATTAAATTAAGTCCAAAATTTCTGAAGTCATTGACTGGGCCCACAATTGTCCATAAATAGCCCATGAATGTCCATAAATAGTTTAACAAGTATCAATATTACAAATCCTATCATGTCAACTAGAAAACTCATAAAACCATTTTTCCTTCCAAAATGGTCAAGTCAACAAGTACAAAAATCTAGTCACTTCAGCCCATCTGGTCAGCCCTCATGCTGTGTTAAAGAAGTAAATATCAATACTTGCACATAATAAAAAGAAATGTTTTTCAGCCATAACTATTACGTTATTCAACATTTAAACCCATTGTGTTCAATAAATGGCACCCACCCAATAACAACATTTAAACCCATTGTGTACAATAAATGACACCCACCCAATAAATTCAATAAATGATTTCCCATTAAAACAGATCAAAGCACATGGATCAACAAAAACAAATTCCCATCCATTGGATCACATCAAATTCAATCCTGATCACACATGCAAAATGAAGCCATTGCAATCCATGTCCATCATTGTCACCAATTAAATTCAACTGCAAAAAAACTATAAAAGAAGTTCAACCACTGCTAAAGTTTCATGTTTCACATTCAAACTATTCACCAGCCCTGGAGACAAACCAGCACAGAACACACCCCAAAACATTTCACAGTATATTCAGGTTAGTTTTCTCAATTACAGCAAAATTTTCTTACAATTTTATTTTAATTTCTGAGTATTTATTTCTAATTCTTACACTTTTATTTTCATTTCTGGGCCTTTATTTCAGTTTTCTTACAAGTCTTTATTTCAGTTTTCTCACAGTTTAATTTTCATGACATTGTAAAGAGCACCTATATTAGTTGAACTAGTAAAGAGCACCTGGATTAGTCACATACATTAGTTGAACTAGTAAAGAGAAATGTCTCTTAACAGGTTGATGGAGGTTCAAATTTCTTACAAGTCTTTATTTCAGTTTTCTCACAGTTTAATTTTCATGAAATTGTATATTTTTTTCTATTTTTCTACAAGAGTTTTATAGTTGAACACAGATTCATCCCAATGGGAGATTGAATTCAAAACAATTTCCCTAAAACAGAATTGCGGACAATCTAGACAAGAGGTTAATAGTTGAACACAGATTCATCCCAATGGAAAATTGAATTAAAGACATTGTAAAACATTAATTGTTGAATTCAAGACATTGTAAAGAGCACCTAGATTAGTTGAACTAGTAAAGAGCACCTACATTAGTCACCTACATTGGTTGAACTAGTAAAGAGAAATGTCTCTTAACAGGTTGATGGAGGCTCAAATCTCATGGTGTAAATGTCAAACATGCAAGCATATTTCTGTAACTCAAAAAATTTAGAGTCCCTGGGAAAATAGTCACCTAGATTAGTTGAGCTAGTAAAGAACAATGTCTCTTAACAGGTTGATGGAGGTTCAAATCTCATGGTGTAAATGTCAAACATGCAAGGATATTTCTGTAACTCAAAAAATTTAGAGTCTCTTGCCAAATAGTCACCTAGATTAGTTGAACTAGTAAAGAGAAATGTCTCTTAACATGTTGATGGAGGTTCAAATCTCATGGTGTAAATGTCAAACATGCAAGGATATTTCTGTAACGATACAAGGGTTTGTGCTTTGTTAATATTATTAGAGGAGAGACATCATTTTAAAATCCAAGGATTTTGCACCAGTTCCCCTAACATTTGAACATGTTTCTAACTTAGGATTCAAAACCTAAATGACAGTTTCCAGATCCTATAACTTCAAATGGATCCCTGAATAGAATACACTGAATCCTAAGGAGTGGGTCTGGATCAGCAATTCCCTGATTCCATGACGATTCAGATTTGAGTAAAGGGCTAGGAATGATGAATTCAGAAATTGTGATCAGAATGTTCTGTATCCAAAAAATATAAAGGAAGTGCATAGTGGAACTTACCCAATCATTTGAAATTACAGGAATTCGGCTACAGATGAAAAAGAACATAACAAAGAACAAAACTCGTTTATAGTTGAACACAAATTTCCCCAAAACATAATTGCAAACAATATCTACAACAGGTTTATAGTTGAACACAGATTCATCCCAATGGGAGATTGAAGTCATCTGTGTTGATCAGCGGTTGTCATTGATGTCAACCCAAGCAGCACCAGGGGCTACCCCTATATTGCATGGGAATTTTGACCTACCAAATTACTATATTCTGGGTCAAGAATGTTTTCGATGGTTTCTACTTATCGAGATGTTTTCATTGATATATGGCACGCCACATAATTCTTCATGGTTTGAGAGATATTCATGTTTGAAGTTTGTAACCCCAGTTAGTGGGCTAAAACCCCATGGGGTTGTGGCATGGGTCATTGAAAAGTCAATAATTAATAATTTTTAAGCCCCTAAAATCCCTCACATGTTCACTTGTTGAAGCCCCTCTCAACCTAAGCATTTATATAAATTGTGATCCTCATATCCTCCTTATGTAAGGGGGGTCTTCTTTCTATATTGTCTAATCTATCCATCATTCTCTCTAAATTATTAGCTAGCTGATCTATTTTTCCATCTGAACTAGATGTTTCTTCCTTTATGGTTACTCTCCTCTCATTCCTTAATCTAGCTTTTCTAGCCAAAATATTTACTTCTACACTAACAACATCTGTTTTCATTCTTTCTAAGGTTTCATCATTTCTCTCCCTCAGCAGATAAACCATGTCTGTGTCAAATCCATCAGGGAATTTGAGTAGGACAGAATTAGGAGTGGGTTTGAGATTGGTTGGGATTGAATTATAAACACTGTTCTATCTAGTGCATTAGTCTTGGATTGTTTCATTAGGAGCTCTTTTCATTGCATCAAATTCAGATAATATTTGGAGTGGATTTTTCTTCTTTTCCAATTTATTCAAAAATAATCTATGAAAGACTGATAAATCAGCTATACTACGAGGATTAAGACCTTTAAACCATTTTTTAACTTCCCCTGTTAATGTTTGAGCAAAGAGTCTTATTGGTACATCAGAATCATCTATTTCATGAAGCTCAATAATCTGTCATCTTATTAATGTGTTGTTGGGCAGTGTAATGTGTGGTAGCATCAAATTGAGGTATTTTACTCTGGTAATCTTGAGGCATATCATGTAACTGAGCTGGAAGAACTAAGGGAGCATACCTAGCATCCATAGCTTGAATTTTAGCTTGGCTAGGAGGTAGATTGGAAGTGCTTGGGGTAGAACTAGAAGAACTAGATGATGAAGTTAATGAAATGGCTGATGAAACTAGAATATAAGATGGTGTACTAGATAAAGTGGTGGATGAACTAAAGGATGAAGTTGGAGTGCTAGAAAACGAAACTGGATTATATGAAGAACTACTTGGAAATGAGAATGATGTGTTTGAAATTGCAGAATATAAACTAGTGGATGTTGTTGAGGTGGAGGGATATGGAAATAGTATTCTAGATTGGAAGGGTTGTCTAGGAATAAATGGATCTGTAGATTAGATGGTAGTAGAAATTATAGATGATGTAATGGTATCTAAATGAGAAATAGAAGGCTTAGATGAAAATGCTAATAATTCAGCTAATTCAATAGCTTCATTTATTTCCTTAAGAATAGTAGCATTTATTTCTTCAAATTTATCATGAGCTTTAAATATATTTGATTCAGAATCTACTGAAACATTTTCCTGCTTTGTTTCAAGAAATGAAATAAAAACAGTATCTATAACAACACTTTTTAAGTCACTTTCTAATTTATTTATGAATAAAGAATGTTCAAAATTCATGTCAAACTCTATGTCTTGTATACTCACTAACTCTTTTGGTAATGAATTTGCTCTAACGAAGGAAGCTTTAGCATCTAAATCTTCTATTTGTTAATTCTTTTTTCCAATTCTGTCTGAATTTTCTACTATAACAATAAGTTTAGGATCCAGGTTTGACCTAGTATAGTAGATTTTTCTAGAAGCCATAATTACAATTTTTTTAAAAAAATATACTCACAACTTATAAAACAGTCTTTAAGGTAAAAGGATAATGAAAAAGATTTTTCCTTTAAGACCTATTTTAAAACTGAGGATTAGTTAGGTCCCCAATATGGTCGCCAGTATGTTATCACTAAAATAATTCTTTAAGTTGTGAGATTTTTATTTAAAGTCCAAGAACATTAGAGGTAACCATAGACCAACTTTTAAACTCTAAGATCTAGCCTTTTTAGGGTTCAAAGAGGGCTCTCTCTATAAGATTTAACTTTATTTTAATTATATGATATTAGGCTAGTTATGATGTGTAAATGGGTTTTGGTTTGGTTTGGTTTTGTGAGAAAAAATCACTTAATGAGATGGATAGTGAGAGATCTGTTTGTCCATTGGGCTAAGGAGTCAAATTTCAAGCAGACAGGACTAGGATCAAGGTCAAAAACTCAAATATTTTCAGGTCAAGATAGACAAGTCATTGAAGATCTTGGAAGGATGATTGGTGAAGTGGTTTGATCGGGATAAAGAGAAATCAATGATTCTTTGATCCGGATAAGGAAGGAGTAGACAGAGGTCATTCAAAAGAGGGAGAAATTAAGGGTTCCCTATTCTGGAAATCAACAGAAAACATAGAAATGATAACTAGTTAAAGACAGGGTGCTTTTAACAAATCCTATAATAATATTCTTAGTTCATAATTCAAATTTAGAACACATATATGGATGCATGTAAAACATAAGAAGATAAACAAGGACAGTATAAAGTACTTCACTTCAATGGCTCATCACATGAATCCTGAAATATGATGCTAGATGATTTGATCCAGTCTGCTACTTGAACTTGCTACAAAAAGCCTTCAGGTACAACAAAAATGACTATAGAAACCTTCAGCAATTTATTCCACAATAATACTTCAAAAGATGAAGTATATATACAAAAATGTTTACAAAATATCCTAGAATAATCATAGGATTTTTCTAAGGAAATAAAATATCTTTTACTACAAAATAGTGACAACTGCTTAACAACTTAGCAAGTTGTCCTATTTATCCAAATAAAATAGAAAATATTGTTGTGGATTGAGTTTAGCTGGCTGCTTGGCTGTCTTAACACTGGAATAAGATCTTTTGATTTGTTTTGCAATCTTATATTTTATCTGATACTCTTTATCTCGGATACTCTTTAATCACTTATACACTTTAACCACTGTTTAACTGCCTTACTGCTGTAAAATCTGTTTTGACTGTGAAAAATCAGCAAATTTTTTTATTCTCTTCTCTGCAAATTGACTTTTACAGTAATTCAGTGAATGATTCCCAAGATTCTTCATCGGAAATTTAATCTTTTTCAGCTTCTTAAAGTTCTCATCTGCCTCAGTATATCTATAAAATGTTGGTTTTATAACAAAAAAGTGTTTTATCTCATACTGAAGATAAAACAAGTCTTCAAAACTTTTATGAAAAACATTTCCTGTAGGAATTCCTTGTCCTTCTATTTTGTCTACTTGCTCTTTTGCATAATCTCTGATCTTCTTGTTATAGTCCTCTTGTGGCATGAGTTTATCATTAATAACAAGGATGTTTGGCAAACCTCTTTGCCTCAATATTTCAAATTTAACCATAAATTTAGTTATGGCTATGTTCATGTTTTCTTTGTCTCTCGTTCACAAGAATTTTCTATCTCCTCTACTTCTTGCTTGTTCTTGCTGTTGAGAAACTTGATTAGTTCTAGGGCCAAGTTTGGCACCTAGTTCCTCCTTTGTTTTTTGAATCTCTTCTTGGGCTGCCTTCAGTAAATCCCTTTGCTCATAAATCACATGTATTGATGGCCACACATCATTGATGGATTCAATGATTTTACTCCATAGTTGATTCTTCACATATGACATAGGCTCTTTCAAGGTTAAATCCTTTTGAAGGTTCTTCAATTTAACATTCAACCAGTTAGCCCTTTGGTCCTGAGTTTTAGCATTAATTTGGGCTAGCTTCTTAGTGTCTTCAAGATTGTCAATCACTTTCTTCAATCTATTGATTTCATTAGTTTGAAGTGTCATTTCTTCCATAGCTTTGATGATTTTATTAGCTTCATCAGATTGTTGCACTATTGATGTGGATGACTCTATAGTTGAGGTAGTAGAAGATGTCAATGGTACTGTTGTGGCAAGTGGTACTTTTGGTGCCAACTCTTCTGCCGGAGTTGAAGGCACAGCTGTTGTTGCCATGGGAATTACCGTAGGAACTTCCTGTGCTTTTGTAGTTTCTCTTTCATGGACAAGCTTATCCATTTGGATTTCCATCTCTTTTATCTATGTTGTCAATTGTAAAATCAATTTCATCATATCATCTTTTTGGCTTGCCTCTTGCACAATTTCCTTGGTTTGTGGATGTTCTGCTGGTGGAAGCTTGAGTTGTTTCCTAAGTGCTGCAATATCAGCATTCTTTTTCTTCACCAACTCTTCTGCTGCTTTGACATTGGCAGGATCATATCCTACTTGAATAATCAACTCTTCTAAAGACTTAATCCTAAGATCTTTAGCATATGAGCAAGCCTTTTCAACCTTCATTTGATCTCTCATATTGATTATTGTATTCTGGAGCTTGCGAACACTCATGGCCTTTGTAGTAATGGTAGGATAAAGCATCTCAGAATTTTTCTTGTGAAACTCAATTTGATCTAATGCATGGATACTATCTATAGGCACTTCAAGGTCAACTTTTTTGTAATTTTCCACTGTTTTGGGAGTCTTAAATGTTGGTTGAAGCACTTACATAATAAACTTATTGTTAGAATAATCAAAAGTAGACAGAAGTCTATTCTGGATCCCTGGTGTTTGTTTTAAATACTGAGAATAAATTTCATTCTTGATTTCTTCATTCTTGGCCTTTATCTGCTTGTATTTCTCCCTGATGTCAATATATTTGTCCTCTGTTGGCTGTGAGGAGGATGCCTCCATACTCTGCTACTTCTCTATTACCTGTGTATTTGAATTATCAGGATGATATTCATTTAGAATATCTATGGTTGGCTCATTTATAATTATTGTAGCAGCACCTGTGTTTGTCTCTAGAACATCTGTATCTTCCACTTCTATGGTCTCTTTTTCTTTATCAACTAGATTGATCTTATGCTTTTTATTATATATGATTTTAAACCTAGTCTTAGTGGTTGTTTTAGCAGTGTAGGTACCTTCTTCTCTAACTCTTTTGGCAGCTCTATCTTCTTGATTCACAGTTTTCAAGGTGTGACTTGTATCACCCTGTTTAATTGCTTCAATCAAGGTATTTTCTAGCCACTCTGCTTGATTAGAAAATTGTTCAATCTCTGGCCTTTTGTCATGAATATAAGGTGTCAGTTTGCATTTAACCCTCATTTTTTTGATTATTCCCTGAGGGTCATAATTCCATAAGAAGATAAATTCAAATTTGTACTCCAGTAACTATTTTTCTACTTCTATTGCTGCATCTTTGTGATTACAAATGAAGGGTCCTATCTGATTTTCCAATTTAAATTGGGTCTTCTTCTTGCTGCCAAGAAATTGATTGAATCTGAATTGAGAATTTTCCTGATGTAGTCCAAGACAAAAACTCTCATTGGCACATACTTAGGTAGTTTATAGGGTAAAATATTGGACCCAAAAAATCTGATTTCTGTATGGTTCTGATATAAGTACCAATCTCCAATTTTGCTTTGTTCTAACAGCTGTAATATTTTCTTTATCTCATCATTGATTCTTGGTTGTACACTGTTTGTCAACAAGTTTACCAATGGATGAATAAAGGAATTTGTAAACTCTGCATAACTGAACTCTATCAACATAATTGTAAATGATAGAAGAAGGCTCTCCTGGTGCAAAGGTAGATAGAAAACCTAGGATTGACTCATCTGTATGCTCATCTGTAAAATACTGTTGGATAAAAGACAACATTGATATGACATGCCTAGACCCTTCAGGAAATTTTGAAGTAGAATAAGGAGGGTTTAGTTTTGGAATTTCAACATAGGCAGGCATGAAATTTTGGAAAATTTGAAACCTTTTAGGAAATTCCAGACCAATGTAAAGCTTAGTGAGTGCTTCTATGGATAAAGGAACTGCATTGGGGTCTGGTTTGAGCTGTAACATTAGGTTTATTGACTCAGTAGTAATTATGAACAATACTTCTTTATTTGCATTAACCATTGCTCTTTGTTCAAGAGAATAATAATTCTGACATAGCCTGATGAATTCTGGACTTTGATGAGTGAGTGGGACTACATACTTGGGTAGACTTGACTCCCAAATCTGGACTTCGTCTCCTTGATCTAATGACCTTTCAAGACTCCCTCAGTGGAGGTCTAACAGATTAAATTCTATCACCAGATCAGCTATTTTGTAATCCACATCTGCTAAGGGTGTATGTTCAATGTCTACAGCAGGAGGTTGTAGAGGATTTTACAACAATTGTGGTTTTGGAAGACACTGCTGGATTTCATTTTGACATTTTTAGACCTTCTGGGTACTTGAAACTCTGTATTTTGAATTTTTGTACTCTTTTGTAAGATTGAATTGTTTACATAAGTGTTTTTTACTTTAACAGAGGTTTTTCAAATAGAAATAGGCATAAACTAGCCTTTTCTTGGATTTAACTCTTCAGTTTTGGCTTCAAACTGTTCTTCAATCTTCTTTATAGGTTCAAGAAATGATAAACAAGGGTTTCAATGTTTTTTTTCAAATAATATCGGACTGAAAATGGTTCAAATTGGGCACAGAAGGATTGGGGTTACTTGCAAAGGGTTTCTGGATAGATGAGGAGTCTTTTTCAATGTCTGCAAAGGCTAAAAATATTTAATTTTGCTTTAAAACTAGATTTCAGTATCGAAACAGGGGTTTATCAGAGTTTTTATAGTTACTTCGTTCTTTTGCAAGCAACTACAGGCTTTCTGTGGGTAAATGGGCTTTATTAGGTTTTCAAAAAACTCTTTTCAAATGATAGACAGGTTGGTTTTTCTATGAAGAATACCTGTTTTCGCAGGTATTTGGTATTTAAAACAGTTTCAACGGCATCAGACAGGTTTCTGATGTCTGTAGAAGTCTTTTGGAAGCAAGCTAGACGTTTTCAATGGTCTTGACAGTAATTGTAACGGATTTTCTGGTTCCTTGGGCTTGAAAACAGGTGTATAGGACTCGTTTCTTCAGTCGGAGATGAATAAAACACACAGATAATACAAAAAAAGTGTTTAACTGTGTGCATAGAAAGCTTTATAGTGTTTTTAGGTCAAAACGGGGTAAGCATTGAATGCGACTTAACTGAGAGGAACGGTGGTTTTGGTGCCGGTGGGAGAAAAAACATTGGTGGTTATCATGCGAGTTATGGGTGGTGTTGATCATAATCAGCTACCTTTAATATTTTCACAGGCAACCTGGCTTAAACCTCTCAAATCCTTTCTTCCAGCCTTAAAAATCATTTCTATTCCTATCGTTACCATTTCCCGCCCCCAAATTACACTGTAAAAGGCAGAAAACCCCGCATTTAAATATATTCAAGGCTTAGCCCCTTCGGCCCTAGTCCCTCTGTCCTTTTCTCCATGTAACCTGGGTACTAGACCAAGTGCTAAAACCGGAGGTGCTTATCACGTATGTATATCGGGCGCATTTGTCACCGTCGATCTGTACAGATCCGACGGCATTCGCAAAGTCTTCATCGCACCCGTGGCCCACTCCGTTCATTTTCCAAATCACCCATTCGCTGTCCAATCAACCTGCAAATCTACGACCAGGAACACATCCATCCTGGTGGTCCCCGCAGCAGCGCTTGTACCAAACCTGCCTGGTTTCTATCGCACCGCTCTTCGGCGGTGGGTGGTAATTCTTGTTTGGCCAGCGATTCCACTCATCGCCCGACACATGGCTCAGCGCACTATTGCAAAACCGCTCTCCATCGCGCATTATTGTTCGGTTAAAGTCACAGCGCAATATTCACAAAAGTCATCCGATCTGGGGGTCTTCATCCAACGGTTGTCGCTTGTCAAAGCTACATGGCATTTAATCACAAGAATATTCGACCCCTGGCCCACTATATGTCGCCCTCCTACATGCCCTCCACCGTTGATCTCCGCCAAGATCGGATGGCCCTCATTTAACCCACGCCACGCCATTGGCCCGGTCCCCCTCCATGTCACCATTCCACGTGCCATTCAACGCATTCTCTTTCGCCTTCCTTATATGTCATTCAAAAGGTCAAATTCAAAGTTTTTCATCTATTATGCTCCGCCAACCTTCTCCATTACCACCTCCCACCGTCACGCTGCATTTCCTATCATCATTCTACATTTCTTGACCTCTCCACCATGTCGTGCCGTCTCACCATTATCCCCACTGTGTTCACCTTCCTGTGCATGGTTTTCTTTAACGAGTTTGCAGATTTTGCAGGTTTGCAACAGCGGAAATCTATCATGATTCACGGCCTCTATTACTGTGATAGATAGCATGTCAAAGGACCATTTTGTAGAGCTGAATTATGAAGAAAGGCCCGGGAAGATATGCCGACAAGACTTCCATTAAAGGAGCAGGGTTAAAAAATCTGTCAAACCCTCCAAAGTCATTCAAAGCATAGATTGCACACCCAGAATCATTAATGGAGCAGCAGAGAAATATCAGTGGAAGGTAGATAATCAAAGGCATGTAATTGAAGATTTTGGGGCCTTGATCTAACCTTTTGAGGGCCGAGTACCAGGTTGAAGATCCTGCAGATCACCTAAAATATTTATGCACAGAAAACAATGCCCTCCAAGTTTTATTTCAGTAGAGTTTTCTCTCCAGGAAAGGACGGAATGTTTATGTGATTTTACTGGTTTGCCGTGTTCCTGGAGAAATTTCTACCCACAGCATTTATTTCAGTTAGCAGGCCACAGATTACAAACAGCATTACAAAGACATCAAGCAGTATGGGCGTGCACATTTCCGCCATCTTGTCCTTATGAAGCAAATTGATGGTTCATCACCTACTTCATTTTATTAAGTTTTCTTTTTCTCTATAAAACCCTGGAAGAACAGATTATTGAGGGTTCCAAATTTTATCAGAAAATTATGCAGTGAAAGGCTTTTTGTATAAATTTTGTATAACTTTTATATGAAGGCTCAGAGCCCATAGGGTCTCAGTGAGGAGGAGTTCCATCTGTTAAAGAGGATTCCTTGCCGTTGTATTTCATGTTGGGGCCTCAGAATTTTCTCATAAGTATTTTAATAGATCATTTCATTTCATCCATGTTTCCTGTATCATGTTTTGGAATGCGAGTGGCTCACTGATTTTTGGTATGGATTCATCCAAGTTGATGCCCATGCTTGGATCATTCAAGTGCTTTAAATATGGCTCATGCATGATATTCTATTCCATTATTCATCTAAACCGTATTTCTTCTATATTAGTTTCTTTGGGAGGGTGCTTTTAAAATGCTATTGTCATGTATGGATTCTTAGATTGGTAAGCCCATGCATGGTGGTATTATGTATCTGGGTATCAGCTCAACGTTAACTAATATCTCCTCTACATTTCATTCATTACATACACCTTCTGATAACTGTCCTGAGGTGTTTCTCGAAAGGCAATCGTGACGAAGAACCTGTTCTAACTGTCTCTGCTGCTTTTGTTGCTGGAGTTTTTGCATATTGCCTCCGTAGTAGTCCTTCCTCTGATGCCTTGTCGCCTTCAAGGTCTCTGATGTCCTATTCAGATTAATATTCCTTGTTCTACAAGAGAAAGCATGAGAGCTTGTTATCGATAACCTTTCCTCCTCCATTATACCATATGCTCCTTGCTATATTAAGATGTCCTAGGCACCGGTTTATCACAACTCTAAATTGTCTCTGGGGAGCCACAGGCAGTGGTAAGCTGCCTTTGCGAAATGTTGCCACGTGGAGGAGAGAAAAGGACGCAAAACTGCCCATTTCGCAAATGTTGAAATGATTGTTGGTCGTGCAAGTTAAAATGCGATATATTTTTTGGGTCCTCGAACCTGGGAGGATGTGTGCGAACAGCTGGGATCGAATGAGGAGTTGATCGGAAGATGTGGGCGCGGGGCCCGGGTCTTATCATGTGGCGGGGTTAGTTTAACGTTTAAAACATAGTTTTAAACGTAAAACTAATGTTTTATTTCGATTGGCAGGGTGTATTTATTTTCATAGTAAATGACATATTTACATATGTTTAACAACCATTGGGGGCGGTTTTATATAATATGATATGTTTTAACCTATCGGGAAAGGGCAAGGTTTTATTTATCACATGGGTAATATAGAACCATAGGTTAAAATTAAATAAGTGGGTTTTGGGATATTTAAATAAAATGAGCTAATAAATATATACGGGAAGGGGTATTATAAGGGTTTTAATACATTATGTTAAAATTTAATATGAAATGAAATGTAATGAATGAAAAAACACAAAAAATAAACTAAGTAAAGTGTAAAATAGGCATTGTGAGCATAATAATGACCTCATTTTAATACTTAGGATAAATTGTATTTTGTGGGTTTTTGAGTGTTTTTCGATGAAATGAAATTAATTAAGAGGAGATTTTACTTTTTCTAGGCAAAACAGGTGTTTTACTTAAGAAAATAGATTATATTTTTGGAAGAGGGTGAATATGCTAAGGAAATGGGCTTTTATGAAGGGAATCCAATATTTTTAACCAATCAATTATCAAGCCTTAGGTCTAGTCCCAACAGAAGTCAGAGAAATTCTTTGAGTCTCTTTAACTGAAGGTTTTGAATACTAGATCATTTTGGGGGAGGGGAAATTAGTAAATTGTCTGGTGATGCTTTATTACATGCCTTGCACAACTGCTTTCTACCTACCCATCATTATTCTAACATTTTTACTTCATTTGCATGGGTGCATTTAAGCTTGCAACCCTAAATCCATTTTTCTTTTTAAAGCATAAAATATCAAATTATAACCTTATTTCATTCGAGGGCTCAGATTAAATTGTTGAGCTCCTCTTTATTCTCTAACTATCTACTGATTTGTCAAGTTTAAATTTTTTGACATATCTTTATTCTTTATCTAAAACGTGAAATTCAAAGCATGAAAAGTTAAGATTAAACTATTTAACTGATCATGGATTATGGCATTTTAAACAATTTGCACATAATCATTATTTTTGCAGAAAAGTAAATAGTAGTGGCATTTTGACTTGCTCAATTTCATGTCTTATTCTTACCTCTTTTTTCTTTTGGGGTCCATTTTTTATTCTTTTTTATCTTTTCTTTTCTCAGTCCTTTGATCTTTCTTTTAGGACTTTTACCCTCTTTTCATTTTTTATTATTTTCAAATATGGGAAAACAACTTGCAGAAACAAAGGTATGTACATATTTACAAGACTAATCATAGTCAATTCAAAAATTATGAACCCTATTATTATAGGACCCTAATAGCTGCAATTGAAGACATAGAGTTCAATGGATATTCTATTCGAGCATCTGCAAAGAAACATAGTATTCCTCCCTCATGAATACATTATTGGATAAATGGGCTCACTCACACCAAATGTAGAGGGTCTGTTACAGTTATGACTGAAGAGGAGGAGGCCGAGGTGGTTGAGTGGAGTAAAGAAATGGCCCAATTGGGACATGGGCTAGAGTTGATACAACTCAAATCCACATTTGCTCAAATTTGTCAAGGGAGGCCAAACCCATTCAAAGATGGGTTTCCTGGAAAATCATGGTGGTTTGGGTTTAAAAAATGGCATCCAAACCTTGTATTGCGTACAGCTGAGGACCTTGACAGAGACAGAGCATTAAATTTGCGCCCTGCAGTTGTATGTAAGTTTTATGACACTCTTTCTAGTGCATACGATAAGCATTCTTATGCAGCAGACCATATATGGAACTGTGATGAAACAGGTTTACAGGAAGGAATGAATTGTGGCATGAAGGTAATTTCCAGGAGAGGCAGCCGAAACGTGCCAAATATTTTGCCTAAGAGCAGGGAGTGGATAACCATTTTATGTTGTGTCAATGAACTTGGTGCTTCAATCACGAGATTTTGTCTATTCAAAGGTAAAAATCAGTTGAAAAAATATATACAAAACTGTGAACCAGGAGCATGCATGGCTGCACATCCCCATGCATAAATGACTAAAGAATTTTTTTTAAATTGTCTTTGCCACTTTGCTGCATCTGTGCCAGGTGGTGTCTCACCTAATAACAGACACCTATTGATATTAGATGGCCATGGAAGCCACATGGTTGTACAAACAATTTAGGAAGAAAACAATTTGGGCATTGACCTTTTAACATTGCCCGCTCATACCACCCACAGATTGCAACCCCTTGATTTTAGTGTGTTTGGCCCTTTCAAGAACTATTTCAGGTCAGAGCATGTTGCATGGATGGCAAAAAATCCAGGGGTTGAGGTGAAAAGGTTCGAGTTAGCAGAGCTTGCAAGTAAGGCTTTTAAAAGGGCTCTAATACCATCAAATATCAAGGTTGGCTTTAGGAGGACAGGAATATGGCCACTGAATTATGATGCTCTTATGCATGATACTACTTGTAGCCAAGATTTTCATGTGGATGGTCAGGAAGAAGAGCATGAAGTGCAAGAAGAAGTACATGAACATGCTGATGTGGTTGTAGCTGGTAATATAATTTCTCTCTCTCAATGACAGTTATATGTTGATGATGATGAGCAGGTATGTGAAACACAGTATATTCATCAACAAATTGATAGCAACATGGAGGTTGTTCTACCAACTCAGGAAGATGGAACTCTTGCTGCTGATATTGTTAATGACATTGAAAATGACCAATTGACATTGCAAAGCCAAGTAAACCCACCATCATGGCTGGCAGAAGCCATGATTAATTTGAATGAACACGGTGTCTCAAGAACCAATGAACAAAGCATGAACATGCCTTCACAACTGGCTGAATTGAACAGTGAAATTGTTCATTTTTTTGTGGACAATAGATTAATCGAAGAAGATGGAGCACATAATGAGGCACCAGATGAAGAAAACAATATAGTTCAATCTAGTGCCACAGATACTAAAGTGCCAAGCAATGACATGCAGGTGGGAGGGGGGGAGAAGTTACTTGGGTGGTTCCTAAAGTTACCAGTAGAAAGAGTGTCAATGAAAAAGAAGCAAGGAACACCCAGTAGTCTTCATTTGGGGCGAAGTTCATAGTTACTCACCTCAGAAGACTATATAAAACTCCTAGTTGAGTCTGAAAAGAAAAAAATGGAAATTCAGGAATTAAAACAGAACAAAAAAAAAAAAAAAAAAAGGAAAAAGGAGAAGAAGTTATCAAGGGCTATTGCAGCACAACGTCGAGCAAATGAAAGGCTTGAAAGAGAGATAGCAAGACAAGAGAAGGATCAACAAAAACAAATGTCAAGACAAGAAAAGGAAGCAAGGAAGGCTAAACAAATGCTTGAAAGGGAACAAGGGATGACTGATATGGTTGACATAAATGAAAGCACAGTTGATGAGAATGAAACCACGGACATGTCCAACACATTGGACAATATTGCAAATAATACAACATTATTCCAAGACCTCATAAACATTCAAGTGCCTCACCATCAAAATGGGGGTTTACCAACTTGCCTTATTCCTACCACAGGAGGTGTGAATTCAATGTATGCTCATCACACACCTCCACTTAGCACAAGTGTGAGGTATGGGCACTCAATTCCTCCATGGTTGGATGGGACAAATTGGTCTCAATTATATGACAGCAATCAACCACAACCTAATCAACCCTTCTTAGGGAGGCCAACCTACTTGGCTCAACTGAAAATCTGCAGTTTTAACTGTATACTCTAAGCTGTACAGAATAAAACAGAGCAGCTTTTAATAAAATTTATTTTAATTTATGTAAGATTTTGATAAGACTTACATATTTTTCTTATCAAGTAGTGGTTGATTATCCACATTATATGTGGTCTGGAAGAAGAAAACATCTATATATTATTAAATGTTAGATCAATAACACAAGACAATGTTATAGATAGCTTTTTTTATTGCCATTATATATTATATTCTTCGCATGTTTATGGGACTCCATGTTTGTTATCAATTGGATGAAAATATGTACTCAACCTCACAACCATACTGTTATTTTTTATTCCAAAAAGTAAGCTATTTAAAATCTACTCTAATATGAACACTGAAACAAATGTCTTCTCAAAGGATTGACTGGACATGGACAAAACTTCAAGCCAACACGACAGATTGAAATGCATAATAGAATATGAGCAAAATAAGATTGAAGAAACAAATAACAGATGGAACATGTAAAGAGATAAATGTCTGTTAAGGTTCAAGGTTGACCAATCTAAGCCTTAAGGTACCCGTCTAAGGCAACATTGTCTCTAAGACTTATATAAAGACTACTTAATGAGCGAAGAAAGTCTCATAATAAGATGCATGTGCTGACCTCTTGCTCAGTTACATAACCAAGACATTCATGTTCAGATTTACAAAACATACTATTTAGCTTATAGGAGATATTGAAACTCTATCACTACTTCAAACCTCTTGCTCAGTTACACAGCCAAGACATTCATGTTTAGATTTACAAAACATACTATTTATCTTATAGGATATATTGAAACTCTATCACTACTTCAAACCTCTTGCTCAGTTACACAACCAAGACATTCATGTTCAGATTTACAAAACATACTATTTAGCTTATAGGAGATATTGAAACTCTATCACTACTTCAAACCTCTTGCTTAGTTAAACAACCAAGACATTCATGTTCAGATTTACAAAACATACTATTTAGCTTATAGGAGATACTAATACTCTATCACTACTTCAAACGTCTTGCTCAGTTACACAACCAAGACATTCATGTTCAGATTACAAAACATACTATTTAGCTTATAGGAGATATTGAAACTCTTTCAATACTTCAAACCTCTTGCTCAGTTACACAACCAAGACATTCATGTTCAGATTTACAAAACATACTATTTAGCTTATAGGATATATTGAAACTCTATCACTACTTCAAACCTCTTGCTCAGTTACACAACCAAGACATTCATGTTCAGATTTACAAAACATACTATTTAGCTTATAGGAGATATTGAAACTCTATCACTACTTCAAACCTCTTGCTTAGTTAAACAACCAAGACATTCATGTTCAGATTTACAAAACATACTATTTAGCTTATAGGAGATACTAATACTCTATCACTACTTCAAACGTCTTGCTCAGTTACACAACCAAGACATTCATGTTCAGATTACAAAACATACTATTTAGCTTATAGGAGATATTGAAACTCTTTCAATACTTCAAACCTCTTGCTCAGTTACACAACCAAGACATTCATGTTCAGATTTACAAAACATACTATTTAGCTTATAGGATATATTGAAACTCTATCACTACTTCAAACCTCTTGCTCAGTTACACAACCAAGACATTCATGTTCAGATTTACAAAACATACTATTTAGCTTATAGGAGATATTGAAATTCTATCACTACTTCAAACCTCTTGCTCAGTTACACAACCAAGACATTCATGTTCAGATTTACAAAACATATTATTTAGCTTATAGGAGATATTGAAACTCTATCACTACTTCAATATACACGTAGCAAAACAACCACGTCAGAATCCACTCGCCTGTACGACAAATGCCACTAAGCTTTCCAGCTGTCATGTGGTTGGTGAGGGCCTTAAATCAGCATTATTTACAAGATATTTGCATACTATTTGAAGCCTCTTAATGTTGACAATTAAACTTTAACAATGGCACTATTGCATCAAATAAAATTTTATCATACCCTTCCAACAATGGCACTATTACATCAATACCCATCTTAACCTAATAAACAAATTCAACAAACCAGTTTGAGTACATAATCACACCAAAGTTGTTTTGCAACCTAAAAGTTCCTATTACTGTTTCAATGTCAAATTCACATTGAGATAGAGGAAGGAATAATTTACTTCAAGGTGCATTATTTACATTAATGCAAGCATACTGGTAATTAGTGTGCATTTTGGAATCAATATGTCTGCATTTCGGGAATCAAGCTCGAAATTTGAAAACTCCCTTAAATGTGATCATTGAAAGTTTGCAAGTGGCATGGTGTTGACCTCCCAAGACATAGGGCGAACTTGCGGGTGCCTAATATGCATGGAGCTATGTATAAGATCTCAGCTTTTCTAGGTTTAAAAATAACAAGAGATAAATAAATCCTTCTGAGGAAAAAAAAATCAAAATCATTTTGTAAGTCAAATAGAAATTAGATGTCTTTACAGGATACCTCTTCAGTGCTTTTCAGGAGAAGCAATATTTCCGTTGCTTATCATTTGAAGGAATAGAAAATTTTAGCCCTTCTTTGATGTGTAAAGTGCCCTGTGAAGGGCAGAAAATCTTACCCTTCTTTGAAGTGTAAAGTGCCCTGTGAAGGGGAAAAAATCTTACATTGGTTCTCTTACTACCATTATCTAACCTCTAGAATAAACCTACAATGTTAATTTCCAAATCATGGATATCTCAGTAACAAACAGTAGAATCATTGAATTCTTTCAACATGGCTATCCTCTAGAAAAAATATGTTACAATACCTCTTGAAGTAAGCGACGATGGCACAAACTTCAAATTTATATTCTTCAAATTTCTATTCTTAAAATAAATTTATGTTCTTAAAATTTTCTTTGCCAAACCAATTTGAATGTTCTTTAGTGTTATGAATTTGGAAACAGTTGAACTCTTATATTTAACTTCTAAAGAGATGCTTCCTAATCTACAATCAGGAGATTCATGGATGCAAGTTCAAGAAGGCTATTTTTTAATAATTACTCTCTACCCAGCGCTGCAGGCACGTGGAAATTTTCCATGGTATTGTTTGCTAGTGCAAATAAATTTATAGAACCGTGCCCTGAAACAAAAATTTATAGAACTAAAGCAAAAAAATTACAAAATTGAAGCATTTTACTAGGTTTTGAATTACAAACATAAAAATCTTAGACACCATGGGGAATGAGAAATATGAATACAATACTAAGCACATTCAATTGAACAACTTCAACTAACCAGCAAAGAGATGGAGCAAAACAACTTCAACTAACCAGCAAAGAGATGGAGCAGAACAATTTCAACTAACCAGTAAAGAGATGGAGCAGAACAACTTCAACTAACTAGCAAAGAGATGGAGCAGAACAACTTCAACTAACCAGCAAAGATATGCAGCAGAAAAGCCTTTTAGTCTAGGGAAACAATAGGAGATGAACACCAACAAAGCCGCAAAGGATAGGAGGAATTTTGGAAACCAAACCCTAAACCATGTTGTATGCTCAGGGTTTCCACCGGCAAGGAACGACTACATACTAAAGACTGCGCCAACTTAGGGTTTCCACCGACAAGGAATACTAAAGCCACGCTGGACATACAGCCCTAAAACAAAACAAGAACATGGGTATAGCCCTAAAAATAGTGCCAAATCAAACAAGAAAAAACAGTGCCAAAACTAATGCCATTCAAAGAAGAACAAACAGTCTGAAGAAGAGCTAAAAGAGCTAAATTCCACCGAAGAAGATTAAAAGTGTTAACAAACACATGTTTTCAAGTGTTAAAAAACACAACATTAGGTTGGTAGGAAAATAATTCCTATCGAGAGGTGAAGATGCCAAATGGAGAGCCAAACGTCGATGCAGGAGCCAACTGGATAGCCAGACCTTGCCACAGTTCGTCAATACCTGCAACACAATAGAAATGAGCATAAATTAACAAAAACAAAGGAAAAATCCCTCGAGAATGCAAGGAAAACAATAAATTTACCTGCAAAACCATGGAACTTTTGCAAACGAGCACAGGGGACGAAGGCGTCGACAACTTCGCACAGCATTGAGCAGTCGAGGAGAATAGTTTGACAGTGGAGGAGCAAAGTATCGCTATCGCGGGAGCCAAACAGGTCCACAACGAGGCGCAGGAGCAACATCAAAGAAACCATCCCACTACAGCAAAGCATCCCAACAGCAACAACAAAGACAAACATGTGGTTAGCAACAAAGGCGGAGGTGAACCAGCACTGGCGACATAGTGCGCAACGACCGGCAGATCTCTCCGAGCAACATCCTGCCTCGAACAGAAATGCACAGGGCAAATGAGCCATGGTGAATAACTCCCTTTTTGAAACCCTAAACGTACGGCGAACTGGTGGATTTAATGCCCTCACCAACCACATGACAGTTGGCGATCTCGGTGGCATGTGTTGTACAGGCGAGTGGATTCTGATGTGGATGTTTTGCTACATGTCGCGGAGGGCGCCCAACGACTAGTGTCCCTCCCCTATATCCCAAATGGAACCACTACGAACTCATAGTTAATTTTTTAATTTGTAATTTATGTTTTAAGTTTTATAATAAAAAAAAATTCACATTTATTTATTTTTAAGTTTTATTTATTTATTGCTATTTTATTTTTTTGTTATTTACTATTTTTTTTTAAGGGCAAACACACACACAGGGTTTGAACTAGTGACATTTTTACGTGGAGTGTCTTAACAAAAGTCCCATTCACTGTCAATCCAAAACCCAATTGCCATTTTCTAACTTCTATTTATTTTGATTTGTTTGTTTAATTATTTCATAAATTAATATTTTTTTAATTAATTAATTAATTAATTTTTATTTGGATTTTTCCTTATTATTATTATTATTATGTTTGTAATGTTGTTAGTTATTATTAGTAACATCATTTTCAAATTAGAGATCAATTTAAGAGTTTTTGTCTATAAAAATATTGTTTGTCAAGGTCATGGTTTTAAACAAGTTATAATTTTAACCTTGAAAAAGAAGAAAGTAGCATTGCATTTTCATTCAAGGTTTAATTGTAAAGGTTTTGTCCCAATGATACTAATTTCCAAGGTAAAGATTTCAAAATATTATAATTTTAAACAAAAAAAAATAATACTACTTAAAGTAACATTTTAACCTTGAAAAAAGAAAAAAGAAAAAAAAGTAGCATTGCACTTTCCTTCAAGGTTTAATTTTAAAGGATTTGTCCCAATGATACTAATTGCCAAGGCGAGGATTTCAAAATATTGTAATTTTAAACTTAAAAATAATAATATTACTTAAAGTAACATTTTTTAATCTAAAAATTGATTTTAATATTTTTCTGTCTATAATACTTGTTATCAAGGTCATGGTTTTAATCTTATCACGATCATGGTTTTAATCTTAATCATAGAAAGAAAGTATTACTAATAACACCACCTTTTCAAACAAATGTAAAAGCAATTATTAATATGACATTGAAAAAAATTATTAAGCAAATAACTTTAATTATGGATAAAAACTGAAATACATCAAAAATCTATGTTGATATACATCTCGCTTAACTAAACCATTAAATAAGAAGGACGATCATTAATTTGAAAGTTTCAAATCTATAATTTAAGATATTGCTAAATGAAAGTGAAAGTATGACACAATTAATAGTTAAAAAGTACTATAAAATGGTGAGGCTCAATTGTGATTGTGAGGTTCGTTGAGAGTGTGTTTTGATTGTTCTAAATTAAGCAAGGATTAAAAGCAATGATAGATCAAGATTTTTATTGGAGACGTTATGTATGTTGATATTTTTTTTAAGTGTACTTTATGTTTTAAATGAGATAGATTTGAAGGATATTTATGATGTATGAAAATAAATGAAAAGTAGAAAGTCTTTATTATTGGATAAATAAATTGAAATTTTTAATGGTGTAAGTCCAAATATTTTTGAAAATCATCTAATGAATGAAAGAAACATTTGCTTAGTTGTTTAAAAAAAAAAAGAGAGAAAAAACTTCTTCTTTTTTGTCAAGTTGTTTGTGATCCTCTAGGCTTGACTTGTGGCTTGAGGAGTCGCGACCCAGGGGCATCTAAGCCATCAAATTCATCTGGGGATCGCACCTAACCTAGGCCACACCAGCCCTTAGTTGACTGGATTTTTTTAGCATGTATCCTCCCCCAAGCACAGGGCACAACCTCCCCCATGAGGTTTGATCTTGTGTCGCCTTGCTAACGAGGCTCATCCTCAACCAATTGTGCTAGTAAGACTTGACGAGAAAAACTTTTCCTTATTTATTAGTTTTATTGAAATTTTAGAGTATTTTGATATAACTACGATTTAATTTTTTCAAATGCACTAATTTATTTATATATTTTTAATAAAAAAAATATTTACTTTACACTTATCAATTAAAATACAATTTTTTTTTAACCTTTCATCCTAAATAAATATATACCCTTTCAAATAAAATTAATACTAACCCTACAAATTTAATCACCAATGAAAAATATAACATCCTAATTGTTAATGAATTCAAGTAAATGTATGATTAAAAACAACAACGTTCAAAACCCACTTAACCCAAATTAAGAATCGATTGTTGACAATATATTAGAAACTACACATACGCTTATATTCCACATCTATATAGGTTTGCTAATCGCAAATTGAAAATTTGAATAACTAAAACACCATGTCCATAGGTCACTGCAACTCTGAAACACCATATCCACAAATAAATTTAGACATCAAATATAAAATAAAATATTACATAATTCAAAATTAGAAAATGATTATTCAATTCGAAAAGTTAGCCTTCTATTTTGTAAAATTTTAATTTAAACCGTGGAAATTTGAATTTCATTGCTCAACAATTTATTCCGTAGCTTGCTAGGGATATTTGTCTAATTTAATAAAACCCAATTTAAATTAAAATAAAATTTTAATGACAAAATAAAATATTTTATTAAATACAAATATATATGAAAAATATTATAGTTTAATATATTTAAATTTGTCTCTCATTCTCATATGTGTGGTTCACTTTTCCTAATTTTAAGATTTTTTTTTCACGAAAATGAATTTTTGTTGATTCATTGTCTCTCATTCTCATATGTGTGGTTCACTTTTCCTAATTTTAAGATGTTTTTTTTTTCAGAAAATGAATTTTTTTTTTTTGTTAGAAATATAATATTTTTTTTCTAATTTTTTATATTTTTTTCTTAATTTAAAAAAATTAGGAAAATGAATTTTTGTTGATTCATTTTTAGCGTTATAAATACAATATTTTTTTCAATTTTTAATGTTTTTACTTATTTTATTTCATATGTTGTTGATGAAAATTTGTTTTTATTTTAATAATTCAAATAAGATTTGAAAAAAATATCTACAATAGATTAAATATATAAATAATAAAAAGGTAAAAATTAAAAATTAAAAATTCATTTATTTTTTTAACAATAATTTTTTGCAATATTTTAAAATTCAAAATCATAATGTAATGCCCTATAATAATAATAAATAAATAAAATAATATTAATATAAGTAAATAAATAATAAATAAAAGACAATAGTGATAAATAATAATAATAATAATAAATAGTTTAAAAAAATATTAATATAAATAAATAAATAATAATAATAAAATAGTTTTAAAATATATAAATAGGAAGAAAATATAATAATAATAAATAAATAAATAGTAAATAATAAACTGAAGTTTTAAATAAATATATAGAAATAAATTATAAAATAGTAAAATTAATAATAACAATAAATTAAATAATGAAGAAAATATCATAATAATAAGTAAATAAATAGTAAATAATAAATTAAAGTTTTAAATAAATATATAAAATACACTATATAAATAGTAAGAATAAGTAAAGTAAATAAAAAGTAAAAATGAATAAAATAAGAAAGAGTTAAATTAAGAGAAATGTTGAATTAAGTAAAATTTAAAACAAAGAAATAAAAGTTGCATGTTGAAAAGTTGCACCTTGGAGTGCACCAGTATGGATGAAGAGGGAATGAGATTATCATTTTTCTAGAAAAAAGTATTGAGAGGCGAAGAAAACATTGGCAGTAGTACGTTGATTGAGGGCTCGGGAGTGGCCAACTATAGAAATATTATATGCAGCTGAACCTACAGTTGGGTGGAGAGTCGTCCTGAAAACTTTGCTGCAGTTAGCATAACTCAAATAACATCAATTTCAGAGTCACAAGTAAGAAATATCGTCGCTACAGGTAAGTCGTCTCTACTCCTATTTTTTGGAAATTCTATGCTAATGAGTTAAATAGTTGTGTGTTTATTATAAATCACATAATTTATCTAATTAGTTGTATATTTAAATTGTGGGTTGTTACATATGGTATCAGAGCTAAGCTTTCAACTCTATTAGACCTTTGGGTTATATTCTCTATGATTGATTAGTATTTCAACTAATATTTTCTTAAATATATAAAAGTTAAATTATATATATATAGAATATGGTCTAAGTTTTATTTAAATAGATATTTTTTAAATAATAATAATACTATATTTACTCTTAATATTAATTAATATTGATTATTTTTTAAATAATAATAATACTATATTTACTCTTAATATTAATTAATATTGATTAATGTGTGTGTCTTTTTAAATATGAATAATAATATATTTAGTATTTAAATTAAGAAAAAAAATGAAATAACAGTGGTCATCTAGGTATTAATGGTAAATAATTTGTAGCACTACGGTGATTCGAACATGAGCCTTATTCTTTTCAAATTTTTATGTAATTGTTGTAAAAATAACATGCCACATGGCGGATTTTATGTTTGTGGTCTTCTTGGCTTTATATAAAGATTTGATAAAAACGTTTAATAAGGTTTATGGATAATTTTATAGTGGAAAAAATCAGTCTGGAAAATAAATATGCTATTATATAGGAGGTTAGATAAAAATTGGTAACCCTAGGTAGCAATCTCCATATTATAGCTTGGGGTGGTCCGACATGCCAAATCCTATAAAATACATGATTGAAGGGACCACGACCAATATCATGAAGTAGACCTGCTCATTAATTCATTAATATTTCAAAGCACTCCAATCATTCGATATCTTTGAATATGAGACTAAGTCGATCTAGGTATATATTCCCATGAACATTGTCACAGACAATTTTAATGTTAGCATGGTCCCATCCTTAATTCCTCGAAAATCTCAGCAAAGACTCAAATATTTTTAAAAAATATAAAAAACTAGGGTTTTATTCCATCCACTCAAATAGACAATATGCATATATAAGCCTTCACACGCATGTTTAATTATGTTATACAACTATTAAGTGGATATAATCATAACATTATCAACAATATGTGAGTATTATTATTATTATGGTAAATACCGCATAGATCAATAGATGAATAATACATATATAATTACTTAAATATAGTTACATGCATCAAAACTCTTGCATGTTAACTTCACTAAGATTTTAACATTTCGCTCGTTAGGATTTCTCGTAATCACTTTTATTATGATGTTGTATCTATAACTAGATTAATAGCCTGTTGAGAGAGGAATCAATTTTGCATATTAATATTTCTTAAATCCACCCATGCTGAGGAAATTTTATGTCATCTTAAACCCTCTAGTGATTGACTAGTACTCTTCCATTATTCCTACTTGTTGAAATGACTATTTAGTGCGTCTATGAGAATCTTATGGTTTCCACTATGACTAATTTGAGGGTTGAATTCAACTAGAAGGTCAATATCACATGCTCCATGATTTGATGTCTACCTTCCATTCATTGAAGAGGCATTTTTTAGCTGAAATTATTTTTAGGTGTTACATATCGATATCATAGCTTCCAGGTTCAAACACTTGGGCTGGATGGGTTAGATGGGATTATTATGCATGCATGATTAGTTTTTTATGCGTGTGTTGTACATGCTTTGTGAAGGTTACTATTGCAGTTGTGACGTTATTGGTGTGTTATGATGTTATGATGTTGACATGTTGATATATATGTAGTGCTAATAAGGATTGATTGTGCATATGGGATAGCCTCCCCTAAAACACACTAAGGTATGATTTTGATTATGTCTATATTTGGTTCATCTAACATGGCATGTTTATAGGAGATAGAAGATCAGAGATGAAGAGAAAAATGGAGGACTACAATTCATGTGACTCTCCTTATAGATAAGTTGAGCAGCAAGGAGATGATTATTCTCCTGATATAGCAGAAACACTGAGAAGCCTGAAGGAAGAAACCAAAAGTTTAAAAAGAAGATAATGACAAGATAATTCAGTCACAAGAAAGACTTGCTAGAGCTCAGGAAAAGCAGGTTGAGGTTAATGCATTGATTCTTTAGAGCTTATTAGATTTATAGAGACAGAGACAACCACAGAGCAGTCATCGATAGGAGGAAAGGACTAATGGGGCATATGGTAGCAGGTCTCGATTAGGACACAGGTTGGACAAGGATGACACAGTTAGAGGTGGCAGATGGTTGGATACACCTGAAAAGAGAGGTAGTGGTTATGGGTTATATTCTAGTTCTGGATTAGAGAGACATCATGGTCGTCATTGCTATCACCCTTATAAGATGAGTGAGAAGAAATACTTTACAGATGATTTCAAGAAAGTCAAGCCTCCTACCTTTGATGGAGAGTTGAAGAAACCAGATGATGCAGAAGCATGGATACTTGGGACGAAGAATTTATTTGAGTTGCTTGATTATTCAAAGAATATGAAAGCCTGGATAGTTATTTTCAATATCGAGGGAAAAGCAGATATTTGGTGGGAAGATGTGAAGCATGTCAGAGGCATCAAGATAGAAGAGTTGAGTTAGCATAAGTTTAAAATACTCTTAAAAAATAATTACTTGTCCGAAGAGATACTATGATGGAAAGGTTAAGGAGTTCTATGAGTTGAATATGGTTTCTATGATAGATGAAGAGTACACGACTAGGTTTCTGGAATTGTTGAGGTATGTTCCATATCTTAAGGATGAGAAGGCAAAGTTCCAAAGGTTCATTGGTCGATTTCCTTTTAACATTCAATGATCGGATTGAGTATGATGAGCCTCGGTCATTGGAGGAATTCATCGGGAAGTTGAATCATTATTATGAGTATTCTAAGTGTAAGTATGAGCCTAAGCATGATGGGAAAGGTAATGAAAAGACAAAAGGAAAGTGGGTTAAGAAGCGATGACAACCTCAGGATGCAAGTGATAAGGATAATGTAACACCTTATAATAAGTTCAATGCAGTTGAAAGAGGACATGGGTTTTAGTTCGAGGAGCAAAATAAAAGCAATGGCAAGAAGTCTTTGTTGTGCTAGACTTGTGGTCGAGAGCATCACGGGAGAGATTTTCCAAAACATTAGTGTGGCAGACCTCATATTTACAACGCTTAGGAGGAAAAAATAGTTGGAGATGTTGGGAGGAGTATTCCTAAGATTTATGCATCGGTGGATAATAAAGAAGTTGATCACCATGCATCCATTTTTGAGATGGAAGGTAAGCTTTGTGATCAATTTATTTCTATTTTGATTGACCCTAGATCTAAATACAGTTATATTAGTCCTAACCTGGTGTATAAGTGTGGCTTGAATAAATAAGTGCATGCAAAGTCTTGGTTCGTGCAGTCGCCTACAAGTACCAAGAAAAGAGTTCATCATTGGGTGAGAGCTCTTGCATTTTAGATGAATGGTGTGCCTACATAAACACGTCTAAATGTACTTCCTTTACAATCATTCAATATGCTTTTGGGCATAGATTGGTTGTAAATTCATAGGACTAAGGTAGATTGTTATGATAAGGCTATTGAGTGCCTGGATGATGATTGAGAGAGGAGAATCATATAGGGAAAGAAGAAGCCTACATCAGTGAGAATGGTTATATCTATGCATACAATGCACAGTTGCAAAAAGGGATGTGTATTGTTTGTAGTTCATATTTATAGTGACAAAGGGAAGGAATATGAGGATGATGAAGTCCTAAAGAAGTATCCCACTTTGAAATAGCTATAGGATGTGTTTCTAGCAAATATTTCTAAGTTACCGCCTCTTAGGGAAGGTGACTTTTTATCGAGTTGATGTCAGAAGTAGCACCAGCATCAAAGTCACCTTACGAAATGAGTAATCTAGAGTTGGTGGAATTGAAGTTGTAGCTTAAGGAAATGTTAAACAAGGGATCAATTAGGCCAAGTATGTCACCTTGGAGTGCACCAGTATTGTTTGTGAAGAAGAAGGATGGTATTCTTAGATTTTGCATTGATTACAGGAAGTTGAACAAGGTGACTATCAAGAACAGGTATTCATTGCCTCATATTGATGATTTTTTTCATTAGTTGAAGGGAGAAATAATGTTCTCAAAGATTGATTTGAGATCAGGATATCATCAGGTGTGCATCAAAGAAGAATGTATTTACAAGACTGTATTTTGTACTAGATATGGGCATTATGAGTTTGAAGTGGTTCCTTTTGGTCTTACTAATGCTCCAACTAATTTCATGTGTTTGATGAACAATGTGTCGCATCCTTATCTAGACAAGTTTATGATAATATTCATTGATGACATATTGATATATTTTAAGAATGAGGAAGAGTGTGTAAAGCACTTGGAAGTGGTGTTAAGATTGTTGAGATAACATTAGTTGTATGCCAAGCTCAGCAAGCAGTTTCTTTCAGACTAAAGTTCATTACTTGGGACATGTTGTATCCAAGGAAGGGTAACAGTGGACCTAAAAAATATTAAATTTATCATGGAGTGGCCATCTCCAAGGAATGTTTATGAGGTCAGATCATTCATGGGACTAGTAGGTTATTACAAGCAGCTCATAAGGAACTTCTCACAGATTGCTTATCCTATTACATATTTGTAGTGAAAAGGAAAGAAGTTTGAATGGGCTAAGGAGTATGCAGCTAGTTTGAAACATTTTCTTAGAAATTCTCTAGGCTTGGAGATTGCAGATCCTGATAAAGAGTTCCTGGTATGCACATATTCTTGCAAGAAAGGACTTGGTGGAGTCCTTATGCAAGAAGGAAAAGTTGTATTCTATGAGTCAAGGAAGTTGAATCAACACAAGCAGAACTATGTGACTCATGATCTTGAGTTGGTAACTATCATTCATGCATTGAAGATGTGGAGACATTATCTTCTTGGCAGGAGGTTTGTCTTGATTAGTGATCACAGTGGGTTGAGATACATGTTTGACCAACCCGATCTAAATGCTAAGCAAGCTAGATGGTTGGCTACCTTGTGTTATCACTCTATAATTTCTGAGGTTGTAAGAGAAATTGCAGAGGTAACCACAAAACAACTTTGGAAGTTAGGATCTAGCCCTACCAACTTCAGAGAGGGATTTCTCTGTCAGATTTAGCTTTGTTTGTATTTAAGATATTAAGCTAGATATGAATGTTCAATGTTTGTTTGATTGATTGAGATTGTTTGGTTTGTTTGGTTGATTAAATGCATAAATTTCCATTGGTCTATGGATTCTATGACTTAAACTTGGATCTTTTTCAGTTTTTATAAAGAGATTTCACAGCGCAGGGTAGCCAAAATAACTGGATTCTATAAATTTAAATGAAGTGTAAGAGAAGAGGTGAAATAAATTCCATTAAGTAAAGAGAAATTAATAATTCATTTACTTAATTTCATATGAAAACATTAACATTATTCAAAGCAGAAATCACAGTGTGTTTTAATACAAATTCTGCTCTTTAATTTTCTATTGTGTTATCACTATAAAAAAATTTCCAAACTTGGACAGTTTGCTTTGTTCCTAGTCATGGTTTTAGATAGGTTTTAAGTCATTTTAAGTTTTTAGGGATTAAGTGATAGGGTTAGAGTCTCATTTTTATTTACAAAATAAAGTCCAACAACCTTATTCCATACCTTGAGTGTCTCATACCATGTTTAGAAAGTCAAGTTTTTAACCATTTAAAAAAAAAAAATTGGAATTAGCCACGAAACCATGTTTTCGTAGCGCAGACAGTGTAAAAAACCTGCTTTGTGCTACAAAAACGCTGCTATTTTCGTAGTGCACTATGAGGCAAAAACCTTGTTTTTCTGTTTTTAGTAGTCAACTTCCATAAGTATTACTGAGTAACTGAAAACTCATTTTTGAAAATTGAAAGAGGTTTTTCTTCCTAACATACTAAACTACAAAAACCTCTTTCAGTTTCTTCAAATTAATTATGAGGTGGGATAAATTGATGACTCAATTTGCACTACAAAACTGTTGAAAGTCACTGAGAGAAAAACTTTGTTTTCTGGTTTTAGCAGTCTTTTTCAAGATCAATTTTTGGCCACACGCAAACGTATTTTGGAATTATGAAGGAGGTTTCTCTTCATAAAATATCCAGCTACAATAAATTATCTCACTTTTTTCACAAGTGTTACCAGTTGGGAGATACAAGGCTTTCTTTGAAGCCATATTTTCAGAAATCAGAAATTTCCAGTTTTACACATGTTGTTCAAAGATAGTTTTTGGGCAGTAGGAGAGGTATTGCAAAAAACCAAGAGAGGTTTTTGTTAAAGACAACATGGTTTCCAAAATCCTCCTTAAGTTTCTCAAAATAAATTTTGGATGAGGAGATAAAAGCTTTGTCTCAACACCTATTTTTCAGGTAAAAATAGTGAGGTAAAATGACCAATTCATAAATGGAAAATGAGGATTAGATTTTGTGAAGGTTATGATTTTGGTTCATATAGCTAAGAGGCTAGAATGATGAATGTTCAATTAAGAGCTACTAATAGGAAGCTAAAGAGGCAGATTGAAGACCTGGAAATTAAATTGACAAAGTCTGAAAGTAAGTTATAGCAGAGATAAAACAGAGCAACAAGTAACAAATCTTTAAAATAGTTTTGTTATTGAGAAGGGAATTACTTTTTGAAGACATTTAAAAACCAACTTGTTTATGGACATCATTGAAGAAGTGCAAATATCTTTAAAACTCGGAATTTTGAAAAAACTGTGTAAAATGGGCATACACAGCAGTTTCATAGTGCACAACAAAACTGTTGTAGGTGAGTTTTTGGGCATTTTCATATATATTTTGGGAGTAAAAACAGTTGGTTTTCAAATTTTGTTGCTCTTGGTGGATGGAAAAGAGTAAAAAATGAAAACTCGGGTTTTAAAGCAGAAGAAAGAGGCTGTTAAATAGATGTTTTTCAATGATACAGATTCTGCGCTACGAAAACAACTATTATTTTCGTAGCACAGCCACATCACATTTTTGTATATTTGGTAAAAGGTTTACTTATGTACATGTGGAAGGGTAAGGTTACAAGGAGATGATATCACATGTTACCTATCTGAAATATTCAATATTTCCAGCAAAAATGTTCAAAGATCATCAATGAAGATAAAGGCTTAATTGCAAAAAACATATTCTCTGGTTTTTAGGGTAGTTAGGTCATGGAACAGGTCATAACAAGGCTGGAGGCATCACCAAATTCGACCTCATGAGGTTGTAGTTGTCAAAGGAAGCATTAAAGGTTTAGATAAGGTTGTTTTAGACATGATAAGGAGTTTCACTCCTATTTGTATTAGGACTCCTAAAGAGACAGTTAGCTGTCAGTTGTAATTAAGAGTTTGTTTTAGGAGTAGAATAGGTGTCAATAATAGAAATTCGAATTCTCTTGATGATGGATCATAGAATCTGTTAGACTCGGTCTTGTCAATCCTTCGTCAAGGTCAAATTCACCAAAGTTCATTTCTCGTCATTTGCAGTCATTAATGCTATTTTGGTCAAAAAGAGTCTACTTGGTCATTAGGTTTGCAAATTGTCGTTCTCAAAGTGCTTCAATAACATGTGCAGGCCAGAGGAAGGTTCAATAAGTTTCTTATTTCAAGAGTTTCATCATCAGTAATGCTCAAGGATGGTTCTTCTCCAAAACCCTGTTTTGGAGAAGAAATTGGCAAATTAGTTGTTTGTAATAATCATGTAATTTTCCGTCTTGAAAATTTCAAATGCAGGCTCTATGTCACCTTGCCAAACTTCATGCTAAACATCCCTGCAAAAGACAACAAAGAGATTTATTTTGTCCAAGAGCAAAAACAGAGTTTATTGTAAGAAGTGCCAAGTCTTCAAGTAGTGGGTTTGCCAAAATTGAAATCCATATCCTTAAATATGTTTTCATTGTCTTATTCATTAGCATAGGCAAAGTCAACTTGGCGCCGGAGAAATCATGAAAAAGTCAGTGGGATGGGAGAAACGAAGTGTAAGGCTCGAAATATGGTGAATTTGTGATGTGCGGCGCATTGGCAAACAGCGCGGCGCATTGGGCGCCTCTGCACAATATGGATTAACTCCAGCGCGACGCACCAAACCAGTGCGGCGCATTGAGCCATCAAGCTGGAAAATTCACCCAAACTCTACAATTTTTCAAATTCAAATAATCTCACAGCTTCAAGTAAGTTATCCACGCCTGCCAAATGTTTTTTGGATATGCTGTGGTGGTTTAAAGGTGGAGAAAACAAATGTTTGAATGGTCAAAGGTTTAAACCCCATGTTTACATCCAAAATTGCCCCAAGGGTTTAAAGGGAAGTCTTTCAAAACGTGGAAGTTGGTGTTTCAAACTTGTTTCAATAACATATATGCTCTTGTTATGGAATGTCATTATTGTCACTGTTAGATTTACCACAGTCCCACAGCCACAGTCCCATTTTCAGTGTTCCCATATCCCTTTATACTTTTGATCCCCATGTGAAATCCCAAACCCTACTTGTTATCTCTTTCCCTGCCATTGATAAAATTTCAAGTTTTCATAAGGATCAATGGTTGTCCTCTTGTCTTTGACTGTACTTTTCCATTTGAATAACTCTTATATCTATCACAGTACAAGTCCTATTACTGTCACTTTTTCCCATACCATTTGTAAAGGTGTGTAATCCCAACATGTTCCAAAGCAGTGAGTAAATTGTTTGTCTTTTCCAAAGCCATTTGACAGTCCTTTAGCCCACTGTTTATACCTCCCACAGTTCTTCATTTCATGCTTGAAACAGTTAGCATATTTGATATTGAAAGGCAAAGCAGCAAGTCATCATTTTCAGACATACTCCTAACGCTTTTTTTCACCATACCTATATCAGCATATATTTGTCAAACATCTTGATTTCAGCGCCATGTCAGAGGCAGATTCACCTTATGAGCAGGGGTATGAGCAGGACAGTGATTCATCTACAGAGGTTAATGCCAAGGAGGTCTCACAAAAGTAGCAAAAGTGGGTGTGCATGTCGTGAGGAGCCCACTTCTTTGACCCAACTGGCAAAAGCCGTGCTCCGTTGTACGGATTGTTTTCAAGATCATCATGTTTTTCATGTTTCCATTATCGTGAGATGATTTCCTTTCCAAACTCAACATCATTATGAGTTAGCTCACCTATTGTCTTACATTTTACAATTCATTGTAAACCTTTACCGGGTGGATTTTACTTTTTCACCGAGACCATTTCGCAGGCGATCGGGATACTCAACACCTGTGAAGAATGGAATAAGCTAAGAAGAATTGGATAAAGCTCATTATGAGCCATATATCAGACCTGGATATATGAGGCAGTTGAGCAGGGTATTTCCATTCCGATTTCTGAAGGATGAGTATGCACCATTGATGAAACTCATCATTCGTTATTTCAGTTGTGAAGGGCGCTTTTCACGCTTGTATGCATATCACATCCGGATGTTGATGCACTTCACGAGAGTGCGGTTGATGAGCATTCCATACTTCATGTACCGTAACATAGAGCGGATGAAATTTCTTGTACAGAAGAAGACCCCAACACAGCAGCATAATAGTATATATCATTACGCGCTGATCAAAATCATGGTGGTACATCAGCTCGCACAACAGGGCATCGCATGGGATGAGTTCATCTCTCGTGACTTCTTTGCAGCGCCACAGCCGCCTCCCGAGGTAGTTCATGATGAGGGAGAGCCTTCACACCAGTTTGATATTCCTGAGACTGAGCATATCAGTGCTCCAGTTGCATGTGACATATCGCAGGCTTACAGAGCTTCTGCCTTATGTGGGTTATGTCACTAGTACTATCCCCCCACCCTGTGAAGGGTCTCGGTTGACTTCATCGCCAGCTACGAGTACTCGTCTCCACATGGGGTGGGAAGGGGTCTTACCTTCGACATCAGCATCATCAAAGACAGTGCTGGTGTCGCACGTATGTAAGAGGCCTGGTGGCTGAAGAGGCCCTCAGAGGCCGAGAAGGCCGAGACACTGATTTTATACTCATCGATGTTGATGCGAGCTCTCCTAGCTCAAAACTGAGGGAAGTCATCCATGAGCAGAAAGCTGAGATTGGTACTTTGACAGAGAATTTTCAAAGAGCACAGTGGGTGATAAAGTACCTAGAGTAGCGGAACAAACAACTAGAGGATCAGCATACACTTACAGAGTTGCGGCGAATTCGCGAAGACCGTGCATTGGCCCGGAAGAGACCAGGTGACATGACACCAATTGAGCGAGAGACCAACCTTATGCATGTTAACATTCATCTAGAGAAGCTCTTGGAGAAGGCCAATAGAGACAAAGACATGCTCCATCATATGAAGAATCATTATTAGGCCCACATGCACGTTTGCAGAGCAAAAATGAAGATCCTGAAGAGAAGGTTGAGCAGAGCACTGAAACGGCGAAAGAGGCCTGATACACTCTGGATTTTGGTCGAGGCTTCATTTGCTGAGCATGAGGCATGATAGGGGATCTTCTCTCCAAATTTCAGCAAATTTGGAGAAGTTTTTGTCATTTTTGAAAATTTTGGTCATAAAACAGGTTTTTCTGCTCTACGCATCGCGCCACCCGACGCGCGCTTACGTTTGGAGCATCTTCAGGAGGAAAACTTGATATTTTTGGGTTTTTTATGGAAATTTATGCATGCTCAGGAATGGCTGAGAGATTTCATCAAGTTCTGGATGATCAAAAGGGCCAAAAACACCATGAAAACCACCTTTCTGCCGCCTTTTGCACCAGCAGGAAGTACTCTTGGGAGATTGAAGTTTTGAATGGGCAAATGAGCTCCAAATTGAAAAATTCCACTTGGGTTGGATATCCAACATCCAGGGCTTTCCAACGAGCTATCATGATCTCAATTTGGACTTCGAGAAGTGCCCCAAAAACAGGTCCAAAGTAGCGCGACGCATAGAGCTTTGGAGTGCGACGCATAGAGGATTTTGACCAAATTTTTGCCTTCCAGCTCAGGAATTCGGCCAGTTGTGACTAGTTTCATATCTTGATGTAATTTTTGGTTTTTCTTGATGTAATTTGATTTACATGATGTAACTTTGGCACTTATTTACTTGTTCTAGATGATTCATTCACAAAAAAAGTGAAAATCAAGTGAATGGATCAGTTTCCTAGCTTATAGAGGCAAGTTGTTTGGCTGCCTAGATTTTAGCTCCTTGTTTAGAATTGGTTCAAACTGCTCCTAGAAGCATGAGCTCGACCCCTAGAGGCATGGGAAGGGGTTAGACTTGTCTATTTATTGTATTTTCTAAGACACTTTCAGGGTTGGACTCTTGGGAAAAGTTTGGCACACTATTGTACATATTTTCTGCATTTTGGCTAAGGAAAGATCAGAGGTTTTGCAGCACCTATTGGGATTCTTGTGGCTTTCAATTTTGATGGTGTTTTCTCTCAGTTATTTTTAAGTTCTTTAATTTTTAATGTATGCCATTCCCTTCTTTTGCTTCTGAAACTAGATGAATGAGTAAATGAGGTAGAATTCATTGATTCCAGTGCTCTGCCTTTAAATTTGTTTAGTTTTATATGCTTTCGCCAGTTTGGAGAGGATCCTTGTTCTCCCTTGCCCTCTTCATCTCCTTGTCATTCTGATCCATCCATACACATAATAAAAAGCATCAATACTACTGCCTACCTTGCCCCAATTCGAATTCTGCAAAGATCTGGCCTCATCCCCGAGCCCAAAATTGTTTTTCCCATTTTTCCAACAAAAACCCAAAAAAATTTAAATCAAACCTTCCTATCTATTTACTAGCCTAAAATCAGTATCCATTATAAGTCATCTCAGCCCCTTTGAAGCCTTTTTGCCGAGATAGACCCGAAGAGAGCCCTCTCCTGTCTTCGTAGGGCTAGCTACGAGGCTGAGCTTGGTTTGATGTTGCCTTGAGTTTTACCTTATTTCAGCCTAAGGTAGATTCGAGTGCTAACATAGTGGCGACCATACTGGGGAAATGGTTTGCTGTTGATGTGACACTCGACTTGTAGATTGTCTTGCCCCAGTACATGAAATCAAGTTGCAGATCTGATTGCTGATGGTGGACAGCAGTCAGACACATATGAAGGCTGAAACGTTCACTTGGCGACTCCAACCCAACCCAGAGATTCTAGTGCTCACTGATCCATTCATACAATGGTAGGGTATGTGGCAAACCCTGCACTTTGTGAAGTTGTAAAAGAAATTAGAGATTAGTTAGCGGATATTGAAATTAATGAGGAATTCTTCATTGTCTTGCTTCAATGTTTGAAATCTCCGAAGTTTCCTCTTGAAGCTAAAACTGGTGTCTGCGAGTTAGTTGTTGAAAGATTTGAGAAGGAGATTCACTATTTGAATGATCAGATCCAATCATATGAATTCCGAGATCCCAAAAAGTTCTTGGAAACTTTCCCTCCTTCAAAACAAGAAACAATAGAGCTGCCTACAGATGTTTGCAGTGACAGTGTGCAGCTGGAAGTATGTATTGCGGAGTTACGGCAGCAAACAGAGTCTGGCTTTTGCGATCCTATTGCGATGTACATGGAAGTGTTTTTCAGTTTGAAAGATAGATCAGATTGTCTTTCACATAACCAGACTCATTATGTGCAGGTATGGTTGCCAATAATTACATCTGTGTCGTGGTTGAAGCACTCTCAAGCAGCGTCCTTCTCAGATTTACTTGAATGGTTGACCTAGCATTACAGCATTACTTGATCCATGGACTCTGCAGCAAAGTAGGGTAGATAAATAAGCAGCCAAAAGGCAGCATTTTGTTCCAGTTTCATTGCAGCTTTGGTTTGATGTTGTCTTGAACCTCGCCTTCTTTCAGCCTAGGGCAGATTCGAGCGCTAACATAGTTTGAAGTTTGAAGTTTGTCGAGTCAGTTTTTCAGTCATTTCAGTCTTGAGATCGAGTCAGTTTGAGTCCAGTTTCAATTTAAAAATTGAGTCAAGAGTCGTGTCGATTTGTCGAAATAATGATTCCATTGCCCAATGGACGAAGGCACTGTCTGGTCTTCCAAAGATCTGTTGTTCTTAGCACCTCCAAAGAATTGCAGCTGCCATCCCCATTGGAGCCAATGTTAGACTCGGTCTTGCCAGTCCTCCGTCAAAGTCAAATTCACCAAAGTTCATTTCTCGTCATTTGCAGTCATTAATGCTATTTTGGTCAAAAAGAGTCAACTTGGTCATTAGGTTTGCAAATTGTTGTTCTCAAAGTGCTTCAATAACATGTGCAGGCCAGAGGAAGGTTCAATAAGTTTCTTATTTCAAGAGTTTCATCATTAGTAATGCTCAAGGATGATTCTTCTCCAAAACCTTGTTTTGGAGAAGAAATTGGCAAATTAGTTGTTTGTAATAATCATGTAATTTTCCGTCTTGAAAATTTCAAATGCAGGCTCTATGTCACCTTGCCAAACTTCATGCTAAACATCCCTGCAAAAGACAACAAAGAGATTTATTTTGTCCAAGAGCAAAAACAAAGTTTATTGTAAGAAGTGCCAAGTCTTCAAGTAGTGGGTTTGCCAAAATCGAAATCCATATCCTTAAAGATGTTTTCATTGTCTTATTCATTAGCATAGGCAAAGTCAGCTTGGAGCCGGAGAAATCATGAAAAAGTCAGTGGGATGGGAGAAACGAAGTGTAAGGCTCGAAATATGGTGAATTTGTGATGTGCGGTGCATTGGAAAACAGCGTGGCGCATTGGGCGCCTCTGCACAATGTGAATTAACTCCAGCGCGGCGCATTGAGCCATCAAGCTGGAAAATTCACCCAAACTCTACCATTTTTCAAATTCAAATAATCTCACAGCTTCAAGTAAGTTATCCACGCCTGCCAAATGTTTTTTGGATATGTTTTGGTGGTTTAAAGGTGGAGAAAACAAATGTTTGAATGGTCAAAGTTTTAAACCCCATGTTTACATCCAAAATTGCCCCAAGGGTTTAAAGGGAAGTCTTTCAAAACGTGGAAGTTGGTGTTTCAAACTTGTTTCAATAACATATATGCTCTTGTTATGGAATGTCATTATTGTCACTGTTAGATTTACCACAGTCCCACAGCCACAGTCCCATTTTCAGTGCTCCCATATCCCTTTATACTTTTGATCCCCATGTGAAATCCCAAACCCTACTTGTTATCTCTTTCCCTGCCATTGATAAAATTTCAAGTTTTCATAAGGATCAATGGTTGTCCTCTTGTCTTTGACTGTACTTTTCCATTTGAATAACTCTTATATCTATCACAGTACAAGTCCTATTACTGTCACTTTTTCCCATACCATTTGTAAAGGTGTGTAATCCCAACATGTTCCAAAGCAGTGAGTAAATTGTTTGTCTTTTCCAAAGCCATTTGACAGTCCTTTAGCCCACTATTTATACCTCCCACAGTTCTTCATTTCATGCTTGAAACAGTTAGCATATTTGATATTGAAAGGCAAAGCACCAAGTCATCATTTTCAGACATACTCCTAACGCTTGTTTTCACCATACCTATATCAGCATATATTTGTCAAACATCTTGATTTCAGCGCCATGTCAGAGGCAGATTCACCTTATGAGCAGGGGTATGAGCAGGACAGTGATTCATCTACAGAGGTTAATGTGCCAAGGAGGTCTCACAAAAGTAGCAAAAGTGGCAGGCATGTCAGGGAGGAGCCCACTTCTTTGACCCAATTGCAGGCTTGCCCGCTTGCAATGGATTGTTTTCAGCGTCAGTCATGTTTCCATTATTGTGAGATGATTTCCCAAACTCAGCATCATCACGAGTTAGCTCACCTATTTGTCTTACATTTAAATAACGGTCGTGTAAACCTTGCTGGGGTGGATTTTACTTTGTCACCAGAGACCATTTCAGAGGCGACTGGGATACCCAACATCGGGGAAGAATGGAATAAGCGGCAGCAGTTGGATAAAGCCTATTATGAGCCATATATCAGACCTGGATATATGAGGCAGCTGAGCAGGGTATTTCCATTCTGATTTCTGAAGGATGAGTATGCACCATTGATGAAACTCATCATTCGTTATTTCAGTTGTGAAGGGCGCTTTTCACGCTTGTATGCATATCACATCCGGCTGTTGATGCACTTCACGAGAGTGTGGTTGATGAGCATTCCATACTTCATGTACCGTAACATAGAGCGGATGACATTTCTTGTACAGAAGAAGACCCCAACACAACAGCATAACAACATATATAATTACACGCTGATCAAAATCATGGTGGTACATCAGCTTGCACGGCAGGGCATCGCATGGGATGAGTTCATCTCCCGTGACTTCTTTGTAGCACCACAGCTGCCTGCCAAGGTAGTTCATGATGAGGGAGAGCCTTCACACTAGTTTGATATTCCTGAGACTGAGCATATCAGTGCTCCAGTGTATGTGACATATCAGCGAGGCCACAGAGCCTTATTTGCAGCTACACGACGAGTACTATCTCCACCCGGGGTGGAAGGGGTCTCGTTGACTTCATCAGCAGCGCGAGTACTATCTCCACATGGGGTGGAAGGGGTCTTGCCTTCGACATCAGCACAGGTACAGGTTCAGGACAGAGGCAAGAGGCCTATGCACGATGAGGGCCCTTCAGGAGGCTGAGACACTGATTTTATACTCATCGATGTTGATGCGAGCTCTCCTAGCTCAAAACTGAGGGAAGTCATCCAGGAGCAGAAAGCTGAGATTGGTACTTTGAAAGAGAATTTGCAGAGAGAACATTGGGTGATAAAGTACCTGGAGCAGCGGAACAAACAACTAGAGGATCAACATACACTTACAGAGTTGCGGCGAATTCGCGAAGACCGTGCATTGGCCCGGAAGAGACCAGGTGACATGACACCAATTGAGTGAGAGACCAACCTTATGCATGTTAACATTCATCTAGAGAATCTCTTGGAGAAGGCCAATAGAGACAAAGACATGCTCCATCATATGAAGAATCATTATTGGGCCCGCATGCATGTTTGCAGAGCAAAAATGAAAATCCTGAAGAGAAGGTTGAGCAGAGCACTGAAACGGCGAAAGAGGCCTGATCCACTCTGGATTTTGGCCGAGGCTTCGTTGGCTGAGCATGAGACATGATAAGGGATATTCGCTCCGAATTTCAGCAAATTTGGAGATTTTTTTGTCATTTTTGAAAATTTTGGTCACAAAACAGGTTTTTCTGCTCTACGCGTCGCGCCACCCGATGCGCGCTTACGTTTGGAGCATCTTCAAGAGGAAAAATTGATATTTTTGGGTTTTTTATGGAAATTTATGCATGCTCAGGAATGGCCGAGAGATTTCATCAAGTTCTGGATGATCAAAAGGGCCAAAAATACCATGAAAACCACCTTTCTGCCACCTTTTGCACCAAGAAGGCTTTCCTGGTGCAAAGGTAGATAGAAAACCTAGGATTGACTCATCTGTATGCTCATCTGTAAAATACCGTTGGATAAAAGACAACATGGATATGACATGCCTAGACCCTTTAGGAAATTTGTAGAATAAGGAGGGTTTAGTTTTGGAATTTCAACAGAGGCAGGCATGAAATTTTCGAAAATCTGAAACCTTTTAGGAAAGTCCAGACCAATGTAAAGCTTAGTGAGTGCTTCTATGGATAAAGGAACTGCATTGGGGTCTGGTTTGAGTTGTAACATTAGGTTTATTGACTCGGTAGTAATTATGAACAATACTTCTTTATTTGCATTAACCATTTCTCTTTGTTCAAGAGAATAATAAGTCTGACATAGCCTGATGACTTCTGTACTTTGATGAGTGAGTGGGACTACATACTTGGGTAGACTTGACTCCCAAATCTGGACTTCGTCTCCTTGATCTAATGACCTTTCAAGACTCCATCAGTGGAGGTCTAACAGATTAAATTCTATCACCGGATCAACTATTTTGTAATCCACATCTGCTAAGGGTGTATGTTCAATGTCTACAACAGGAGGTTGTAGAGGATTTACAACAATTGTGGTTTTGGAAGACACTGCTAGATTTGATTTTGACATTTTTAGACCTTCTGGGTACTTGAAACTATATAATTTGACTTTTTGTACTCTTTTGTAAGATTGAATTGTTTACAGAAGTGTTTTTGACTTTAACAAAGGTTTTTCAAATAGAAATAGGCATAAACTGGCTTTTTCTTGGATTTAACTCTTCAATTTTGGCTTCAAACTATTCTTCAAACTTCTTTATAGGTTCAAGAAATGATAAACAAGGGTTTCAATGTTTTTTTTCAGATAATATTGGACTGAAAATGGTTCAAATTGGGCACCGAAGGATTGGGGTTACTTGCAAAGGGTTTCTGGATAGATGAGGAGTCTTTTTCAATGTCTGCAAAGGCTAAAAATATTTAGTTTTGCTTTAAAACTAGATTGCAGTATCGAAACAGGGGTTTATCAGAGTTTTTATAGTTACTTCGTTCTTTTGCAAGAAACTACAGGCTTTCTGTGGGTAAATGGGCTTTACTAGGTTTTCAAAAAACTCTTTTCAAAAGATAGAAAGGTTGGTTTTTCTATGAAGAATACATGTTTTCGCAGGTATTTGGTATTTAAAACAGTTTCAGCGGCATCAGACAGGTTTCTGATGTCTGTAGAAGTCTTTTGGAAGCAAGCTAGACGTTTTCAATGGTCTTGATAGTAATTGTAATGGCTTTTCTGGTTCCTTGGGCTTGAAAACAAGTGTACAGGGCTCGTTTCTTCAGTTGGAAATGAATAAAACACACAGATAATACAAAAAAGTGTTTAACTACGTGCATAGAAAGCTTTATAGTGTTTTTAGGTCAAAACGGGGTAAGCATTGAATGCGACTTAACTGAGAGGAAGGGTGGTTTTGGTGCCGGTGGGAGAAAAAACATTGGTGGTTATCACGCGAGTTATGGGTGGTAAGCTATTTTTTGCGATCGAATGCGATCTAGTGAAATTTTGCCACGTGGAGGAGAGAAAAGGACGCAAAACTGCCCATTTCGCAAATGTTGAAATGATTGTTGGTCGCGCACGTTAAAATGTGATATATTTTTGGGGTCGTCGAACCTGGGAGGATGTGTGTGAACGGCTGGGATCGAATGAGGAGTTGATCGGCAGATGTGGGCGCGGGGCCCGGGTCTTATCATGTGGCGGGGTTAGTTTAACATTTAAAACATAGTTTTAAACGTAAAACTAATGTTTTATTTCGATTGGCAGGGTGTATTTATTTTCATAGTAAATGACATATTTACATATGTTTAACAACCATTGGGGGCGGTTTTATATAATATGATATGTTTTAACCTATCGGGAAAGGGCAAGGTTTTATTTATCACATGGGTAATATAGAACCATAGGTTAAAATTAAATAAGTGGGTTTTGGGATATTTAAATAAAATGAGCTAATAAATATATACGGGAAGGGGTATTATAAGGGTTTTAATACATTATGTTAAAATTTAATATGAAATGAAATGTAATGAATGAAAAAACACAAAAAATAAACTAAGTAAAGTGTAAAATAGGCATTGTGAGCATAATAATGACCTCATTTTAATACTTAGGATAAATTGTATTTTGTGGGTTTTTGAGTGTTTTTCGATGAAATGAAATTAATTAAGAGGAGATTTTACTTTTTCTAGGCAAAACAGGTGTTTTACTTAAGAAAATAGATTATATTTTTGGAAGAGGGTGAATATGCTAAGGAAATGGGCTTTTATGAAGGGAATCCAATATTTTTAACCAATCAATTATCAAGCCTTAGGTCTAGTCCCAACAGAAGTCAGAGAAATTCTTTGAGTCTCTTTAACTGAAGGTTTTGAATACTAGATCATTTTGGGGGAGGGGAAATTAGTAAATTGTCTGGTGATGCTTTATTACATGCCTTGCACAACTGCTTTCTACCTACCCATCATTATTCTAACATTTTTACTTCATTTGCATGGGTGCATTTAAGCTTGCAACCCTAAATCCATTTTTCTTTTTAAAGCATAAAATATCAAATTATAACCTTATTTCATTCGAGGGCTCAGATTAAATTGTTGAGCTCCTCTTTATTCTCTAACTATCTACTGATTTGTCAAGTTTAAATTTTTTGACATATCTTTATTCTTTATCTAAAACGTGAAATTCAAAGCATGAAAAGTTAAGATTAAACTATTTAACTGATCATGGATTATGGCATTTTAAACAATTTGCACATAATCATTATTTTTGCAGAAAAGTAAATAGTAGTGGCATTTTGACTTGCTCAATTTCATGTCTTATTCTTACCTCTTTTTTCTTTTGGGGTCCATTTTTTATTCTTTTTTATCTTTTCTTTTCTCAGTCCTTTGATCTTTCTTTTAGGACTTTTACCCTCTTTTCATTTTTTATTATTTTCAAATATGGGAAAACAACTTGCAGAAACAAAGGTATGTACATATTTACAAGACTAATCATAGTCAATTCAAAAATTATGAACCCTATTATTATAGGACCCTAATAGCTGCAATTGAAGACATAGAGTTCAATGGATATTCTATTCGAGCATCTGCAAAGAAACATAGTATTCCTCCCTCATGAATACATTATTGGATAAATGGGCTCACTCACACCAAATGTAGAGGGTCTGTTACAGTTATGACTGAAGAGGAGGAGGCCGAGGTGGTTGAGTGGAGTAAAGAAATGGCCCAATTGGGACATGGTCTAGAGTTGATACAACTCAAATCCACATTTGCTCAAATTTTTCAAGGGAGGCAAAACCCATTCAAAGATGAGTTTCCTGGAAAATCATGGTGGTTTGGGTTTAAAAAATGGCATCCATACCTTGTATTGCCTACAGCTGAGGACCTTGACAGAGACAGAGCATTAAATTTGCACCCTGCAGTTGTATGTAATTTTTATGACACTCTTTCTAGTGCATACGATAAACATTCTTATGCAGCAGACCATATATGAACTGTGATAAAACAGGTTTACAGGAAGGAATGAATTGTGGCATGAAGGTAATTTCCAGGAGAGGCAGCCGAAACGTGCCAAATATTTTGCCTAAGAGCAGGGAGTGGATAACCATTTTATGTTGTGTCAATGAACTTGGTGCTTCAATCACGAGATTTTGTCTATTCAAAGGTAAAAATCAGTTGAAAAAATATATACAAAACTGTGAACCAGGAGCATGCATGGCTGCACATCCCCATGCATAAATGACTAAAGAATTTTTTTTAAATTGTCTTTGCCACTTTGCTGCATCTGTGCCAGGTGGTGTCTCACCTAATAACAGACACCTATTGATATTAGATGGCCATGGAAGCCACATGGTTGTACAAACAATTTAGGAAGAAAACAATTTGGGCATTGACCTTTTAACATTGCCCGCTCATACCACCCACAGATTGCAACCCCTTGATTTTAGTGTGTTTGGCCCTTTCAAGAACTATTTCAGGTCAGAGCATGTTGCATGGATGGCAAAAAATCCAGGGGTTGAGGTGAAAAGGTTCGAGTTAGCAGAGCTTGCAAGTAAGGCTTTTAAAAGGGCTCTAATACCATCAAATATCAAGGTTGGCTTTAGGAGGACAGGAATATGGCCACTGAATTATGATGCTCTTATGCATGATACTACTTGTAGCCAAGATTTTCATGTGGATGGTCAGGAAGAAGAGCATGAAGTGCAAGAAGAAGTACATGAACATGCTGATGTGGTTGTAGCTGGTAATATAATTTCTCTCTCTCAATGACAGTTATATGTTGATGATGATGAGCAGGTATGTGAAACACAGTATATTCATCAACAAATTGATAGCAACATGGAGGTTGTTCTACCAACTCAGGAAGATGGAACTCTTGCTGCTGATATTGTTAATGACATTGAAAATGACCAATTGACATTGCAAAGCCAAGTAAACCCACCATCATGGCTGGCAGAAGCCATGATTAATTTGAATGAACACGGTGTCTCAAGAACCAATGAACAAAGCATGAACATGCCTTCACAACTGGCTGAATTGAACAGTGAAATTGTTCATTTTTTTGTGGACAATAGATTAATCGAAGAAGATGGAGCACATAATGAGGCACCAGATGAAGAAAACAATATAGTTCAATCTAGTGCCACAGATACTAAAGTGCCAAGCAATGACATGCAGGTGGGAGGGGGGGAGAAGTTACTTGGGTGGTTCCTAAAGTTACCAGTAGAAAGAGTGTCAATGAAAAAGAAGCAAGGAACACCCAGTAGTCTTCATTTGGGGCGAAGTTCATAGTTACTCACCTCAGAAGACTATATAAAACTCCTAGTTGAGTCTGAAAAGAAAAAAATGGAAATTCAGGAATTAAAACAGAACAAAAAAAAAAAAAAAAAAAGGAAAAAGGAGAAGAAGTTATCAAGGGCTATTGCAGCACAACGTCGAGCAAATGAAAGGCTTGAAAGAGAGATAGCAAGACAAGAGAAGGATCAACAAAAACAAATGTCAAGACAAGAAAAGGAAGCAAGGAAGGCTAAACAAATGCTTGAAAGGGAACAAGGGATGACTGATATGGTTGACATAAATGAAAGCACAGTTGATGAGAATGAAACCACGGACATGTCCAACACATTGGACAATATTGCAAATAATACAACATTATTCCAAGACCTCATAAACATTCAAGTGCCTCACCATCAAAATGGGGGTTTACCAACTTGCCTTATTCCTACCACAGGAGGTGTGAATTCAATGTATGCTCATCACACACCTCCACTTAGCACAAGTGTGAGGTATGGGCACTCAATTCCTCCATGGTTGGATGGGACAAATTGGTCTCAATTATATGACAGCAATCAACCACAACCTAATCAACCCTTCTTAGGGAGGCCAACCTACTTGGCTCAATCAGGAAACTCAGGGTTTGGCACTTAAAATTCTCAAGGCCATAAAGAATAGGGTTGTTATATGTTTTTGGTTGTAACCACATTATGATGTGGATTTTGGATGGACTATATATTTTTCTTATCACATGAAGGTTGATTTATTCCATACTGTATGCGGCATTGTAAGGAAGGAACATCTATATTCTATTAAAATGTTACATTCTAACATAATGATATGACAATGTTGTTAGATGTGTTATTTTTTTTTATTGTCAATTATTTATACTATATACACTCTTCGCATGTTTATGGGACTCCATGTCTGTTATCAATTGGATGAAAAAATGTACTCAACCTCACAACCATACTGTTATTTTTTATTCCAAAAAGTAAGCTATTTAAAATCTACTCTAATATGAACACTGAAACAAATGTCTTCTCAAAGGATCGACTGGACATGGACAAAACTTCAAGCCAACACAACAAATTGAAACACATAACAGAATATGAACAAAACAAGATTGAAGAAACAAATTACAGATGGAACATGTAAATAGATAAAAATTTTGTTAAGCTTCAAGGATGACCAATCTAAGCCTTAAGGTACCCCTCTAAGGCAACATTGTCTCTAAGACTTATATAAAGACAAACTTGTACTTGTTTCGGCACAATCTCATAATAAGATACAAATGTATGTGCTCAAAACTGCTTTTATTACACTAAATATTTCGCCAAGATATCATGTTCTTACAAAACATAGTATTTAATACAAAAGATATTGAAACTCTATCACTACTTCTCGCTAAACCCTTCGTCAGCTTACACAACCAAGACATTCATGTTCAGTTTTACAAAACATAGTATTTAGCTTATAAAAGATATTGAAACTCTATCACTACTTCAAACCTCTTGCTCAGTTACACAACCAAGACATTCATGTTCAAATTTACAAAACATACTATTTAGCTTATAGGAGATATTGAAACTCTATCACTACTTCAAACCTCTTGCTTAGTTACACAACCAATACATTCATGTTCATATTTACAAAACATACTATTTAGCTTATAGGAGATATTGAGACTCTATCACTACTTCAAACCTCTTGCTTAGTTACACAACCAAGACATTCATGTTCAGATTTACAAAACATACTATTTAGCTTATAGGAGATACTAATACTCTATCACTACTTCAAACCTCTTGCTTAGTTACACAACCAAGACATTCATGTTCAGATTTACAAAACATATTATTTAGCTTATAGGAGATATTGAAACTCTATCAATACTTCAAACCTCTTGCTCAGTTACACAACCAAGACATTCATGTTCAGATTTACAAAACATACTATTTAGCTTATAGGAGATATTGAAACTCTATCACTACTTCAAACCTCTTGCTCAGTTACACAACCAAGACATTCATGTTCAGATTTACAAAACATACTATTTACCTTATAGGAGATATTGAAATTCTATCACTACTTCAAACCTCTTGCTCAGTTACACAACCAAGACATTCATGTTCAGATTTACAAAACATACTATTTAGCTTATAGGAGATATTGAAACTCTATCACTACTTCAATATACACGTAGCAAAACAACCACGTCGGAATCCACTCGCCTGTACGACACATGCCACTAAGCTTGCCAGCTGTCATGTGGTTGGTGAAGGCCTTAAATCAGCATTATTTACAAGCTATTTGCATACTATTTGAAGCCTCTTAATGTTGACAATTAAACTTTAACAATGGCACTATTGCATCAAATAACATTTTATCATACCCTTCCAACAATGGCACTATTACATCAATACACATCTTAACCTAATAAATAAATTCAACAAACCAGTTTGAGTACATAATCACACCAAAGTTGTTTTGCAACCTAAAATTTCCTATTACTGTTTCAATGTTAAATTCACATTGAGATAGAGGAAGGAATAATTTACTTCAAGGTGCATTATTTACATTAATGCAAACATACTGGTAATTAGTGTGCATTTTGGGAATCAATATGTCTGCATTTCGGGAATCAAGCTCGAAATTTGAGAACTCCCTTAAATGTGATCATTGAAAGTTTGCAAGTGGCATGGTGTTGACCTCCCAAGACACTGGGCGAACTTGCAGGTGCCTAATATGCATGGAGCTATGTATAAGATCTTAGCTTTTCTAGGTTTAAAAATAACAAGAGATAAATAAATCCTTCTGAGGAAAAAAAAATCAAAATCATTTTGTAAGTCAAATAGAAATTAGATGTCTTTACAGGATACCTCTTCAGTTCTTTTCAGGAGAAGCAATATTTCCATTGCTTATCATCTGAAGGGAAAAAAAATTTAGCCCTTCTTTGATTTGTAAAGTGCCCTGTGAAGGGCAGAAAATCTTACCCTTCTTTGAAGTGTAAAGTGCCCTGTGAAGGGAAAAAAATCTTACATTGGTTCTCTTACTACCATTATCTAACCTCTGGAATAAACCTACATTGTTAATTTCCAAATCATGGATATCTCAGTAACAAACAGTAGAATCATTGAATTCTTTCAACGTGGCTATCCCCTAGAAAAAATATGTTACAATACCTCTTGAAGTAAGCCACGGTGGCACAAACTTCAAATTTATATTCTTCAAATTTCTATTCTTAAAATAAATTTATGTTCTTAAAATTTTCTTTGCCAAACCAATTTGAATGTTCTTTAGTGTTCTGAATTTGGAAACAGTTGAACTCTTATATTTAACTTCTAAAGAGATGCTTCCTAATCTACAATCAGGAGAGTCATGGATGCAAGTTCAGGAAGGCTATTTTTTAATAATTACTCTCTACCTAGCACTGCAGGCACGTGGAAATTTTCCATGGTATTGTTTGCTAGTGCAAATAAATTTATAGAACTGCGCCCTAAAACAAAAAATTATAGAACTGAAGCAAAAAAAATTACAAAATTGAAGCATTTTACTAGGTTTTGAATTACAAACATAAAAATCTTAGACACCATAAGGAATGAGAAATATGAATACAATACTAAGCACATTCAATTGAACAACTTCAACTAACCAGCAAAGAGATGGAGCAAAACAACTTCAACTAACCAGCAAAGAGATGGAGCAGAACAATTTCAACTAACCAGCAAAGAGATGGAGCATAACAACTTCAACTAACTAGCAAAGAGATGGAGCAGAACAACTTCAACTAACCAGCAAAGAGATGCAGCAGAAAAGCCTTTCAGTCTAAGGAAACAATAGGAGATGAACGCCAACAGAGCCGCAAAGGATAGGAGGAATTTCAGAAACCAAACCCTAAACCATGTTGTATGCTCAGGGTTTCCACCGGCAAGGAACGACTACATACTAAAGACTGCGCCAACTCAGGGTTTCCACCGACAAGGAATACTAAAGCCACGTTGGACATATAGCCCTAAAACAAAACAAGAACATGGGTATAGCCCTAAAACTAGTGCCAAATCAGACAAGAAAAAACAGTGCCAAAACCAGTGCCATTCAAAGAAGAACAAACAGTCTGAAGAAGAGCTAAAAGAGCTAAATTCCACCGAAGAAGATTAAAAGTGTTAACAAACAATGTTTTCAAGTGTTAAAAAACACAACATTAGGCTGGTAGGAAAATAATTCCTACCGAGAGGTGAAGATGCCAACTGGAGAGCCAAACGTCGATGCAGGAGCCAACTGGATAGCCAGACCTTGCCACAGTTCGTCAATACCTGCAACACAATAGAAATGAGCATAAATTAACAAAAACAAAGGAAAAATCCCTCGAGAATGAAAGGAAAACAACAAATTTACCTACAAAACCATGGAACTTCTGCAAACGAGCACAGGGGACGAAGGCGTCGACAACTTCGCGCAGCATTGAGCAGTCGAGGAGGGTAGTTTGACAGTGGAGGAGCAAAGTATCGCTATCGCGGGAGCCAAACAAGTCCACAATGAGGTGCAGGAGCAACATCAAAGAAACCATCCCACTACAACAAAGCATCCCAAAAGCAACAACAAAGACGGACATGTGGTTAGCAACAAAGGCGGAGGTGCACCAGCACTGGCGACATAGTGCGCAGCGACCGGCAGATCTCTCCGAGCAACATCCCGCCTCGAACAGAAATGCACAGGGCAAACGAGCCATGGTGAATAACTCCCTTTTTGAAACCCTAAACGTACGGCGAACTGGTGGATTTAATGCCCTCACCAACCACACGACAGTTGGCGATCTCAATGGCATGTGTTGTACAAGCGAGTGGATTCTGACGTCGCTGTTTTGCTACATGTCGCGGAGGGCGCCCAACAACTGGTGTCCCTCCCCTATATTCCAAATGGAACCACTATGAACTCATAGTTAATTTTTTAATTTGTAATTTATGTTTTAAGTTTTATATTAAAAAAATGTTTCACATTTATTTATTTTTAAGTTTTATTTATTTATTGCTATTTTATTTTTTTGTTATTTACTATTTTTTTTAAGGGCAAACACACACAGAGGATTTGAACTAGTGACATTTTTATGTGGAGTGCCTTAACAAAAGTCCCATTCACCGTCAATCCAAAACCCAATGGCCATTTTCTAACTTCTATTTATTTTGATTTGTTTGTTTAATTATTTCATAAATTAATATTTTTTTAATTAATTAATTAATTAATTAATTAATTTTTATTTGGTTTTTTCCTCATTATTATTACTATTATTACGTTTGTAATGTTGTTAGTTATTATTAGTAACATCATTTTCAAATTAGAGATCAATTTAAGAGTTTTTGTCTATAAAAATATTGTTTGTCAAGGTCATGGTTTTAAACAAGTTATAATTTTAATCTTGAAAAAGAAGAAAGTAACATTGCATTTTCATTCAAGGTTTAATTGTAAAGGTTTTGTCCCAATAATACTAATTTCCAAGGTAAAGATTTCAAAATATTGTAATTTTAAACAAACAAACAAAAAAAATAATACTATTTAAAGTAACATTTTAACCTTGAAAAAAGAAAAAGAAAAAAAATAGCATTGCACTTTCCTTCAAGGTTTAATTTTAAAGGATTTGTCCCAATGATACTAATTGCCAAGGCGAGGATTTCAGAATATTGTAATTTTAAACTAAAATTAATAATATTACTTAAAGTAACATTTTTTAATCTAAAAATTGATTTTAATATTTTTCTGTCTATAATACTTGTTATCAAGGTCATGGTTTTAATCTTATCACGATCATGGTTTTAATCTTAATCATAGAAAGAAAGTATTACTAATAACACCACCTTTTCAAACAAATGTAAAAGTAATTATTAATATGACATTGAAAAAAATTATTAAGCAAATCACTTTAATTATGGATAAAAACTGAAATACATCAAAAATCTATGTTGATATACATCTCGCTTAACTAAACCATTAAATAAGAAGGACGATCATTAATTTGAAAGTTTCAAATCTATAATTTAAGATATTGCTAAATGAAAGTGAAAGTATGACACAATTAATCGTTAAAAAGTACTATAAAATGGTGAGGCTCAATTGTGATTGTGAGGTTCGTTGAGAGTGTGTTTTGATTGTTCTAAATTAAGCAAGGATTAAAAGCAATGATAGATCAAGATTTTTATTGGAGACGTTATGTATGCTGATATTTTTTTTTAAGTGTACTTTATGTTTTAAATAAGGTAGATTTTGGAATGATATTTATGATGTATGAAAATAAATGAAAAGTAGAAAGTCTATACCATTGGATAAATAAATTGAAATTTTCAATGGTGTAAGTCCAAATATTTTTGAAAATCATCTAATGAATGAAAGAAACATTTGCTTAGTTGTTTTTAAAAAAAAAGAGAAAAAACTTCTTCTTTTTTGTCAAGTTGTTTGTGATCTTCTAGGCTTGACCTGTGGCTTGAGGAGCCGCGACCCAGGGGCATCTAAGCCATCAAATTCATCTGGGGATCACACCTGACCTAGGCCACACCAGCCCTTAGTTGACTGGATTTTTTTAGCATGTATCCTCCCCCATGAGGTTTGATCCTGTGTCGCCTTGATGACGAGGCTCATCCTCAACCAATTGTGCTAATGAGACTTGACGAGAAAAACTTTTCCTTATTTATTAGTTTTATTGAAATTTTAGAGTATTTTGATATAACTACGATTTAATTTTTTCAAATGCACTAATTTATTTATATATTTTTAATAAAAAAAATATTTACTTTACACTTATCAATTAAAATTCTTTTTTTACCTAAAATTAAATAAATATATAATCTTTCAAATAAAATTAATACTAACCCTTCAAATTTAATCACCAATGAAAAATATAACATCCTAATTGTTAATGAATTCAAGTAAATGTATGATTAAAAACAACCTTCAAAACCCACTTAACCCAAATTAAGAATCGATTGTTGACAATATATTAGAAACTACACATACGCTTATAGTCCACATCTATATAGGTTTGCTAATCGCAAATTGAAAATTTGAATAACTAAAACACCATGTCCATAGGTTACATCCACAAATAAATTTAGACATCAAATATAAAATAAAATATTATATAAATCAAAATTAGAAAATGATTATTCAATTCGAAAAGTTAGCCTTCTATTTTGTAAAATTTTAATTTAAACCGTGGAAATTTGAATTTCATTGCTCAACAATTTATTCCGTAGCTTGCTAGGGATATTTGTCTAAATTAATAAAACCCAATTTAAATTAAAATAAAATTTTAATGACAAAATAAAATATTTTATTAAATACAAATATATATGAAAAATATTATAGTTTAATATATTTAAATTTGTCTGTCATTCTCATATGTGTGGTTCATTTTTCCTAATTTTAAGATTTTTTTTTTACGAAAATGAATTTTTGTTGATTCATTGTCTCTCATTCTCATATGTGTGGTTCACTTTTCCTAATTTTAAGATGTTTTTTTTTTTCATAAAATGATTTTATTATTATTATTATTATTATTATTATTATTATTATTATTATTATTATTATTATTTTTTTATTTTTTTTAAAGAAATATAATATTTTTTTTCTAATTTTTTATATTTTTTTTCTTAATTTAAAAAAATTAGGAAAATGAATTTTTGTTGATTCATTTTTGTAGCGTTATAAATACAATATTTTTTTCAATTTTTAATGTTTTTACTTATTTTATTTCATATGTTGTTGATGAAAATTTGTTTTTATTTTAATAATTCAAATAAGATTTGAAAAAAATATATACAATAGATTAAATATATAAATAATAAAAAGGTAAAAAAAAAAAAATTAAAAATTCATTTATTTTTTTAACAATAAATTTTTGCAATATTTTAAAATTCAGAATCATAATGTAATGCCCTATAATAATAATAAATAAATAAAATAATATTAATATAAGTAAATAAATAATAAATAAAAGATAATAGTGATAAATAATAATAATAATAATAAATAGTTTAAAAAAATATTAATATAAATAAATAAATAATAATAATAAAATAGTTTAAAAATATATAAATAGGAAGAAAATATAATAATAATAAATAAATAAATAGTAAATAATACACTGAAGTTTTAAATAAATATATAGAAATAAATTATAAAATAGTAAAATTAAGTAAAATTAATAATAATAATAAATTAAATAATGAAGAAAATATCATAATAATAAGTAAATAAATAGTAAATAATAAATTAAAGTTTTAAATAAATATATAAAATACACTATATAAATAGTAAGAATAAGTAAAGTAAATAAAAAGTAAAAATGAATAAAATAAGAAAGAGTTAAATTAAGAGAAATGTTGAATTAAGTAAAATTTAAAACAAAGAAATAAAAGTTGCATGTTTAAAAGTTGCACCTTGGAGTGCACCAGTATGGATGAAGAGGGAATGAGATTATCATTCTTCTAGAAAAAAGTATTGAGAGCCAAAGAAAACATTGGCAATAGTACGTTGATTGAGGGCTCGGGAGTGGCCAACTATAGAAATATTATATGCAGTTGAACCTACAGTTGGGTGGAGAGTCGTCCTGAAAACTTTGCTGCAGTTAGCATAATTCAAATAACATCAATTTCAGAGTCACAAGTAAGAAATATCGTCGCTACAGGTAAGTCGTCTCTACTCCTATTTTTTGGAAATTATATGCTAATGAGTTAAATAGTTGTGTGTTGATTATAAATCACATAATTTATCTAATTAGTTGTATATTTAAATTGTGGGTTGTTACATATGGTATCAGAGCTAAGCTTTCAACTCTATTAGACCTTTGGGTTATATTCTCTATGATTGATTAGTATTTCAACTAATATTTTCTTAAATATATAAAAGTTAAATTTTATATATATAGAATATGGTCTAAGTTTTATTTAAATAGATATTTTTTAAATAATAATAATACTATATTTACTCTTAATATTGATTAATGTGTGTGTCTTTTTAAATATGAATAATAATATATTTAGTATTTGAATTAAGAAAAAAAATGAAATAACAGTGGTCATCTAGCTATTAATGGTAAATAATCTGTAGCACTACGGTGATTCGAACATGAGCCTTATTCTTTTCAAATTTTTATGTAATTGTTGTAAAAATAACATGCCACATGGCGGATTTTATGTTTGTGGTCTTCTTGGCTTTATATAAAAATTTGATAAAAAAGTTTAATAAGGTTTATGGATAATTTTATAGTGGAAAAATTTAGTCTGGAAAATAAATATGCTATTATATAGGAGGTTAGATAAAAATTGGTAACCCTAGGTAGCAATCTCCATATTATAGCTTGGGGTGGTCCGACATGCCAAATCCTATAAAATACATGACTGAAGGGACCACGACCAATATCATGAAGTAGACCTGCTCATTAATTCATTAATATTTCAAAGCACTCCAATCATTCGATATCTATGAATCTGAGACTAAGTCGATCTAGTTATATAGTCCCATGAACATTGTCATAGACAATTTTAATGTTAGCATGGTCCCATCCTTAGTTCCTCGAAAATCTCAGCAAAGACTCAAATATTTTTAAGAAATATAAAAAACTAGGGTTTTATTCCATCCACTCAAATAGGAAATACGCATATATAAGCCTTTCACACGCATGTTTAATTATGTTATACAACTATTAAGTGGATATAATCATAACATTATCAACAATATGTGAGTATTATTATTATTATTATGGTAAATACCGCATAGATGAATAGACGAATAATACATATATAATTATTTAAATATAGTTACATGCATCAAAACTCTTGCATGTTAACTTCACTAAGATTTTAACATTTCGCTCGTTAGGATTTCTCATAATCACTTTTATTATGATGTTGTATCTATAACTAGATTAATAGCTTGTTGAGAGAGGAATCAATTTTACATATTAATATTTCTTAAATCCACCCATGCTGAGGAAATTTTATGTCATCTTAAACCCTCTAGTGATTCACTAGTACTCTTCCATTATTCCTACTTGTTGAAATGACTATTTAGTGCATCCATGAGAATCTTATGGTTTCCATTGTGAGTAATTTGAGGGTTGAATTCAACTAGAAGGTCAATATCACATGCTCCATGATTCGATCTCTACCTTCCATTCATTGAAGAGGCATTTTTTAGCTGAAATTATTTTTAGGTGTTACATATCGACATCATAGCTTCCAGGTTCAAACACTTGGACCGGATGGGTTAGATGGGATTATTATGCATGCATGATTAGTTTTTGATGTGTGTGTTGTGCATGCTTTGTGAAGGTTACTATTGCAGTTGTGACGTTATTGGTGTGTTATGATGTTATGATGTTGACATGTTGATATATATGTAGTGCTAATAAGGAGTGATTGTGCATATGGGATAGCCTCCCCTAAAACACACTAAGGTATGATTTTGATTATGTCTATATTTGGTTTATCTAACATGGCATGTTTATAGGAGATAGAAGATCAGAGATGAAGAGAAAAATGGAGGACTACAATTCATGTGACTCTCATTGTAGATAAGTTGAGCAGCAAGGAGATGATTATTCTCCTGATATAGCAGAAACACTGAGAAGCCTGAAGGAAGAAACCAAAAGTTTAAAAAGAAGATAATGACAAGATAATTCAGTCACAAGAAAGACTTGCTAGAGCTCAGGAAAAGCAGGTTGAGGTTAATGCATTGATTCTTTAGAGCTTATTAGATTTATAGAGACAGAGACAACCACAGAGCAGTCATGGATAGGAGGAAAGGACTAATGGGGCATATGGTAGCAGGTCTCAATCAGGACATAGGTTGGACAAAGATGACACAGTTAGAGGTGGCAGATGGTTGGATACACCTGAAAAGAGAGGTAGTGGTTATGGGTTATATTCTAGTTCTAGATTAGAGAGACATCATGGTCGTCATTGCTATCACCCTTATAAGATGAGTGAGAAGAAATACTTTACAGATGATTTCAAGAAAGTCAAGCCTCCTACCTTTGATGGAGAGTTGAAGAAACCAGATGATGCAGAAGCATGGATACTTGGGACGAAGAATCTATTTGAGTTGCTTGATTATTCAAAGAATATGAAAGCCTGGATAGTTATTTTCAGTCTCGAGGGAAAAGCAGATATTTGGTGGGAAGATGTGAAGCATGTCAGAGGCATCAACATAGAAGAGTTGAGTTAGCATAAGTTTAAAATACTCTTAAAAAATAATTACTTGTCCGAAGAGATACTATGATGGAAAGGTTAAGGAGTTCTATGAGTTGAATATGGTTTCTATGATAGATGAAGAGTACACGACTAGGTTTCTGGAATTGTTGAGGTAGGTTCCATATCTTAAGGATGAGAAGGCAAAGTTCCAAAGGTTCATTGGTCGATTGCCTTTAACATTCAATGATCGGATTGAGTATGATGAGCCTCGGTCATTGGAGGAATTCATCAGGAAGTTGAATCATTATTATGAGTAGTCTAAGTGTAAGTCTAAGCCTAAGCATGATGGGAAAGGTAATGAAAAGACAAAAGGAAATTGGGTTAAGAAGCGATGACGACCTCAAGATGCAAGTGATAAGGATAATGTAACACCTTATAAGAAGTTCAATGCAGTTGAAAGAGGACATGGGTTTTTGTTCGAGGAGCAGAATAAAGGCAATGGCAGGAAGTCTTTGTTGTGCTAGACTTGTGGTCGAGAGCATCGCGGGAGAGATTTTCCAAAACATTAGTGTGGTAGACCTCATATTTACAACGCTTAGGAGGAAAAAATAGTTGGAGATGTTGGGAAGAGTATTCCTAAGATTTATGCAGCAGTGGATAATAGAGAAGTTGATCACCATGCATCCATTTTTGAGATGGAAGGTAAGCTTTGTGATCAATTTATTTCTATTTTGATTGACCCTAGATCTAAATACAGTTATATTAGTCCTAACCTGGTGTATAAGTGTGGCTTGAATAAATAAGTGCATGCAAAGTCTTGGTTCGTGCAGTCGGCTACAAGGACCAAGAAAAGAGTTCATCATTGGGTGAGAGCTCTTGCATTTTAGATGAATGGTGTGCCTACATAAACGCGTCTAAATGTACTTCCTTTACAATCATTCAATATGTTTTTGGGCATAGATTGGTTGTAAATTCATAGGACTAAGGTAGATTGTTATGATAAGGCTATTGAGTGCCTGGATGATGATTGAGAGAGGAGAATCATATAGGGAAAGAAGAAGCCTACATCAGTGAGAATGGTTATATCTATGCATACAATGCACGGTCGCAAAAAGGGATGTGTATTGTTTGTAGTTCATATTTATAGTGACAAAGGGAAGGAATATGAGGATGATGAAGTCCTAAAGAAGTATCCAACTTTGCAATAGCTTTAGGATGTGTTTCTAGCAAATATTTCTAAGTTACCGCCTTTTAGGGAAGGTGACTTTTTATCGAGTTGATGTCAGAAGTAACACCAGCATCAAAGTCACCTTACAGAATGAGTAATCTAGAGTTGGTGGAATTGAAGTTGTAGCTTAAGGAAATGTTAAACAAGGGATCAATTAGGCCAAGTATGTCACCTTGGAGTGCACTAGTATTGTTTGTGAAGAAGAAGGATGGTATTCTTAGATTTTGCATTGATTACAGGAATTTTAACAAGGTGACTATCAAGAACAGGTATCCATTGCCTCATATTGATTATTTGTTTCATTAGTTGAAGGGAGAAACAATGTTCTCAAAGATTGATTTGAGATCAGGATATCATCAGGTGTGCATCAAAGAAGAATGTATTTACAAGACTGTATTTTGTACCAGATATGGGCATTATGAGTTTGTAGTGGTTCCTTTTGGTCTTACTAATGCTCCAACTAATTTCATATGTTTGATGAACAATGTGTCGCATCCTTATCTAGACAAGTTTATGATAATATTCATTGATGACATATTGATATATTTTAAGAATGAGGAAGAGTGTGTAAAGCACTTGGCAGTAGTGTTGAGATTGTTGAGATAACATTAGTTGTATGCCAAGCTCAGCAAGCAGTTTCTTTCAGACTAAAGTTCATTACTTGGGACATGTTGTATCCAAGGAAGGGATAGCAGTGGACCTGAAAAATATTAAATTTATCATAGAGTGGCCATCTCCAAGGAATGTGTATGAGGTCAGATCATTCATGGGACTAGTAGGTTATTACAAGCAGTTCATAAGGAACTTCTCACAGATTGCTTATCCTATTACATCTTTGTAGTGAAAAGGAAAGAAGTTTGAATGGGCTAAAGAGTATGCAGCTAGTTTGAAGCATTTTCTTATAAATTCTCTTGGCTTGGAGATTGCAGATCCTGATAAAGAGTTCCTGGTATGCACATATTCTTGCAAGAAAGGACTTGGTGGAGTCCTTATGCAAGAAGGAAAAGTTGTATTCTATGAGTCAAGGAAGTTGAATCAGCACAAGCAGAACTATGTGACTCATGATCTTGAGTTGGTAACTATCATTCATGCATTGAAGATGTGGAGACATTATCTTCTTGGCAGGAGGTTTGTCTTGATCAGTGATCACAGTGGGTTGAGATACCTGTTTGACCAACCCGATCTAAATGCTGAGCAAGCTAGATGGTTGGCTACCTTGTGTTATCACTCTATAATTTCTGAGGTTGTAAGAGAAATTGCAGAGGTAACCACAAAACAACTTTGGAAGCTAGGTTCTAGCCCTGCCAACTTCAGAGAGGGATTTCTCTGTCAGATTTAGCTTTGTTTGTATTTAAGATATTAAGCTAGATATGAATGTTCAATGTTTGTTTGATTGACTGAGATTGTTTGCTTTGTTTGGTTGATTAAATGCATAAATTTCCATTGTTCTATGGATTCTATGACTTAAACTTGGATCTGTTTCAGTTTTTATAAAGAGATTTCACAGGGCAGGGTAGCCAAAATAACTGGATTCTATAAATTTAAATGAAGTGTAAGAGAAGAGGTGAAATAAATTCCATTAAGTAAAGAGAAATTAATAATTCATTTACTTAATTTCATATGAAAACATTAAAATTATTCAAAGCAGAAATCAGAGTGTGTTTTAATACAAATTCTGCTCTTTAATTTTCTATTGTGTTATCACTATAAAAAAATTTCCAAACTTGGAAAGTTTGCTTTGTTCCTAGTCATGGTTTTAGATAGGTTTTAAGTCATTTTAAGTTTTTATGGGTTAAGTGATAGGGTTAGAGTCTCATTTTTATTTACAAAATAAAGTCCAACAACCTTATTCCATACCTTGAGTGTCTCATACCATGTTTATAAAGTCAAGTTTTTAACCATTTTAAAAAAAAATTGGAATTAGCCACGAAACCATGTTTTCGTAGCGCAGACAGTGTAAAAAACCTACTTTGTGCTACGAAAACGTTGTTATTTTCGTAGCGCACTATGAGGCAAAAACCTTGTTTTTCTGTTTTTAGTAGTCAACTTCCATAGGGATTCCTGAGTAACTGAAAACTCATTTTTGAAAATTGAAAGAGGTTTTTCTTCCTAACATACTAAACTACAAAAACCTCTTTCAGTTTCTTCAAATTAATTATGAGGTGGGATAAATTGATGACTCAACTTGCGCTACGAAACTGTTGAAAGTCATTGAGAGAAAAACTATGTTTTATGGTTTTAGCAGTCTTTTTCAAGATCAATTTTTTGCCACACGCAAACGTATTTTGGAATTCTGAAGGAGTTTTATCTTCATAAAATCTCCAGATACAATAAATTATCTCACTTTTTCACAAGTGTTACCAGTTGGGAGATACAAGGCTTTCTTTGAAGCCATATTTTAATAAATTAGAAATTTCCAGTTTTACACATGTTGTTCAAAGATACTTTTTGGGTAGTAGGAGAGGTATTGCAAAAAACCAAGAGAGGTTTTTGTTAAAGACAACATGGTTTCCAAAATCCTCCTTCAGTTTCTCAAAATACATTTTGGATGAGGAGATAAAAGCTTTGTCTCAACACCTATTTTTCAGGTAAAAATAGTGAGGTAAAATGACCAATTCATAAATCGAAAATGAGGATTAAATTTTGTGAAGGTTATGATTTTGGTTCATATAGCTAAGAGGCTAGAATGATGAATGTTCAATTAAGGGCTACTAACAGGAAGGTAAAGAGGCAGATTGAAGACCTGGAAATTAAATTGACAAAGTTTGAAAGTAAGTTATAGCAGAGATAAAACAGAGCAACAAGTAACAAATCTTCAAAACAGTTTTGTTATTGAGAAGGGAATTACTTTTTGAAGAAATTTCAAAACCAACTTGTTTATGGACATCATTGAAGAAGTGAAAATATATTTAAAACTCGGAATTTTGAAAAAACTGTGTAAAAAGGGCATACACAGCAGTTTCGTAGTGCGCTACAAAACTGTTGTAGCTGAGTTTTGGGAATTTTCATATATATTTTGGGAGTAAAAATAGTTGGTTTTCAAATTTTGTTGTTGTTGGTGGATGGAAAAGAATCACAAATGAAAGCTCAGGTTTTAAAGCAGAAGAAAGAGGCTGTTAAATAGATGTTTTTCAATGATATAGATTCTGCGCTACGAAAACAACTATTATTTTCGTAGCACAGCCACATCACATTTTTTTATACTTGGTCAAAGGTTTACTTCTGTACATGTGGAAGGGTAAGGTTACAAGGAGATGATAGCACATGTTACCTATCTGAAATATTCAATATTTTCAGCAAAAATGTTCAAATATCATCAAGGAAGATGAAGGCTTAATTGCAAAAAACATATTCCCTGGTTTTTAGGGTAGTTAGGTCATGGAACAACAGGGTTCATAACAAGGCTGGAGGCATCACCAAATTAGACCTCATGAGGTTGTAGTTGTCAAAGGAAGCATTAAAGGTTTATATAAGGTTGTTTTAGACATGATAAGGAGTTTCACTCCTATTTGTATTAGGACTCCTAAAGAGACAGTTAGCTGTCAGTTGTAATTAAGAGTTTGTTTTTAGAGTAGAATGGGTGCCTACATAGAAATTCTGAATTCTCTCTGATGATGGATCATAGAATCCAATATTGTAAAAGCTATATATATGTAGCTTAAGAGGTCGAATTTAGAACCGGGTGGAAGACTTTTTTGGCCCAAACTTCCGTCGCTTTTATGCTATGAATCCAATCGTACGGTAGAGGTTTTCCTTAAATTTATCCAGTTCTCATGGGGTTATCAAGTTTCGATTTATATGTTACTTTGAATCATTTGCATTAGATTCATTACTATTAATTTGTAAATTCAGTAATCTTATATGCTCTAACTTTAGTAATGGGATAGTTGTGTTTTTTCTGTATCTTGTGAGTAAACTACCTTTGAAACACTAGCAGTAAATTTCATTGCTATTACTCAGAATTCACAACCATGTGCTTTAACTTCCTTTAGTAATGGAATTGTTGTGTTTAGCAGTAGATCTCATTGCTATTACTCAGAATTCACAACCATGTGCTCTGAATTCCTTTAGAAATGAGATGATTGTGTTTTTTCTGCATTTTGTGAGTAAATTGTCTTTGAACCACTAATAGTAAGTTTCATTGCTATTACTCATAATTCATAACCCTATGCTCTGACTTCCTTTAGTAATGGTCTTGTTGTGTTGACCTATTTTCTTGAGTGAATTATCTTTGTTTGAAAACCCCATTTTCCTTAGCTTCCATGTCTAGAAACATTGCCACTGAATCTACTAACTTGTTGACTCCATAGCCCAATGGTAGCAAGCCTTCATATTTCAACCTATAAATATACAAAATCACAAACCACAGAGTTAGAAATATATCTATAACTTATATCATTAACCCTTGAGAGAGCCCTCTTAGGCTGAGGAGGCTAAGACCCAGCTAAAAGATTGTTTTGAAATAGTTACACTAAGGTAGTCTGATCAGCAACCTATCAGGGTCCTATTTTGGTGATAACATATTGAGTAATATAGATTATGAATACATAAGCATGGAAAAAGGAGAAAATAAACACATAAACAGTGAGAGATGCACTTCACCAATAGTTTGAAACAAGAATCCTATGAAAGGGTCTTCTTTATTACTAATCATTCCACAAAAATTGAAAATGTAGAGTAGCCTTCTTGGATGCAAAAATCAACCCTCTATACTTCGAAATGAGAAGTTTTATAAGTTTATTTTTAAAAGATCATGTCATGACAGATCAAGATGTTTTTTAGGAATATCTAAAATAGATTACATCTTTGATTACAAAAATATAGGATAAGTTGGAACTCCTCGAATGTTGGCCCTATTTTGGAAGAGGTTGTTGTTGATATGTCCCTCCGACTCTTGCTGCTCTGTTGGAACTGTTGCTGAAGATAGAATTACCTTTTTCACTCAAGTAACTCGTATAACTTGTCCCACCTTTCTTCGCTTGGAATGGATAACTTAAGCAATCTCCTGTAAATATCATCTACCTTTGTGTACTTGACAAAGGTGGGTTTGGTAATAAAAATGTGCTTGATCTCATGTTGGATATTTAAATCATATTCCAATGTTTCGAGGAAAGATTTGCCTATAATGCTTCCTTTCATACCTACAAATTTGGAACTATCCTTAGCTACATCTTTCAACTTCTTCTTATAATCATCCAAGGTGATTAATTTATCATTCAACACAAATAAACCTGGAAGCCCTTTTTTATTTAGCACTTCAAATTTGTTGAAGAACCTGTTGACACCAATTTCCAGAACCTGGCACTTCTCTTCTAGCTGCAACATGAGGTTCTTCTTAGTTAATATTTTCTTACCCTCCAATATTGTCTCAGTTCTATCCTCAATCACCAATTCTTCTAGCTCATACTTGTTTTTGGAATTCAAATATCTGATGAGGTTTGTGGCTTCAGTTGGCTTATCTCCTAAATTTTATCTTATTTGTACAATTGCTTCCTTAGACTTCTGAACTAACTCATTATATTTAAAGATAATTTTAATGGAAGGCCAAATCTCATTCATGGATTTATGGATATATATCCATATGTTTTCCTTAGCTTGTACTAAGGTTTGAGCCATGGAATTTTCCTTCCCTAATTGATGTATACTTTGAGTGAGTCTCTGAGACTTATGTATTTTGGCTAGATATGAGGTTTCGATCCTTGATTTTTGCTCTTGTAGGGCCTTTACATGTCCTTGATTTTTATTTCTTCTCCTTGTATGGACATGTCTTCCACAACCTTCACCAATTTTCCAATAGCATCTAAGTCTTGTGCTAGGGGTGTTGTTGAAGTAGAGAATGTTGTAGTTGAGGTAGCCATTCCTGTCTGTGCTATTGTTGTAATAGGTACTAAATCTAGTGCGACTATAGTTGGTTGTGCATTTTTCTCCTTTTCCTTGACTAGCTTGTCCATCGCTACTTCCATGTTCCTTATTTGTGCATTTTTCTCCATAATTAGCTTGAGCATGTCTTCTTTTTGGCCCTCTATCTCCCCTATTTATGTGGTTTGCAGATCCTCAACTGCTGACAATTTCAACTGTTTCCTGAGTGCTACAATGTCAACATTCTTCTTCTTGATCAGTTCTTTAGTTGCTTTAACATTTGTTGGGTAATATCCTCTCTTTATGTTTAATTCTTCTAAGGATTTGATTTTATTATCTTTTACCAAAGAAGATATATTTTCAATATTTAAATGAGACTATATATTGGTGAGTGATACTTGAAATTTTGAGGTAGTCATTACAGTATTTTCCAATGTGGAACATGTCATTTCCCCTGTTTTCATGTGCATATCCATTTGATCAATAGGATGGACATATTTTCCATCAAATTCAAATGAATTTTTCTTGTAATCAGCTGCAGATTTAGGATTGGGAACCTGTGCATGCAAAAATTCCATCGGCATTCTTCCTTCTTGGTGTTGAAGGCTGATAAGAGCCTATGTTTGGTTGTGGTAGTTTGTTTCCATAATTGATTATATGTGTTGAATTTGAGAAGTTCATTTTTCTGCTTTATCTCTTTATACTTATCAAAGATAGTTGTCTATGTTTGTCTTGGAATTAATCCTAATGTTTAAGTTGTGTCTGGATTCCCCTGTGAAACCGATGATGCTAGAAATCCAACAAAGAAACTATTTGACTTTGTTGTAGAGTGTGTACCCTTCAGTATTATGGTAGTTTGTTCTTCCTCCTCTTTTGCAAAGTTTGTTTTAGGAATGGAATTTTCTTTCTTCCTGTAAATCTTTAATTCTTTGGCTGAAAGCTCTGTGACTAAAGGAGAGTCTTCCTCCATTGGTTGTTTCTCTGCTTTTTCCTAAGGTGTGGAAGTCTGTGAAGTTGATGTAGACATAATTTTCTCCTTATATTCTTGCAAGGTGTTTTCTTCCCACTTAGCTTGACTTAACCTGGTTCATGTACTTCTCAATTTCAAGTCTTTGTGTATGAACATAAGGAGTGGTTTTCTTTTCCACCCTTAGCTTATAAATTATGTCAAATGGTTCATATGACAAAGTGAAGCTCAATGGAAACTTCATCTATTTTAGGAGGATTTCTACCTCCTATCTTGTTGTCCTATTGTTGCAGATAAAAGGTCCAACCTGAGCCTTTATTCTAAACTGTGATTTCTTTTTGGCTGAAACAAAGTGAATTTCATTTTAATTGATCATCTTCCTGATGTACTCTAATGAAAACACCCTCATTGGGAGGTATTTAGGCATCTTGTAAGGTGGCAGCTCACACCCATACACTCTTATTTCAATGTAATTCTAGTACAAGTACCAGTCACCTGTCTTAGCCTATTCACTTGCATTTAAAATCTTCTAAATCTCCTCACTGACCCTGGGTTCTGCATTACTGCTCAATAAACATGTGGCTAGATGAATGAACTGATCAATATAGTCTTTGAAACTATATTCTTCTGAATTCTTCCTTACCAATGAAGTACAAAAAATTACTGAATGTGGATCTCCTTGTTCATTTAGATTTTGTAGTGCAAATGGAAACTTGTTTGCTTGATAAAATAGAAACATGTAAATTAAAACAGAAGCATATATGAACATTCCTTCAGTTTGAAAATTAAGGAATTATTCATGGATGATATCAGCGAGAAATTGGCTGAAATTGAAAATTACAGAAAACCTAAGATAGGTTCATCTACCCATTCATCTGAATAATAGCCTAAAAAACATAAAATGTTATGAAAACAACACCAAAAATAGAAGAAAAGAGAGATCAATGACTTAGAAATCAGCCACTTCGAGGGGGAAACCTCCAATACATTACATAAATGAATAATTCTTAGATGATACAAATGACCAAAAACTCCTTCTATATATAGGTGTCCATGGGGTCACAATATAATCCTAGTCGACCTAACAATAATAATGTAAGGGCACAATAATAACAATATTGGGGTTACAGGGGTACAACAATAACAATAAGGGGGTTACACTAACAACAATAAGGGACTATACTACTAATATAGGCACCTAACATGCCCCTCTACTTCAAAAAAGTGTTGTCCTCAACTCTTGAGTAGATCCAGATGCTTCTGTAAAAAATTTTCATCCTCCCATGTAGAATCTTCAGTGGGTAAGTTCTTCCATTTGATGAGATACTCTAAAATTGATCAATTTCGTAGTTGTCGAGTTCTTGCTTCCATGACTGCTTCAGGTTCCAATATGATTTTCATTCCTCAAATAGTTCTGGAAATATTGTTTGAACTGGAAGTTTGTCCCCTATGACCTTCTTTAAGCATGAAACATGGAACACTGGATGCACTCGCGAAGAAGCAGGAAGCTCCAATTTGTGTGCCATAGTACCAATCTTTTGCAACACCTTGTAAGGACCATAGTAGTTGGCGATAATTTATTATCCTTCTTAGCTTGCTTGAGGGACATTTTTTTGTATGGTTGTAGCCGTAAAAATGCCCAGTCTCTTATATCAAAACTTCTCTCGCTGCGATGTTTGTCTACCTGTTGCTTCATTCGATTTTGTGTCAAATTTAGGTTATCCTTTAAGAGTTGGAGAACTTCTTGTTGATGGTCGATGTGATCTTCCACTGCTTGAACCTTAGAAGTTTCTCTTAAATAAGATAAGATGGACAGTGGATAATATCCATAAAGTGCAATAAATGGGGTCATTTTTGCTATAGTATGGAAGGAAGTGTTATACCACCATTTAGCGAGAGGTAATCACTTGACCCATTGTGTTTGCTTATCATATACAAAACAATGAAGACATCCTTCCAAACATTTATTCACTATCTCAGTTTGACCATCGGATTGAGAATGATAAGATGAGTTATGAGCTAGTTGAGTACCCAAACAAGAAAATAATTCCGCCCAAAAATTTATAGTAAAAATGGGATCTCTGTCACTTACAATAATCTTTGGGTTTCCATGTAGCTTTTGAATTGTTTCCATAAATGCAGTAGCAACTGTACTTGATTTAAATGGATGAGATAATGCACAAAAGTGTGCATACTTGGTAATTCTATCAACTTCCACCATGGTGACACTCTTTCCTTCGGACTTAGGTAAATCTGTGATCAAATCCATTGAAATCTCCTCCCAACGTTGACTTGGAATGGATAAAGGTTGTAGAAGACCCGAGGTCTTAATTGTCTCAACTTTATTTTGCTGGCAAACCAAACATTCTGCCACCAAATTTTGAATATCAGATTTAAGGCCATCCCAAAAAAATTCTTTCTTCACCCTATGGTAAGTTTTTTAAAATCCTGAGTGTCTTCCTAAAGGAGAAGTGTGCAATTCCAAAAGAATCTTTTGTTTTAGTTGGGAATTCTTGCAAATATATAAGCGATCTTTGTACCATAAGGAATTATTTTTCCAGCTAAATGTATCAGATGTACTAGGATCTTGCTGCAACTTTTGAATGAGTGTCCACACTTCTTCATCCTTCTTCCATTCATCCCTTGCTTCGGTTATCCAATCTAGTTGGATAATACAAATGGCACAAAGCAATGCTTCCACCTCTTCATCCTTTCTTGAGAGTGCATTTGCAACAACATTTAGCTTTCCTTTTTTGTAGATGATTTCAAAATCATAACCCAACATCCTTGTGACCCATTTTTGCTACTCTTCTTAATATAGTCTTTGTTCCAAAAAGTGTTTAAGACTACCATGATCAGTTTTTACCTTGAAGTGTCTTCCCATTAGGTAAGGTCATCATTTCTTTAGTGCATGTAGTATTTCCAACATTTCCTTCTCATAAATAGCGTTCTGTAAATACTTTCCTTTGATTGGACGACTTTCAAAAGCAATGGGTCTTCCTTCTTGCATTAAAATAACACCAATTCCATTTCCCGAGGCATCAAATTCCAAAATAAAGGTTTTTATGAAGTCAGGCATAGCTAAGATTGGTGCTAGGCACATTGTCTCTTTAAGATGTTCAAAGGCCTTAGTTGCTTCAGGAGTCCATGAAAATGCATCTTTCTTCAATAATGTTGTTAGAGGTGCTGCAATTATCCCATAATTCTTAACAAAGTTGCGATAATACCCTGTTAACCCGAGAAATCCTCACAACTGCTTTATGGTTGTGGGGACTTTCCATTCCTTAATGGCTTTAATTTTCTAGGGTCTACCTTAAAACCCTCATGAGATACAATATGACCCAAATATTCCACCTCATGTACTCCAAAGAAACATTTGGATGTTTTTTCATATAATTGTTTCTCCTCCAATAGTTTGAGCACCCTGTCAACATGTTGAACATGATCCTTCCAAGACCTGATGTAGATTAGTATGTCATCAAAAAATAATAGCACAAATTTTCTAAGGAAGGGTTTGAAAATGGAATTCATCAACCCTTGAAATGTAGAAGGTGCATTGGTAAGGCCAAAAGGCATTACCAAAAATTCATAATGACCCTCATGAGTTCGAAATGCTGTTTTTGGAATATCTTCAGTCTTCATTCTAATTTGATGATATCCTCAACGAAGATCCAACTTGGTAAAATAAATTGCTCCATGTAATTCATCCAATAATTCATCAATCACAGGAATGGGAAATTTATCTTTAATGGTGACCTTATTGAGCTCCCTATAATCCGGACACATTCGCCATGATCCATCCTTCTTGTGTACCAATACTACAGGAGCAGAGAAAGAACTTTGACTAGGTTGAATTATACTCACCTCTAACATTTCTGCAATCATACGTTCAATTTCGCTCTTTTGGAAGTAAGGATATCTATAAGGCCTGATGTTTGGAGGAACACTTCCTGGAATCAAATGAATAGCATGATCATGATCACGACTAGGTGGGAGTCCTTTGGGAGTTTCAAACACCTTGGAATGATTGTCCAAGACTTGTTGGAGATCTGCAGAAATAGATGATTTTGATGTTGGAACTTCTAGTGAGCATAATTATGCAATTACGCCTCGTTGTTCTTTCTTTAGAAGCTTTGTCATGACATTAGAGCTTATTATCTTTCCCGGCTTCCCCGCAATACCCTGTAATTCGACTTCCTTTCCTTCTGAAAAAAATTTCAAGAAAAGTTCTTGAAAATTAAAAGCTACCGTCCCCAAAGATTGTAACCATTGTACTCCTAGTACAACATCGGCACCTCCCATAGGAATGGCAAGCATTGGACTAGTCAATACATATTCCCCCATGGTTAGCTTGATATTATGGCATTTTCCAGAGCAATTTATAGTTCCTCCATTTGCAACCATCACTTGACATTCTCGTGTTGGGTATAGGAAACAATTCAATTCCTTGGCTACCTTACAATGAATAAAATTATGGGTACTACCCAAATCAATCAACACTATTACCTTTTTCTTCTTGATATGTCCTTCTATCTTGAGAGTTTGAGGAGTGGTAATTCCTGCCAATGCATTACACGATATGGTCAGACTCATTTCTTCTTCTTCTAGGGTTGGTTCTTGGTGTGTATCCTCTTCTTTTGAAGCTTCATGTTCATTTTCTCCCTCCTCTTCACAATCTATGTAAAATAATTTCTTCTCATCACACTTATGACCTTTAATGTATTTTCTATCACAACTGTAGAAAAGCCCTTTTTCTCTTTTTCTTCCAATTTTTGTGGTGTCAACCTTGTAGGTTGTGGAATTCTAGGAGTATGAACACTTCCATCCTTATAGATGTGAGTGGTAGGCTTCCTTGTTGCCATAATTTTACATTCAATTTTTCTTTCCAACTTGAATGCCTTCTCCAATGAATCAGGTTCCCAAACGTGAATTTCGTGTTGGATGTTATCCTTTAAATTCCCTATGAAGACATCAATCGTGTGTTCCTCTGGAATATCAATTACCCTTATATTCAATTTTTGGAAGTCTTCAATGTGCTCCACCACTGAACCCTTTTGTTTGAGATTTATCAGTTGGCTAAATAAGGTGTTTCTCTTTGTATCCTCATAATGCACTATCATTTCCTCCGTAAAAATTGACCAAGTGACAATTTTTTTACGGGAACAAAGCCATCGATACCATACAAATGTATTTTGTTCTAAATGTAAAGTTTCAATGTGTACCTTTTTTGTGTTTTTCACATTATTGAGATCAAAATATTGCTCCATCTGTAGTATCCATGTTACAGGATCCTTGCCATCAAACTTCCTCGTATCCATCTTTGGAATATGGTGGTTCTTCCATCCAACATTAGAGTTTATGAAATCATGATTAACATTTATTTTGTTCTCATCGTGAGTTTCCTCTACTATCTTTTCACCATTAGGAAACATTTCTTGTATCAACTTTTTCAAACCTTCCATGTTCGCTTTTAGATCATTCTTCATGTTTTCCATGTTGTCTTTCATTTTTTCATCGATCTTAGCTTCCATATCATCCATCTTAGCTTCCATGCCATCCATATTAGCTTCCATGCCATCCATCTTAGCTTCCATTCCTTTATTCAAACCATCCATATTGGCTTCCACACTTTTCTTCAAAACTTCCATTTCATATATATATATATATATATATATATATATCTATGCGAGAGCGAAATTTGGTGCACTTGCTCTTGTAATTTTGACATGTCATGTTACAATTCTTCGTCTTCATGGGTCACATTAGAGCCTTATGAAAGCTTAATTAGTGTTGAATTCTTTTTAGGGGGGGGTTTAGAAGCCAATACCAATATCTATACTACAATATGCCCTTGGAATCAATTCAAACTGATTTTTCAAACAAGACTTATGCAATTCAAAAAAAAATACATACATTTTTCTCACTTTTGAGGAGCTCAAAATTGAAACTAAATTATTTATATGATTTAAGATATTTAATATCTAAAATTATGTCTTTTGGTATCCCACTAAATCTTATTTCGAATGCCACGGGTCTGACCTGATTTGGATTCTTCAAGACAAAGTTTTGCCCAATCTCGCACAATGACTTAATTATGGACTAGTTTAGCAGAGCGAACTTGTACGGAGTGCCACGTGACATTGTTTCCTTCTTCGGCTCTGAAATTCATAGACAGGAAACTACAGTCCGTGTACTTGTGGCCACTTTTTCCATAATTCCAATCCGACGCTCAGAGAGAGAGTTGTGACGATTTTCCCATGGTCACCTCTTTGAGATGAAATTCAGGAGCCTGAAAAAAACCCTAACATCCACAAATCATATCTCCGAAAATATTGTGAACCAAGATCTGAAATTTTTACAGGGTTTTCCTCAAGATTTCAGATTCGCTCTATAAAAAATCCAGCTTCTGAACCTTCATAGAATGAAATTTATAGTGAAAATTTCATGATGACATGTTTTAGGTGAAATTCGAGAGCCTGAAAAATCCCTAACTTCCATAGCTCATATCTTCGAAAATATTGCGAACCAAGATCTGAAATTTTTACAAAAGGTTCCTCAAGATTTCGGCTTCGCTCTATAAAACTTTCAGCTTCTGAACCTTCGTAGAAAAAAAAATATAGCGAAAATTTCACGATGACCTGTTTGGAGTAATGAAACCATAGAATCCAAAGCTCTGATACCAAATGTTATGAAACCAGCTCCAAAAATAGAATAAAAGAGAGATCAACGACTTAGAAATCAGACACTTCGAGGGGGAAACCTCCAATACATTACATAAATGAATAATTCTTAGATGATACAAATGACCAAAACCTCCTTCTATATATAGGAGTCCATGGGGTCACAATATAATCCTAGTTGACCTAACAATAATAATGTAAGGGCACAATAATAACAATATTGGGGTTACAGGGGTACAACAATAACAATAAGGGGGTTACACTAACAACAATAAGGGACTATACTAGTGATATAGGGACCTAACATAAAATCATGGAGATTGTTTACTTGGCCTTATCTAGTATAATGAACGAGGGATAGGGTGGATTTTTCTTAAGTAACTAGGCATCTTCAAAAGATCCTAGCTCTTTAGGAAAAAGTTAATTTCTGATATAGTTCATTCAGTGTTTCCACTGAGAAAGGGATATGTAATCATTCTGGGGATCTGTAAAATTTGATTGATGGTTTCAAGGGTAATTGTTAATAAAACCTCCCCATTATGGGCTACAATACCTCTCTAGCTAGGCAAATAACAGGATTGGAATCTGAGGATAAAATCTAGGAAATGGTATGTCTGAGGAAACATATAAAGGGGCAAATTGGATTCCCAGAGTCTAATTTCATCACTCTCATCTAGATGATTGTCTCTGAGTGAGAAATGCAATTCAAACAGGTCGAATTCACATTTTGGTTCAGCAAATTTGTAGTCTCTAACAACTAGAGGGATATGGTCGAGATCAATTGTGGGAGGGATCATTGGGTTATTTGAATTACCATTGTTTTTTCCTTTAGGAGGTATTTTTTTAAATTACACAGTAGGAAAAAGAATATTGGCAGTGGGATAGTTACCTGGAAATCATTTGCAGTTAACAGTTGGTGACAATAATGGTTCTTTAACAGCATGTTCTGGTCTCTTCATCTGACTTCGAGATGCTTTTACTGTGTAAGGGAAAGTTTGAAAATGTAGAGATGATTTGGATGAAAGAAAATGCGACAAAATGGTGTAAAATGAGTGAATTGGGAGGCTTTTATGGTTACAGTGGACACCCGTTGGGGACACGGGAGCATTAGGAGGCGTAAACGGTAATCCCAGGAAAGTTCAATGTGTAACAGATAGGATAGGTGTTGTGAAGGGATAAGATGTGAGGGTGCGGGGAGTGTTGGCGGGAAAGGAAGGTGGCTTGGTGGTTTTCAGAGGGGGATAGAGGTAGTAAGTGGTATGCGAGGGGGGGCGGGGGGGGGTGTGAAATAATGAGGAATTGACACGTAATGTGGGGCCAGTGGGGGTCCAAACCACTTTTCGGACACCACTCACTCCCCCACCCTCCGCCGATAAAGTTAGGAAGGGCAGGGGGACGAAAGGCGTTCAAGGCCATTGATTCAAATGGAGGATGATCCAGGAATTGGATCATACACACCAGTTACTACTACACGACAAAAAACCTTTTGTCTTTTGTGAACATTATAACATAAGGGTCAATACTTAGGATAAGCCCGCAAATGGTCCAAAACATGAATACATACAGTTTCAAACCTTTTTATTCCAATTTTTTTCTATACTAAGGTTAATTATTACTAACTAAGGCTGCATTTAAATGTGCAGACCCCTATTTATTTTTTCTTTGAAAGGAGAATCGTCTAATCTAATTATAACCTACTCATTTACATCATTGATCCAACTTAAACAATTGGGCCAATTTCTTCATCTACCTAACAATTTCTAGCCAAGTTTAAATAGTTTGACTAAATTATTTCTCTAATCTAATAACATAAATTCAATTATGTTTGACCATGATTACACTATATGATCTAAACAAGGATTTATGGTTGTGCCATTTAAAACAAGTTGCACACAACATCCTACTTTATTTTTCAAAACAAACTATTTTTCTTCTAGTGGCATTTGAATTTGCATCACTTTCACACTTGTTTTTCTTTTTTTCATGGGGTTCTTTCATCATCATTTTTTATTCTTTTATTCTATTTTTCTCTTATTTTCTTTTTTATTCTATTTTTCTTTTCATATACACTATTTTCATTATATATATATATATATATATATATATATATATATATATATATATATATATATATATATATATATATATATATATATATATATATATATATATATATATATATTTAAATCATTTGCAAAATGCAATATTATTTACAATTTCATGTGATTGAGAGAAAATATTCAATCACCTTATGATCCTATGAATTATAGGACCCTAACACCCTCAGTGAGTTTGACTTTGAGATCAGGTACATTAAGGGAAAGGAGAACAGTGTTGTAGTGCTCTTAGTAGGAGAGAGCAAGTGAATCATATTTCAGCTATAATTTCTTATGGGATAGATTTGCAGGAGCAGATCTTGCAGGCAGGGCAACATGATGATAGGTACTAGTAGTTGAAGCAGAGGTTGCAACAATAGGGTGAAGGTGATAGGGATGAGGAGTATTACCTCACAAAAAATGGTTTCGTCAAATTCAGGAACATGATTTATGTGTGGTACAACAGTGAGCTCAAGAAGCGTATTTTGAGGGAGTTTCATGTAAAGCCTTATTCAGGTCACCCATGATACAAGAAGAATTTGATAGCAGTTAAGAAGTTCTATCATTGGCTAAACTTGAAGAAAGAGGTGGTCGAGTTTGTTGTTATATGTTTGGATTGTCAGCAGGTAAAAGTAGAGTGTAAGCATCTAGTTGGATTATTGCAACCGATTTTGATTCTATAGTGGAAATGGGAGGTCATTTCCATGGACTTCATTACAGGTTTTCTAAGGACATCCAAGCAGCATGATTTCATCATGGTTTTAGTTGACATGTTGAGTAAGGCAGCTCACTTCATTGTATTCAAGTTTAATAATTCAACTATTGAGGTAGCTTAGATATTCATTAGGGGGTCACGAGATTACAAGGTGTTCCCAAGAAGATCATTTCAGATAGAGATGCCAGGTTCACAGCCACGTTTTTTAAGGAGTTGTTTGTAGGCTTGGGGACAAAGTTGCCTTTCAATACAACTTATCATCTATAGACATATGGACAAATAGAGAAGGTCAACAAGATTATTGAGTACATGTTAAGGATGTATGTCATGTATCAATAGAGGAAGTGGGAGGATTATCTTCCACTGGTAGAGTTTTACAATAATGGGTATCAAAATTCCTTGAGGATGAGTCCATTTAAAAAAAAATATTGGCGAAGTTGTAATACTCCTATCAACTAGAGTGATCCAATGAATATGGTGTTTATTGGACCAGATATGTTGGTTTAGATGGAGTAAGAGATGTACGTTATCAAAAGGATATTAAAGGCAGCACAGGAAAGGAAGAAGAGTTATGCATATCAACATAGAGAATTCAAGGAGTTTTAGGTTGGGGACCATGTGTATTTGTGTATCAAGCCCAATGGGAGATCCTTAAGGATTGGATCATGTGCCAAGCTAGCACCTTGGTATTGTGGGATTTTTTAGATCCTTGAGAGGATTGGACCATTGACCTATAGACTTGCATTGCCGCCAACAGTGAAATTCCATGATGTTTTCCATGTTTCACTGCTCAAGGGATATGTCCAGGATGCTAATCATGTGATTGATTGTTCTATATTACATGTGGAACCAGAGGGAGAATTTTAGCTAGAACCTCAGTGCATTTTGTAGCAGAAACAACTCATGCTCTAGAACCAACCAATCGAGCAAGTGAAAGTGCAATGGAAGCACTTTGGGCCCTATGAAGCTACATAGGAGATAGTTGATCAGATGTCAATTATGTATCCTTCTTTTATTTGTTGCTTGAGTATATGTGTTTCGTTTATGTGTTTTGGTTTATGTTTATGCATATGTGTATTGTATATACTGCAATGATTTGTGTTATAAAGCTCCAATAAGAAATGTGTTGTAAATACTATGTGGAGATGTGTTATAAAGCTCCAATAAGCAGTATGGTGTTCATGTCTTCAATAGCTGGTATGATGTAATGTTGCATCGAGCTATGTTATAAAGCTCCATAGGTAGCATGTTTTGTTAGTTATAAGCATCATTTAACATTGAGAATGGTGTTCCCCCAAGGAGGAGGGTTTTGTGACATCCCTAGGTTAAATTTCCATGTAATAAAAGATAATAAAGGAAAAAAAAAAACCAAGGTCATTGGACATGTATTCCAAGATTAATGTTGGGAAAAACACTTTAGTGGGCATCACTTGTGATTAATTAATGGATATGGAAATTAGCAAAGGCATTGGAAAATGAAAAGAGGCAATAATTGGCATTTATTTATCAAAATAAAGGAAAATAGGAGAAAAGGAAGGTGAGGAGACATGGATTTTCATGCTAAGGAAATCAGAGGAAAAATGAAGGAAAATGAAGAAAATAGAGGCATCAATGATAAAAATTCTTCAGAGAATCAGTTCATATTTTTTGTTGGTTTAGCTATTGTCAATTCAATTTTGGCTCTCTCATTTCATTCTCTCATACTCTTGCACACTTAGAGAAATATTGGAGCATTCTTGGAGCACTTGGGAATTCACTTGGATTGGAGAAAGAAGGAAAAGGAAACCAAGGAAGCTCAAGGAAACATTTGGATTAGATTGCAGGTAACAGGTTGCATGTGTGATTTCCTTCTTGATTTCTGGATGCATGGTATATGGATGTGATTCCTTGGTTATGTGATATAATTGGCATGGATATTTTTTCTAGATTTGAAGTTGTTTCAGCCTCGCCTTGCCATTTCATGGATATCCATGGTGTTGTGGGTTTTTCCACTTGTTTTTTTATTGGTGCTTAGGTTCCTGATGGCTATGGGTTGGAACAAACACTCTGGAATCCCTAGAACAGTTTAGGTTGAGTTACTAGTTCCTAGATCCATAGGTTGGGACAAACGCTTTGGAGCCCTTGGTGGGTTAAGATACTATTCCCTAGAGATTCAGTTGCAACAAACACTTTGGATCCCTGGAAGGTTGTGGGTTGAGTTACTAGTTCCTGAAGCCCTAGACAACTTGGGTAGAGAACGATCTAGTTGATGTTAGTGATCTCTGTACCATAGAGGTGGAATCATTGTGGTTGACGGTTTATGTGGTTTGGACTTTAGAATATTTGGTTGGTTTTGTCTTGGTTTATTCCATGAGATCCCACATTCATGCTTATAATATGGCGTGGGGGTGATTAGTTGAAAGAGAGATTTGGTTCACCCTAACCTACAGTTTGGTGGTACGTGGAAGTCCCCGAATTGGTTAGCATTTTCATATGTTAATAATAGTTATTTTCCTTATTGTGATTTATGATTACTTGTATAGGTTATCATGTTGACATTATGGTTGACTTCCCATGGTTTCTATGTTGGTTATATGATGTATCCTATCTATGGCTCTTGTCATGATTTGATAAGTTATTTAATGGTTGATGGATGTATGGAATAACAGTGTTATTACAGCCAACTAGAGAGGGTTTTGATCCTTCTTGGTGATTCTTAGATAAATACTATCGGTTTATTATCATATATGCATTCATGACCTGTAACTTACATGTTTTCCATATGTTTGACGAAATAGATGTTATGGATTAGGAATATTTGGGTCAATTTCTTGCCTGAGTTTTGATTGGATGGATTTGTAATTACCTTTGATTGCATTCTGGAAACTTACAGGCAATTTTGGGGAGTGGTGATCTGAATGGTAAAATTAGTGTTTGTTGTGCTAAATTCCAATTCAGAATATAAACAAAGTGCTTGAGGATTACGAGTTAAATTGCAAGCTAATCATGAGTTTTTATGTGTTTTTATGTGAATTTTTTGAGCAAATTAGCATAAAAAAAACATTGAATAACAACATCTAACAGTCATGAACATCACCATAAACAGTAACACAACATCACATGATGAAGGAGTTCACCTCGCCTGGGCTAAGTCTCCTTGGTCAAGCTTCCAAAGGCTTGGCCCTCTTCTATTATGCTCAAAAGTGTGATTACATATGTTTACAATGCTCAAGCAACTATGAAACATGTTCCAATGGCTCCAGAATGCCAAAAAATGTCTGTGTAGCCTCTTTCTGCCTCAAATTTGGTAAAAAACTGAGTAATATATGGCTTCCCCAAGTTTTTACACTAACTGCTCCACAAATTCCTCCAAAACCGGCACCATCCCACAATTTTGCCCCCAAATCAACTAACGAAGCTCCAGATTTCTTAATTTCTGGGAAAAATTGTCGGGGCATTAAATTTCCCAATAACGCCTAAAGTCCGAAAAATCATTTTAATGGTTTTGGCGCATAATAATTTTTTTATTAGAAAATCTTGTCGGCGGTTAGTGTAATGGTGGTCACATCTGCGGTTAAGGTTGGCAGTTGGCATCCCGACGGCTACAGTGGCGGTCTCCACAGGCTGCGTTGGTGGTGGTCACACGTCGCGGCGACGGTGACATAAGATGTCGCAGTTAGTGGGGGTGCAGGACTAGCCTCCCGCCCATGGTCCCGCCCCCAGGTGCGGTGACCAAGGCTGGGGCTAGACCCTGACCCCCTCCCCCATTGTGAAAATTTGGTTTAAAAAAAAAACATAACGAACCCATCATATATAAAGTCTTAATACGATGGCGTGGTGGTAAAGCTTGGCATTGTTGACTGTGAGGTCGAGGATTCGATCCCCACTACTGCTTCCTGGACATTAACCCAATATTTTGGTGGCCCTCGAGCTACCACATGGCAGACCCTAGCTGGGCCACATGGAAACCTATGATTGGCCACCATGAAACCCAATCAAAACATGTCAATTCAAACAAATGATGTAGTGCAACTTGGCACATTCTGATTCGCCGGAGGTTACACCCTTTGACTAGTAAACCTGCCACATGGGCATGCCCAGTCAATAGTATGGACTGCTGACTGGAATGTCCCTGTACTTTTTTTTTTTTTAATTATTATTTGACAAAGTGGAAAGAACATATACGGGGAGCATGCGGTGTCACTGTTATACGAAACGAGTTGCACCAGATTCAGAACAACGAGATCTACGTAGTCGTGCAAGTTCCATACCATTCTGAAAACTTTCATTTTTTAGCATAATTTTAAGCACCTGATCAAGTGGTCTAGACTCTGGCCTGAAAAGGTGCCACAGGTCCTGGAACCACATGCTCAAGACTGGGGTATTTAAGTAATAATCACATGGAAGAAGGTTTGTGTGTGCAGTTGGGGCCTCAGAACCGCACTCTTTCCTTGTTGTGTGTGCGGTTGGGGTGCTAGGTTAGAGAAAAAGGATTCCAACTCAAGGATTAATCACTTGGGGTGGCTTCCAGCTCCTAATTGATTTGTAGTCCCTATGGCATGTTAGTAAGTGTTAAGTTTGTAGGCCGCACTTCCTTAACTGGAACTTGGAGGCCAGGTCATTTCATAGTGACACTCATCTCATGTTTACCTTGGTGAGCTTGTGAAATTGGGTAAATGTGGGAGGAGGAATTACATAATTATTTTGGATCTCAAAGAATTCTGGATCGAATGAAATGTATCTTTGGCTATTTTGTAGTGGAAAGAACAATGGGTGTTAACATCTTTTACAGGAGATGAAATGGTTCTGGACTGAAGTTGCACTTGATTTAAAGGAGCATCAAGAGAATTTATTTGCGCTCATTATCACTGTCACCTATTTGATATGGCTTTTTGGAAATATGGCCACAAGGAAAAATGTTCATCTTCTTGCTTTTCATTAATGGCAATGGCGGTTTTTGTAATGTTCTACATGCTTGGGGCATGGGTAATAATGTCCATATATCGGGTGTCAGCACAGATAATGAGCTTTCCTATTGCAAGTACTAATGAAAAATTGAAGGATATTTAATGATTTGCAAGATTCTAAAGACATTGAAGAAGACCTACGAGACAAAGATATCAAGGGTATATCATTCTATTAAAAACAAAAGGGGAGGCATTCATAAGTATGTTGATTGAATCCCAAAATATATACTTGTGCATGAGTAGATTATGAAGGAAGAAATGGCAGGGCAACATCTGTTGAAGCAGATCCAAAGAATTAAGTTTCTTAATAAACATAGAGGTGAACATGTGTTGCATTAGGTACCTCCCTCTAAAGTTGAAACTGAGAACAATGTAACAAAAATTCCATTCTCAGTGCAACCTTCTCCACCAAAGAAACTTACTGTTGGAAGAAAAGCTCCAGAACAACCAAAGAGAACATCAATTTCTGAAAGAAATATATAAGTGATAATTCTTGGTAGATGCATTAGTTGATGCTTTGTGGAAGTAAGAAACATAATGCATATGGCATATTATGATTATATAGTGTTGGAAAAACAACAATGTCCATTGATACCATGTTTTATTTATTGATTGTATTTATGCGAGTTTTCTGTTGTTGTATACATGAGCACTCTTTGAGTCGATTAATGAGTGTGATATATTTCTTGATTGTGAATGAACGGAGAGGTTATGTGTGAGTATATATGTTGTCTGATGCATCTAGTATTTTTGTAAAAGTCAAGGATGCGAGGAGATGTCATTATCATGTGCACAAGTATTGTATTCGTTATTATGATAAGCAAGCAAAAATGAGAGTCATGAAATAACCATGTATTCCACCAATGAAGCCATGTAATATTGTGTTGTCTAATCCTTGATTGGAAGTGGGAAGTCATATTCATGAAATTCATTTTGGGTTTGCTAATTATAGCTAAAAAACATGATTTCACTATGATGGTAGTGGACAAGTTGAGTAAGGAAGCTCACTTCATAGTTGTCAATTCCACTCATAAAGATATTGATATCGCCCAAATATTCATGAAGGAAATATTTAGACTACATGGTGTGCCTAAGAAGATTATATCAGATCAAGATGCTAATTTCACTTCTAATTTTTGGAAGTCATGGTTTTTTGGTTTTTAGCACTACCTATCATTGTCAAACATATGGTGAGATGGAAAGAGTGAACAAAATTTTGGAGGACATGTTGAGGATGTATGTCATGCATCAACCAAAGAAGTTGGAATATTTCCCACCATTATAGGAGTTTTTATATAATAATTGATATCATGAGTCATTGGGGGTGAATCCTTATGAGGCATTGTATGGTCAGAAAAGCAACACTCTTATCAATTGGGATGACCCTGTAAATAGAGTAGTTCTTGGACCTGATATGCTAAAGGAAATGGAGTAAGAAGTGGTCAAGATCAATCTAAAATCAAAGGTAGCCCAGGATAGTCAAAATAGTTATGCAGGCCAATAAAGGATGTCCAAGGAATTCCAAGTGAGAGAGCATGTGTATCTCAGCAATAGACCAAGGAAGAACTCATTGAAAGTGGGGTCTTGTGCCAATTTGGCACCCACATTTTGTGGACATTTTTAGATCCTGGAAGGAGTGGGACCAATGGCCTATAGATTGGCCTTACCACCCACAATGAATTGACACAATGTTATTCACATTTATTTTCTTAAGAAGTATGTACATTGTTGTGCGTATCAGCCCTTCAACCTAAATTTTTGGCCTAACACTCCCCCATAATCCTTCAAAACTGTTATCATGGCCTAAAACATCATATTCTGCATATCGTTGCCTCTTTCCGCTCAAAAATACACTACCCAAAGTCCTGAGTCCGCAATTAAAATTATATCGGGCCTAGCCCTTCAGCCTTAGCCCCTTGGTTTCATTCCCCATATGACTCGGGCGCAAGACCGGGCGCTAGGCGGAAAGGAGCTTAACGTTTAAAACTTCGGGCGCGTTTAGAGTCGTCGGATCAAGAACCAATCGACGGAGCAGAGTCCTGCTTACCTTGGTGGTCCCCGCGCCTCCGCTCACTGCTCAAAACCGGCGGATTAGTTCTGCACCACCTTCACCGGGCTGGCGGTTTCCGATCAAATGGCAGCGATTACACACGCTGCATGATGCGTGTCCCCCTGTACGTCCCAAAACCACTGCCATTTCGCGCATTAACTTCCGATCATACACATGCAGCGGAATCTACCCCCACCGTCAGATCTCGGAGGCTCCATCCGATGGTCGTCCTCCTCCAGAGTTGCACGCAACTTAACCCAAGCCAATCGTACTTCGGGCCCTCCATTCCATCGCCCTCTGACTGATTTTTAACCATTGATTATGTTTCTAATCGTGTGGACCGAAATCATTCGCACGTCCCGCTGACCGCTCAATGTCCACCTTCACGTCATTCCCCCATCGGCCTTACGTGCATCCTCGTCATGTATCCACGTGTTCATCACCTCCTATCTCCACCGTTTACATATTCTATTCATTCGTCGCGTTGTAACGACTTTGTGTCCTAAACCTCCGCCGACTCATTTTTCGCTATTCCACTGTATTTCCTGTTGCCACCCTGCTTCTTCTTATGGTTTCTCCCAGTCTACATCACCACTCCATGGTCATAGCCGCATTCATCATCCCTATGCTTGTTTTCCTTAACGTGTTCGTGGAATTTTGTAGGGTTTTTAATGATGAAGGATGATAATAATCTGCAGCCTCCATTGCAGAAGCCAAATGCACTCCAAAGGATTATTCAACAGACGTAGAATTGCAGGACAAAGATTTGAAGAGATACGCAGATAGGACTTTCGTTAAATGAAGCGAGATGGATATTTATCAAATTCCTCAGAGAAATTTAAAGGAGGCAGGTTTTGGTAGCTGAAAACATAAATGAGGTTACAAAGAATATCAACAGAAGATCGAGGAGCTCAGTGTCCGGCATTGAAAAATACAAATTCCAGTTCAGGGCTAAAGGGGCCGAGAGTACCATGCACAAACATCAACAACCTCAAGGTTTTATTGCAACAGATTTTTCTCTTTCAGCCAAGTACAGAACATTTGTATATTTTATTCTTTCTGTCTTGTTTATGAGGAGATTTTCTTCCTCAACATTTATTTCATAAAACAACAGCAGAGTACTCGCACCAGTTCAGCACCGCCGAACAGCATAGGCGGGTTCTTCTTACAAATTTGTTTTAAATTAGATCATTAAATGTATATTACCAACCACCATTCTCTAGGGCTTTCTATCTCTTCTATAAAAACCAGAAAGAAAGACATTGTAAGGGTTCCAAATTTCTATCAGCAAACTATGCAGTGAAAGGCTTTGTATACATCTTGTAAAGTTTCTGTATGAAGGCTCAAAGCCCGTAGGGTCTCAGTGAGGAGGAGTTATAACTGTGATGAGGATTCTTGTCTTTGGTATCCCACAATATGTAATATTTTCTTATGTGTTAATATAATATCTCATTTCATTGCATTTATCTTCTTGTATCATGTTCTAGAATGTGAGTGGCTCACTGATCTTAAGTAAGGATTCATCCTAGTTGGTGCCCATACTTGGATTAGTCAAGCGCTTTAAATAGGCCTAGTCATGATATATTGTTCCATGTTCATTTCATCCATATTTTATGCTATATTAGTTACTTGAGGAGGGTGCTTTTAAAATGCCATTGTCATGTATGGATTCTTAGTTGGATAAGCCCATATGTGGTTTTGTTGTGTATCTGGGTATCAGCCTCATGCTAACTAGTATCTTCTTCATGTTTCTTCACTGCATCCACTTTCTGATATTTGATTTTTGTGGCATATTATTTAAACTGGCCCTCTTTGCAGTAAGTTGTCTCTTAACTGTCTGATGCTTTTGTATTCGAGTTTTGCATGTTGTTCCTACATTATTCTTATCTTGTTATCAGCTTCTGAGAGAGTTTGGTTCCATTCAAACAAATTTCCTCGTTTTACAAGTGATAGTAAGAGAGCTTTTGGATTGACAACCCAAGCTATATTATGATCTCCTTACTATGTTAAGATGTCCTAGGCACTGGTCTATGGCAACTCTAGGTTGTCTCTAGGGTAGAGAAGTATTGTCGACAACATCTTTCTGGCGCCGTTGCCGGGGACGAATTTAAGAAAATCAATTTCCCTGGACCTTGAAAAATCATATTCACTCTCTAATCAGGTGTGCACTGAGAGTTGAAGAGTTGTATATCTCTCACCTTGGCGACTCCACTATTTTTTATTTGATAAATCTATTGGTAGTCCTGGCTCCTCGAAAGCCACATTTGAGGTCAGATTTCTCTAAGTTAAAGACATCCTCTGTATCTGACCCAGAGAAGATTATTCATAGAAGAAGTTGGAAAGAAAGACAATCAGCCCGTGCTGAAGTCCCTGAATATTCTGTAGAAGATCATCCATCCTCTTCTTCTCAGGAAATCCCAGTGGAAAATCCTGACTCCACTGAGGAAAATCCCGAATATTACTCAGATAGCCCACCCAAGGGAAGTGCTAGAACCAAAGATAACCCTCATCCTACCCCTGAGGCTGAAGAAGTTAAAGAATTCATAGAAGTAGCTGCTGTTAACCGTGAACTATTCCCATCTACACCTCAGGCTTCTGTGCAATTTATTCCCATTGTTATACATACTCCACTTCCTCCTCCTCCCCTTCCTTCATTTGTACATCAAATTGTTGCACAACCCCCACCTCCTCCAATGGCTAATGTTCCTTATTTCCTATTGAACAAATACGCTCCACTGGCCTTACCCCAAGTGCTAAATGATATGCCACAGGATTATTTGAATATTTTGCCTAGATTTAATGGAGAAAATGATATTGACGCTCAGAAACATCTTGAGACTTTCTGCTCTTTTGCAGAAAACTTAAATGTAGAACATTTGGATGTGGTCTTGAGATTTTTTATACAATATTTGGATGGTGAGGCCAGAAAATGGTTCAAGACATTGGGAAACCGTTCAGTAACCACCTGGGATGACATGGAGAATACTTTTCTCAGGAAATGGGGAGAAAAGAAAGATCATGGACAGTGTCTCACTGAGTTCAATACACTCAAGAAGAGACATAATGAAGGGGTGTCAGAGTTTATTAAGAGATTTAATAAGTTATATCTAAGTCTCCCTGTAGATATGAAGCCTCATCAGAACGCTGCAAAATTTGTTTTCATTGTAGCCTTTGACTCAGATTTCGATTTCTCCCTCAGGGAGAGAAAGCCTGCCACCCTAGATGATGCTCAATCAGACGCTCTTGAATTGGAAGCGAACTTTGCTTCCACTGGAAAATTAAAAGGGAAGGCTGAACAGGATGTTAGAAGGAGGGGAAAAGAAGAATTATCCACTTCCAATCAAGATAAGGATGCAGATAAGATGGATGAAATAAGTAAGATGGTTAAGAAGATGGTCAAGCTTGAGTTGGAGGCTAAGAATGCAGCTCCCAAGAATTTCTATAATGCTCCAAACAGAGGATACAATCCCTAGTATAAGAGACCACCATTGCAAATATTGCCAAGGGAAGCAAAGGAGCAGCAAGATCAGGTACCACATCCCTTGTACCTGGAAGGTCCAGCAGATGACTCCACTGAAGATGCTGCTTATGAACTAGAAGATTCAAATCTTGCTTTCTCAAACAATGATGAAATGGAATGCCCATTGCAAGAAGAAGAAGAAGAAGCAGAGATTGATCATTATTGTAAACAATTTTCTGATTTCATGCAAGCACACTTCAATAGAAAATATGATCTCAGATTTTCAAGGAAGAGGACCCGAACTCAAGATCAAGAAGAGGAGCCACCTCAGAAGGAGGTACCTGCTTAGAAGGAATCAGCAACAAAGAGAAACACAGAAAAAGGTAAGAGTCCTCTAAATACTCCCTTGCAGCCTAATGATCAGATTCCTTCTTCTTCAAAAGTAGTCAGTCCTCCTAATGATGAATCTGTGTCAAAAGAAATTAAATTTTCAGCTGAAAATAAAGAGTCAAAAGAAGTTGTGATAGAAAATCCCCCTCCTGCTTTTAGTTTGCAAAAAGAACTTGAGAAAATTAAAATTCCAGTCCCCTTGACCGAGCTGCTAAAACAACCTGCATATCAGTCTCAAGTTACTTCTTTTATGCTCCCTCCCGAAATATCAATTGTGCCTGATAGTTTAAACCTTCAAGAAGAAAGACCCATGGTAGTCTTTGGCCCACATGTTGAGGAAGTAGATCCTTCTACTCCTCCTTTTTATGTGTCTCTAGTTATTCATGACCTTCTGTTACACAATTGTATGTTAGATTCTGAGGCTTCCCATAATCTTATGCCTCTATCCGTCATGGAACAACTAGGACTGCAAATCACACGCCCATATAAAGACCTTTACTCATTTGATTCCAAAAGAGTCAAATGCTTGGGGATGATTAAAGATTTAGTGGTCAATTTGGCCCAAATTCCAGCAAAGAGTGTGGTCATGGACATTGTGGTGGCCGATATCCCAGCCCGCTTTGGCATGTTGCTGTCAAGGTCTTGGGGTACAAAAATTGGTGGGTCAATTAAGCTGGATTTAACATATGCTACCATCCCAGTCTTTGGAGGCCAGGAGAGGAGATTATATAGAGAGACTAAATTTGTCAAGGTAGTTACTAAGGCTGATAACTCTGAAAATTCACCAGTCTATAGTAAAGAGGGAGATTTTTCATGCTTTATGCTAGAAGAAGATCAAAATTATGTGCATGAATCCTCCTTCAAAATTAAGGATGAGCAGCCTTCAGAAAATTATGAAGCTGGAATCTGGACTTTACATTTTGATGGGGCAAATTCTAGAGAAGGAAACGGAGCTGGGGTATTATTAATTTCTCCTATAGGAAAATGGGTCCCACTGTCCTTTAAATTGGAATATGAGGCTACCAATAATGTAGCTGAATATGAAGCACTTTTGTTGGGATTACAGACAGCCAAGAATATGGGCATACAAAGTTTAAAAGTCATGGGAGACTCTGAGCAGGTGGTAAGACATGTCCAAAATCAATGCCAAACCAAACATCCTCGGCTGAGGGCATATAGAAATGAAGTTTGGGACATGGTGGAGAATTTCTTCTCAGCATTTAATATACAGTTCATGCCCCGGGAACAGAACAGAATAGCAGATTCTCTTGCTGTGGCTGCCAGTACATTCCGCCCTCCTCAGAACCCACTCTTGAGGTATGAAATTGAGGTACGTTATAGACCATCAATTCCAGATAGTATTAAGCATTGGCAAGTATTTGAAGATGAGGAACAGATGAAGATATTTCTGGAGACAGTGGGTGAATTTTCTAATATGGAGATTGATGACTGTGAAGAAAATGAGGCTGAAAATATTTCAGAAAACAAATGGGAAGAAAAAATAGCAGGCAATAAAGTGCTTCAGCTAAAAGGAAATATCATACCTAGAGGGCTAGTGCCCCTAGAAAGATTATTTGATAAAAATGATGTTCCATTGCAGCATAATAAAATAGTAGAAGAAAATCAAGTAGAAGACTTGAATTTGGGCACTGATGCTGAGCCCAAAATTGTAAGATTATCTAAGAAGGTTTCAGAGGAATACAAAAGAAAATATTTGAAATTATTTCAGTCATATAAGGACGTATTCGCATGGTCCTATCAGGACCTAAAAACTTTTGATATTAATATAATGCAGCATAGAATTCCCCTGAGGGGAGATGCAAAACCATATAAGCAGAAGCTCAGACAGATAAATCCTCTGCTGCTTCCCTCTATTGAAAAAGAAATCAAGAAGCTACTGAAGGCAAAAATAATTGTGCCATTGAGATACTCAGAATGGGTAGCAAACCTTGTTCCTGTTCGAAAGAAAAATGGAGAAATAAGGTTGTGTGTAGATTTCAGAAACTTAAATAGAGCATCTTTAAAGGATAATTATCCACTGCCTAAGATGGACCACATCCTGAAGAAAGTGGTGGGAGCATCTAGAATGTCAATTATGGATGGTTTTTCGGGTTATAATCAGGTGGCTGTGTTACCAGAAGATCAAAAGAAGATTTCTTTCACCACGCCATGGGGCACATTCATGTATGCCAGGATGCCTTTTGGGTTAATTAATGTAGGAGCCACCTTTCAGAGGGCTATGGACATCGCTTTTGTTGGAGAGCAGGACAAGTTTCTGGTGGTATATTCGGATGATATCACAGTATTTTCAAAGGATGATACTGAACACATTCAGCACTTGCAGAGAACCTTTGAAAAATGCAGAAGGTATGGTCTTTCCCTCAATCCTCAAAAATCTTTATTTGCATTAGATGAGGGAAAACTCTTAGGGCACATTGTAACTAAAGATGGTGTGAAAATAGACCCTAAGAGAGTTGAAGTCATAAATGGTATTCCTTTACCCAGGAATAAGAAAGAAGTACAGGTGTTTCTAGGCCGAATTAATTTTCTAAGAAGGTTTATTCCTAACTATGCTGAAATAGTTAGGCATATAACTGATATGCTTAAAAAGAACAGTGACGTGAAATGGTCCCAAGAATCCAGAGATACATTCACAAGAATAAAACAGGCATTTTCTGAAGCTCCTGTGCTAGCCGGGCCTGATTATACAAAGCCATTTATGATATTTTCGTTTGCTTCACCTCATACTGTCGCTGGAGTATTGTTGCAAAGAAATAAAGAAGGATATGAGTAGCCAATAGCCTTTTTTAGTCAGGTATTACATGATGCAGAATTGAATTATAATATACTAGAGAAGCAGGCATATGCCCTGGTGAAGTCCCTCAAAGCCTTTAGAACATATGTTTTGCAATCCCACATTACTGCATATGTTCCTACAGCAGCTGTCAAATATATTCTCGTTCAAGGAGATAGTGAAGGCAAAAGAGGAAGATGGATTGCAAAAATACAGGAGTATGATTTGGACATAAGACCCACTAAGCTGGTTAAAGGACAAGGGTTAGCCAAAATTTTGTCTGAATCAAATCATCAGGCTCTAGGTATAAATTTGTCCATGATAGCGAATGAAGAGTCTGAGAAAGGAGAAGAGCAGCATGGACTAGAGATGGCCACTCAAAAGATACACATAAAATATCTCACTAGTCCTTGGTACAAAGAAATAGTTGAATATATTTTAACACTCAGCTGTCCACCCAACTGTGATAAATCAAAATACAGGGCTTTGAGGCTGAAATCACAAAAGTATATAGTTGCCAATGGTCAGTTATATTGGAGAGATCCTTCAGGCATACTATTATTGTGCCTCACAGAGGATGAAGTAGAAAATATAATGGTGGAGTTTCATGAGGGAATTTGTGGAGGTCATTACAGTTGGAAGGCCACAGCACATAAAATACTGAGAGCTGGTTTTTATTGGCCTAAATTATTTGGAGATGTTTTTAATTGGGTTAGAGCATGTGATAAATGTCAAAAATTTGCTGAGAGACAAAAGCTGCCCGCTCTGCCACTAATCCCAGTTCATATAGATGAACCATTTCAGCAATGGGGATTAGATTTTATTGGAGAAATACATCCCCCTTCAAGTGGCCAACATAAATGGATATTGACTGCAATAGATTACTTTACAAAGTGGGTGGAAGCCATACCTGCGAGAAATGCTACAGATGTTGTAATCATCAAATTCATGGAAGAGAACATCATATCCAGGTTTGGCTGTCCAGCTAGAATTGTAACCGATAATGCACAGGCCTTCAAGTCCAATAAATTTGTAAATTTCTGCCAGCAGTATAATATTGCATTAAATCACTCCACAGCTTACTATCCGCAGGGGAATGGCTTGGCAGAATCTTCCAACAAAACTCTGGTGAGGGCCTTGAAGAAGACAATTAATGAGAATCAAAAGAATTGGGATTCCCAATTGAAGTTTGCTCTATGGGCGAATAGGATAACCAGCAAGAGAGCAACAGGGAAATCTCCTTATGAATTAGTATACGGACGAGCAGCAGTGTTTCCTGTGCAGTTGGCTTTGCCAGTGGCACGTTTCATGCAGGAAAATCAGGAAGAGCCGCACGATATGGTCAAAAGGATAAATCAATTGGTGGAATTAGAGGAAACACGAGACCAGGTGAATCAAAGGTTTTCAAAATATCAGGAGAAGATGAAAAACATCTTTGATCAGCATGCAAAAGACAAGAAATTTCAAATTGGTGATCTGGTTATCAGATGGGATATCCAGAGGGCTGAAAAGGGCAAACATGCTAAATTTGATTCAATTTGGTTTGGCCCATTTAAGATTGTAGAGCTGAAAGGTAATAACACGTTCGTATTAGAAGACCTACAGGGTGATCTGTTTGACTCCCCTGTAAATGGACAATTCCTCAAGCCATATTTTCAATTTTGATTTAGGCAAAACAAGCCTGATGTACCATACTGTATATACATTTTGCTTCAGTTTCGGTTTGATGAGTATTCAAGTAAGCACAGAAATGATCATTGGTCTGCCAGTTCTCGACATGTCCAAGGATGAACATGCCGTCCCCAGATGGAGCCGATGTTGTGCGTATCAGCCCTTCGACCTAAATTTTTGGCCTAACACTCCCCCATAATCCTTCAAAACTGTTATCATGGCCTAAAACCTCATATTCTGCATATCGTTGCCTCTTTCCGCTCAAAAATACACTACCCAAAGTCCTGAGTCCGCAATTAAAATTATATCGGGCCTAGCCCTTCAGCCTTAGCCCCTTGGTTTCATTCCCCATATGACTCGAGCGCAAGACCGGGCACCAGGCGGAAAGGAGCTTAACGTTTAAAACTTCGGGCACGTCTAGAGCCGTAGGATCAAGAACCAATCGACGGAGTGGAGTCCTGCTTACCTTGGTGGTCCCCGCACCTCCACTCACTGCTCAAAACTGGCGGTTTCATTCCGCACCACCTTCACCAGGCTGGCAATTTCTGATCAAATGGCAACGATTCCACACGCTGCATGATGCGTGTCCCCCTGTACATCCCAAAACCACTTCCATTTCATGCATTAACTTCCGATCATAGACGTGCAGCGGAATCTACCCCCACCGTCAGATCTCGGAGGCTCCATCCAATGGTCGTCCTCCTCCGGAGTTGCACGAGACTTAACCCAAGCCAATCGTACTTCAGGCCCTCCATTCCATCGCCCTCTGACTGATTTTTAACCATTTATTCCGTTTCTGATCGTGTGGACCGAAATCATTCACACATCCCGCTGACCGCTCAATGTCCACCTTCACGTCATTCCCCCACCGGCCTTACGTGCATCCTCGTCATGTATCCACGTTTTCATCACCTCCTATCTCCACCGTTTACATATTCTATTCATTCGTCGCGTTGTAACGACTTTGTGTCCTAAACCTCCGCCGACTCATTTTTCGCTATTCCACTGTATTTCCTACTGCCACCCTGCTTCTTCTTATGGTTTCTCCCAGTCTACATCACCACTCCATGGTCATAGCCACATTCATCATCCCTATGCTTGTTTTCCTTAACGTGTTCGTGGAATTTTGCAGGGTTTTTAATGATGAAGGATGATAATAATCACAGCCTCCATTGCGTAAGCCAAATGCACTCCAAAGGATATTCAACATACGTAGAATTGCAGGACAAAGATCTCAAGAGATAAAGAGATACGTAGATAGGACTTTCATTAAATGAAGAGAGATGGATATTTATCAAATTCCTCCGCAGCAATTTAAAGGGGAGGTGTTTTGGTAGCCGAAAACATAAATGAGGCTACAAAGAATATCACCGTAAGATCGAGGAGCTCAGTGTCTGGCATTGAAAAATATAAATTCCAGTTCAGGGCTAAAGGGGCCGAGAGTACCATGCACAAACATCAAAAACCTCAAGGTTTTATTGCAGTAGATTTTTCTCTTTCATCCTAGTACAGAACATTTGTATATTTTATTCTTTCTGTCTTGTTTATGAGGAGATTTGAAATAAATTGTAAGGGTTCCAGATTTCTATCAGCAAACTGTGCAGTGAGAAGTTCTTGTATACATCTTGTAAAGCTTCTGTGTAAAGGCTCAGAGCCTGTAGGGTCTCAGTGAGGAGGAGTTATAACTGTAACGAGGATTCTGGTATTTGGTATCCCGCAGTATGTAATCTCTTCTTATGTGTTAATATAATATCTCATTTTGTGCTATTTATCTTCTTGTATCATGTTCTAGAATGCGAGTGGCTCACTGGTCTTAAGTAAGGATTCATCCTAGTTGGTGCCCATACTGGGATTAGTCAAGCGCTTTAAATAGGCCTAGTCATGATATACTGTTCCATGTTCATTTCATCCATATTTTCTGCTATATTAGTTACTTGAGGAGGGTGCTTTTAAAACGCCATTGTCATGTATGGATTCTTAGTTGGATAAGCCCATATGTGGTTTTGTTGTGTATCCGGGTATCAGCCTCATGCTAACTAGTATCTTCTTCATGTTTCTTCACTGCATCCACTTTCTGATATTTGATTTCTGTGGCATATTATTTGAACTGGCCCTCTTTGCAGTAAGTTGTCTCTTAACTGTCTGATGCTTTTGTATTCGAGTTTTGCATGTTGTTCCTACATTATTCTTATCTTTGTATCAGCTTCTGAGAGAGTTTGGTTCCATTCAAACAAATTTCCTTGTTTTACAAGTAATAGTAAGAGAGCTTTTGGATTGACAACCCAAGCTATATTATGAGCTCCTTGCTATGTTAAGATGTCCTAGGCACTGGTCTATGGAAACTCTAGGCTGTCTCTAGGGTAGACAAGTATTGTCGACAACATACATTATGCTAATCATGTTTTTACCGGTATGTGATACAAGTGGAACCTAAGGGAGAGTTCCAAGAATAGCCATTGTGTATCCTAGACCAGAGGTAGACCCCGCTCTCAAATTGAGTAATAAAGCAAGTAAAGTGCAATGGAAGCACTTTGGACCCGATGAAGCCACCTAGGAGATGGAAAAACAAATGAGGATGTTATACCCATTTTTGTTTGATTAATAAGTAGATGTGGGAGTTGTATATAAAGCTCTCTTCTTCTTTTTTAAAGCTATGGAGAACATTGAGGGTGGTGTTCACTGTGAGGTGGTGGGATTTTTAACAACCCTATGTTAACCCTTAATATTATAATGATAAATAATGACTATGGTTGTAAATAAAATATTATATTCTGGTTGGCCTCAAGAGTTGGGTGACGAATCCATGATATGGGGGAAAACAATGAGTGGTGTTTCTTGGCACCACCTAACAACTAGCTTGCAATGATGGGTAGAGGAGATGCCCAAATTCCCTCCCTCCATGACATGAAGGAAAGGGGAAAGCGAGCAGTCTCATGGGGGACATGAAGAGATCCTAGCGAAAAAAGAAATGATGCAAGAAAAAACAAAAAATAGCATATTCAAATAACAGAATGCTAGAGACTGACAACGTGAGAGAAAACTAGAGAGAGAAAGGAGTTGCAACGCAAGATAAAGAATGTTGCACACTGGAGAAAGCCTGCTAATCTTGATGGGATGTGATTCCTTGTATTTATGCATTGAAGATATAGATTGAGTGTCCAAGATTAAAAAATTTAGCGGAAGGATCAGAGGAGAAAACTGGGTGATGGGTGCTTGTTGTATGGTTGATAAACTACTAGGCAGGGTGGCAATTCACTAGGGTGCTTGCTGAAAGGGCTAAAAAACCACTTTTTTCTTTCAAATAAGGTTGATAAACCACTTAGTGCTTGCCAAGTAAGGTGATAAACCACCCATATTATGTGCTACATGTTCCTGCAGTGCTTGCCTTGATGGCATAACTGATAAACCACCTAAGAAGTGATCCCATACTCTTGGAGTTGAGCATTATTCCAACTAAGTCTGATTGAAATCCTTGGGATGATGGATCCATCTTGGGGGTGGAAAATTATAGGAAATAATTTGATGCAGTTGGCCTATGGTTGTTGTAACATACCCCCTTACCACCCCTATACCACTCTCAAGGTGTAAGGAGTTAGTTACTATCATAGACGCATACTCCATAGTCTTGTCATGGAAACAAGGTCTAATTTTTTTCCTCTTTTCCAACATTTTTAGAACATAAAACCAATAGTTCCATTGCTTTAATCTCATCAAGACATCTATGGCGATATAAAATTTACCTCAATCTGACTTATGGATCAAATTTTATGGCCCTTCAAATTTTAGTAATTCAATTTTTGGACATAGCAACAAGGAGAAGGCGCATGGCATCCAAGTGATGACCCCACCCCACTAGGTCCCACCTTAGAAAAACTTGCCACTACTATTCCACCATGGCCTAACCATGTCTTTAGGTTGACGTAAGGTTGAGGTCGACCATTTTTCAAAAAATTCCAATGGCGCACACTCCTATGGCCCCGACGCTCGACTCGCTTACCTCTTGCCTCACTCAATCTCCCAACTACTTGTTGACCTCCCGAATAATGCATGCTCAAACATAACCATGGATTCTTGATCTATAGGCCTCCTGACCTACAGTGACATCATACTGATTTCACTATAGCCACATCGCCTCCTCTAGAGGTGTAATGTGTCATCAAGTTTTAGCTTATTTGGTCCTACCAAAATACCAAATTTGGGTGCCACATGTCATGCCAACGTGGTGCCACATCATCCCATGTTCCACATCATTCACCCACATAGATTGGGTCCCATTATAGGCTCTGATCCTTTGTCACTCATGTATTTCACGTTATAACTAAATCGTGGGTCCTTCGCCCCTACTTGTTGACCGAATAAATCAATCTTGCAGACAAGATCGATCTCCCTAGTACCAAAAGGTAATCTAGCAACAAACAGCCAAACAAACCTATCTTTCTCTAGACACGTGCAATTTACAAAAGAATACTATAAAGGTGTTAAGGTCTTACCGTAGATCCAATGCTTGTTCGAAGTAGTTGTCCTTCAGTCACTTGAAGGAGTTATCTTTAAAGACCTGCAGTCACAAACAAGCAAACATTAAATAGCACCTGTATAGTAAATATTATAAATCATGCCTATCATGCTGATCAAGGAATCCATGAAATAAACAGTTAATTAACAACTTATTGAGAAAAATGAATTCATTTGTATTAACTTTGAAAGAAGGAAAACCTTACAACGTTAGCCTTGATGTTGAACAAGCCTTCCCGGGGTTCAAAGTAGGAATCTCCTCTACTCTGAAAAGCCTTGCAATCTTCCAACCGAGATAGATATAGGCATGTGATCTTTCCTCACAAAATCTCAGTTAAATGAGTCTGAATCCCAACAGCACTTAACCTCAAATAATTCTAAAGCCTTAACTCCCTTTGAGGCTACCCAAGGCCTCCTTTTATAGTGCAAAAGAGAAGGTTACAGTTCCAATTGTGAAGGGATAAAGTCCTCCTTCAAAGGGATAAGTTCCTCACATCAAGGGGTTAGCTCCTTAAGGCAAGGGATACATGAACCTCAAAAGAGCGGTTCTGCCACCGCAAGATTCTTTCTAGAGGCTTTTAGAAATTACTGAAAGTGAGCTTTTTTAGTTTACTTGCGCCTTTTTAATCTTTTACAGGGGTCCACACCCTTAACACAAAGAAAGTGCGTTCAGGTACGCAGGAGTCATGAACATTAGGTGCGGGACCACAGGCAAGACAAAGAGAAAGTGCGATACCAGAGTTAAAGAGATTTTTGAGAGCTTTTCTCTTATTTTTAGGCTTGACACGAGGAAATGATGTGTTAGACTTGCAAAGGAGGAAGTATGAGTGATAATGAGCTCATACAGATAGTAGAATGCCAAGATGACAATTTTTAGTGCAACACTACTCCATCCAAAGACGAAGGTGTACACCACAAATCAATGGAGAGGGAGTGGTGCAGAAACCCCCTATATCTACCACATCACAAGGGAGGTCCACTTTACTATTTTTGGAGCACGAATCAACCCATTTTATTCGACATCCTTCATACATCACAAAAATTTGATGGTGGAGGTTCAGTGCGGACCCCCCTGTTAACATTAGGGAGTGTTTGCATTCCATACTAGGCATTTTGATTATTGTCCCATCGCAATCGTTCGCTTATTTCCTATACAACACCTTGGATCTTAGCTCTGAGTCCTGTCACTTGGCTATATGGCCTAACCCCTTTCCCATTGTCTTAGCGTCCCCAACCTTGTTCCGAAATTTGAAAATATTCCAGCTTGGAACCCATAATGCCTACGTCTTATCATTTGGTCCTTTCACTAGGTCACATGCTTTGCCATGTTACCTTCAGCTATCCTCGCCTCTAAATCAAATGTTGATAATCCTATCAGCCACCGACATATGATTTAGCCTAGTATCATACATGGGCCAACTCAGGAGATTAGCCATTCCGAGGAATGCACCAAGGTTATCAAAACATGAATTTTACGCCATGTTGTTACAGGGGTTTGACTCAACCATGCTTAGATACCCATTGTCCACGAATAAGCTTGCTAAGCCATGTGAGAGTAACATAGCCAATTACGAGAGTTTCATATGCATATGCACACATGAGATATGGAACTAGCCCCTTAAGTCTCATAGCAACAACAAAATTTCATGTCCATAACATCATCAACACACTGTTGATTTTGCGAGGCAGATAGACCCTAGAATTTAGCATGTTTATGAGCTATTATTAGAACCAAAGTGCGCACACAACCTTTAAAAAGCAAGGAGTCTCAATTTAATCATCAGATTCAATGTTGGAAGTTTAGCCTTTCCGACATAATTTACACCAAGTTCAATATCAGAGGAATTAATATTCCTCCTCAACAATAATCCATTTCTATTGCTCAGAAAATTGACCAAGCATCAATAATTCATGTTCATATAGAGACCAAATTCCACAAACATAAGAGGCATTTAATTAATTTTTCAAGCATATAAGTAGAATTCACTTGCACATATAGGCATAATAAGCACTTATCTTATATTAAATGCATGGAAACTGAGACTATAACTGAAAATCTCCACCCAACCTTAGGCAAGCTGCAACCAAACTTACTTGTAGTTTTCACCCATGAGCTAGATTCCAGAGATTGAGGAGGAATGCTTAAAAATGTAATCTCAATTTTATCAATTAAAATAGGGTCCTAAGGCTCCATCACCTCCACATAATGAATGAATGGAGATGCATTTCCTCAAATGTTCTTAATAATCATGTTCTTAGGGACTTAAATCAATCAGCTAAATTGTAGGGGTCCTTTGTAAACACAGAGAATCACATCATTAATCAATGGAAAGTGTTTCATTATAACATGGGCAGGTTCCACAACTAGACCAAATATTGATATAACAATAGATTCATTGGTCCATAAACTTCACAGTGGTTTCTTCAGCCCCAAAACAAGCCACTCTTAGTCATGTAAGGAGAGTATTTATGCCACTGTAGGAAGGTTCTTTAGCTGGACAAGCTACTGTTAGAACAATATATTCATTAGTGCACAAACTTCCCAGCGGTTTCTTGAGGAAATTCACACTTGGTGGGTTCTTCAGCTCTTAGGAAAACCACTACTTAGTCATAAGAGGAGGAGAGCTCAATATGGGAAGGTTCCATATCTGGAAAAAAAATACCATGGTAGCACAAAGATCACCCTTGTTAGGTATTTCTTGAGAGAAGAAAGCACTAGTGTTCCCAACCCAAAACCATACCTGGTGTTTCCTTAGCCTCCAAGTACTTGAGTATCTTTGTCTCTTGTCCAGTAGATTCCTCAATCCACAAGATTCCCAGTTTGTTCTTCAGTCCCAATGAAAAGCATTCTCGATGGCTTCATCATTCATTGGCAAGCTACTGCTCTCTATCCTTAGCCAACAAACCCTCTTGGGAATCTTCAGCTGATCTGTTACCAAGTGACTCCCTTTGTCCCAATTTTTTTCTTTTTTTTTTCTTACTCGTTGTGAGGAATTCTCCCTTTTTTCCCTTGTTGATTCTTTCCCCTTTTGTATGGGATAATGAACGAGATTCTCTATATTAATGAGAACTTGTCATTGTCAAATCCAAATCTTGTTTGTGTTTTATTTCTTGAGAAGCCTTGCCCCCAAATTCCACTATCATTGTCACCGTGTGATGGTTGGCATGTGCGTGCCCAACTCATAGCCTCCCCCTTTTTTTGTCGTTGTGATTTTGTTTGCCTTCCCCACTCTTTATGCAACCCAACATTTGGTTCAACCATTGGGGATTATGTGAATGTTGTCCTTACAGCATAACCCACTACCTCATTAAATTTCTTTTCGCTTTTGTTTGCAAAATTTTACAACAGGAATATGGTTTTTGTCCACTCTTTTCAAGCTATATTTATTTCTCACCTAGTCCATTAAGGCACTCCATTTAGTTCTCCATAACTAGAATCAATAAAAACCATGCCTTCTCAAGTAATCTCCCTCCTCAAGCATTGTAATTTGTGTCTGTTTCTCTCAACCATTTTTAATTACAAGGAATTATTTACAATGTTTACAAGGGGAATTAATTCACAACGAATGTCATAGTTGGGTGGAGATTTGAAGTCCCGCCTTTAGTTTCCAACCATCTTTAGTCATTCAGATAAGTGTCATTGCTTGTGTATCATTGAATTAGTTTAATTACCATGCTCGATATGTTAATGAATAGTGCATGGCTTTGTGTTATTTCTAAATAGGCATTGGAAATTATTGCGTGTCCTTGATAGGAAATATGCCTTGGATATTTTTTTGACTAAGTTGGAATACTAGCTTTATTTGGATGTTATGAATGTTATAAAATAATCTTTTAGAATTATAAAACTATTTGATAAATGGATGCAAACAGTTGTACCTTTAACTTTGTAGATATTCATAATTATATTGCATGATCTCTCTTTACAAATGATGTCTCTACTTGCGACTTATTTCTCGGTTTGATTATGGTGCTAATGCATCGAGTTTATTGGGCACGTCTAGTTATGGTTTAGCCGAGTACTGATGCCTTATGCTATGCATGTTATTAAATCCATTTAATGCATTTCCAGCTTGAGTTAATGTTTGAAGTGTTGGAATTTGGAATGAAGGTTTCATTCCCGCAGAAACAATGTTTCGAGCAACATTGTGCATAGATTAAATTTTGTGCTAAGTCCCCAAAAAACTTAAAAGTTTTCTAAGTTCTTAAAACAATTGTAAATTTGGTTGTATATGGGTCGGATGCAATGTAGGATTTTTCGAATGTATCTGGGAGTCTGGACATCAATTTTGGTTTCCCTTGTGTAAATTTGCAAAGTTTTGTTGAACAATGGGTCAAGCTAGATATATCGGGGGTGGGACCCTATTTGGGAAGAACCCACAAGGGCTAGATTAGCGGTGAGGGTGGAAATATGGGGAAGGAAATGGCTTAAGTGTTGGATATGGAAGTTAAGCCAGGTGTGGGCAAGATCCAGGGATCAAGAACCCTTCTCAAGTGACTAAGTAAAGGAACACCAAATTTCTTTATAATCTATATATAACATAATATTAAGGTTTTAATCGCATTAGATGGACAACTAGGGATCTGGGAATATGGAATTCTTGTCATGTGGAAATCCTTGGAGCACTTAGATCACACAAAATTGGATATAATGTATACTTTTGTGTTTGCACGCAAGGGAAAAATTCATGGGTTCTGCAGGCTAGGTGATGTTGTGAGTTTCATGTGGACTTATTCATGGCCAAGTTGGCACCCAAGGTAGCGTGGAACCACCAGGTTGAGGTGGGGTTTCCATGTGGTAGGTATTTTCCTACCTGGAAGGAGTTAAATGACCAATATTTAAATGATCGTAACTTTTAATTAGGGCATCAAATTGAGATAAAATTTATATCATCGGAAAGCACTTGATGAGATGAATGTGATGGTGGCATTAGTTTTGATTTTTTAGGAAGTTGGAAAAGCAATATTTCTAAGACCCCATCTTCATAACAAACCTTGAAGGTCGAATTGAATTTTATGTAACATCTTCTACAACCTAAGAATAACCCAAGGGTGTAGGAGGGTGTGTTACAACCAATTTTCTCTAGGGAGATGAGAGCAAGAAGAATGGGCTTGAGGTGGTTGGTGATGACTTTCATTATTATCTTGTAGATCACATTGCGTAGTGCTATAGGGTAGAAGCCTGAGGAGTCATTAACCTTGTCCAATTTTGGAATTAGATTGAGATATGTAGCATTGAGGGTTGGCATTATTGACGATATGACTCTAAATCCCTCCACTAGGGCGTGGATGTCATGCTTGAGGAATACCTAGTAGGCTTGGAAGAAGTCAATAGTGAAGTTGTCAAGACCTAGAGCCTTATTTTTTTGACATAATCATGAACCACTTCCTTGAAGGATATTTCTCTTTTAAGAGCCTCATTATGCTCCTCTCGAAATAGGCAGGGAATGCAGCAAGTGATTCTTCTAACAACACCCTACTAGTTGTCTTAATTTTCCAACAAAATATGGTGATAAAACCCAACTAATTATCCTTTCATCTCTTCATGGTTCGTAAGATTTTATCCTGCAACATTTTCAAGTGAGAATATTTCATTGTGATGACAATGTTAATCATGGTTTTGTGAAAAAAATCTAGAGTATTTCCCCCCTCCTTAAGCCATCTTATGCGATATTTTTGGCACCAACGAATTTCTGCTTGAATCTGTAATTAGTCTAATTGAGTGAGAATGTCACTTTCTTCCTCAACTAATTCGTCAGATCAACCCTAAAGAATAATGTGTTGTTGAACATGTTGTAAGCAATCCTTTAAATCCTATTTGATTTGTTGTATGCTTCAAAAAAAAAAATATTCCATTTCTTTATTTTAGCTTTTAATAATTTGAACTTCTAATGGAATTGGTACTTAATTGAGCTTGGTGGAGGATAAAATTCCTTCCACCATTGTTGGGATTTTTCCAAGAAGGAAGAATCCCTAATCCCAAAATCTTTCAAAGCGATAGGGTTTATTTTTACGCTTTCTTTTATGTCTACTTCCAAGCTTGTTGACCATTGATCTGATTCGTGGTGAGGAAGGATTGAGGCCTCCACAAAGAAGTCATTGTCCCAATGATCTTACGAAACCAAAAATCTATCTAGTCTGAAAGTAATTCAATGGAAACCACCTCTTCCATTATTCCAAGTAAACATCCCATTTATAATATCCACGTATGTGACATGTAAGTCTTTCATGAGGTCAAGGAATAGTTGGGCATCAGAGTCCAGTCATTACAAGCCTCATTTTTTTTTCTTCCATTGATTTAATTAAGTTGAAGTTTCCCCTTATTGTCCATAATGGTTCATAAGATAGGGAGTGGATATGTTAGAATTCTAGAAGAAACCTTTTTTAATCAACCAATAGAGTTGGAACATAGACAATTACAATTCTACCTATTGAATTAGAATTTTTGAGTTGAAAATTACTTGAAAGAATGTGTGGGGCTACAATCAGATTGGTGATGGTAATTTATGGATGATTCCATACAGGGGTTATACCTCTTGTTTGTCCTGATGCATCTAGTGCCACTGAGGCACTTCCTTTCTAGCATTTGACTAAGATTTTGCTTAGACACTTATTAGAGAATTTTGTTTCTTGTAGCATGAGTATCATAGGACTTTCCCTATGAATTCTATCTTTTAGAAGCCTCTACTTCCCTTTCCATTTGAGGCCAAAAATGTTCCATGTGATTAATTACATTGATAAGGACATGGAACATAAGGGAATACCTCTATCTTGAGATTCACCTTACCTGAATTGGTTAGCATCTCGCCCTCTTCTTCTATGAAGTTTTTGTTGCTTTTTCTACGCTTCATTTTTCCTTCCTTGTAGTTATTTGAGGGTTCCTTGAAGCTATGCGTTTGGATGCCATAACTTGATGAACTTGAGCTTTGAGAGGTTTTCCCTTTATGATTATGGAGGTTCAAATATGTTTAATGTAACATTTTCACCTTTTGTTCTAAGACTATTTGCAACTCTTTTCCTTTTAGCTCTTGTACCATGATTTCCAAAGTTTCTTCCTCCACATCCATTTCTTCTACATCATCCTAGGTATCTCCTGAAACTGTTTCTTTTACTTCTGGGTTGTCCTTTTGTGGCTCTTCTTGGCTTATTTTTGGCGCCTTCTTTTAATAAAGATTTGTTCTATATTTGGATCCACAAAGTTCATTTCCTATGCTAGGTCATCTCGTATTTTTGTATTTGCTTCTAAGACAACGCATTTGTTCTTTGATCATTGGTTTTCCTTGAGAAGAGGGGCCTCCCAATAGTGTGGATTTATTATGTGGGCATATACTCTCTCAAATTCCTCTGAATCTTTTTGTCATTGTTTTTCCTAAGGTATTTCCTTTTGATTCAAAGAGAAATATTGAAATAAGTGGCCATATTCATGGCATATATAGTAGAAAAAAGGAACATGCTCGTAATCCAAAGATTGCTAGTGTAGTTCATCATGGTAATAAATGTTTATGGAGGTTGGCATGGGTTCCAAAATGTTCATATACACATAGATGTGTGCACACAAAGTGTATCCGAATCTTTTTGTTGCCTCCAAGTCTTTGATAAAGGCCCCTATTATGTTCCCAATCCCTTCCCATACTTCCCCACTCCAAAATTCTTTAAGAATTGTGAAAAGTTGCACCCATGTAGGGTTTTCCAGGAATTCATCCTTTTCTGGGTTATATATCTCCTTTCAAAAGTTCATGTATAGGTTTACATTGTTGAAGTGATAATGACCATTCTTAAAAACCCTATTTCTATCCTCCAATTTTTAAAAATTGATTGTAGAAAACCCTTAGCCCCCAACTACGAGTGTATTTGGCCCTTTGGCTACCATTTGTTTTGGATCCAACTAATTAAATACCTTTCACTTGGACACATGCCTATGAAATTATAGATCAAGCCACATTTTTCCATGTACTGGATGTAGTTTTCTAGTATTTCTAATCACATTTCAAATTTGGGGTCTTTCATTGTCTTGGGCAAGCATCTACCCTTAGGCTCCCACTAGGGCCTTGTCTTTCCCTACTAAATCTGGATCGAGGGCTTGTCCATTGGTTCCTAATGGTAAGCGATGAGGTGATGTAGTAGTAGGACCATGAGCTTTGATATCTTCAAATATGATGTTCATGTAGGAGGGGATTGTGCCTCCCCCCACCACCCCCCACCCCCCCCCCAAAAAAAATGAGTGTGCCATGGTGGCACTCACAAAGGGATGCATGTATAAAACCTAAGGGAAAGCCATAATTGAATGCAAAGCGCAAGTTCCATTATACACATTATGCAATTCAACACCACCTTGTTATTTACCTTAACCATTAAGTAATGTGTATTGTTAAACATCCTCACCGTTCTCATTATTAAAACATTCTTGTTATTAGTCCCCACCAAAGTAGGACTGTAACAATTGATTTTCCATTTATCTGTTATTAGTTTAGCTTTCACTTATACAAAATTTAATTTCAAACTTTAGAAATAAATAATTTATATTTTGATATAATTAAAAAAATAGAGCCCTGAGGGTTAGCTCAATTGGTCGAGTTCCCGTCGCTAAAGAACCTCGGTAATGGGAGGTCAGAGGGGTCAATTCTCTTTAACAGAGAGAGAGAGAGAGAGAGAGAGAGAGAGAGAGAGAGAGAGAGAGAACACTTGATTAAACAATAAACTCAATGTATTATTGCATCCTTGCCCAGAATAATTCCATCTTAACATAACTATAATAGCCTCACACATAAACTCTATGACGTTAGCATTATTCATAAGCAGTTTCAAAGGTGGCAATGTTAGTTATTTCAAGATTCCTTCCATAACGTTGAGTGGTTCACAACACTCTCATCACGTCTCGGGCAACTTATTGGTCATTAAATACCACTTATTTGCTTGTTATTTCCACTTTTCCTAGATAGATTTTGATCTATATAATAACAAGATAGCTAGAGAAGATTGAAATCTGCATGGCCCACCTTACAAGATTCTTTGAAGTCATCTAATTTTTTGGTTAATGGTTAATTCATTGACTTAATACATTATTAAAGTAGTAATGGCCGAATTTTTTATATAACTGCACCACATTGTTAAGGATTAATAAAGGATTGTTCAGTGTAGTTTCCCATTACCACAACACATTTAGGATCTTATAACTACATGCCAAAGTACTCTAAATTATTAAATCAAATGAGAGGTTGCAAGATGTGGTCAAGTGACTAGCATCTAGTCATTTGAACCAACACTACTTTACATGTCTTTGCTAGAGATCCACAATTACATGGCTTGGGGAATGTTACAAGATGCTTGAAGATGAAAAATGTTTTATCAATATGTTCCCCAAAACCTATTTTTTCCCCATGGGTGTATCTAAATAAATCTTGTGATTTCCAAGTATAATAATCTCTAAGATTCGATTGTTTTTCTTTCTTATTCTTTATGCATACAATCAACTATTATGTCTTGGAGTAGCCAAACCTTGAATGTGTTTGGCTTGGCATGCTAACATTTACAATGTAAACAACAAGCAAGGCAATCATTGCCCTATGTTGGGTATGTGCTATATTTTTTTTTTCAGAACTACCTCCACACTTTGTATGTTACATTGAGTGTTGTGGGGGGTCACACAGGGGTTGCAGAGGGGGTTGAACCTCCCTTGCTCGGGGTGTTTAAGGGTAGTTTACTAAAAAAATGGGTGGTTTTATGTGTTCTTTTTTGGCAGTTTTTGGCACACGATTTTTGCCTTTAGCGATTTTGTGGTGCACTGTGGTTTATCCCATGCTTTTGTAGTTATGGTTATGGAACTATGATTGTATTCTAATCTAGGGTAAATGGATTGGTGGTTTATGGATGTTGTTGGATATATATATTGTATGTAATATTGTCAAGAATAATATCTTTAAAAAAAATCGGGTTCTACCAATTTAGGTTTCTAGGGTAAAATCTTTATGTCAATGTGTGTGTTTCCCATTGCATCTTTTTTGTTTATTTAAGTATATATTTGCAATAATTAATTGTACAAGGTTACAACCTACACCTTGTTGATGATATTCTATAGCAACACAATCAACATTTTGGATGTCCCTGCTCTCAATAGTATGAACTTCAAGCCAAGCAATTTTATTCATTTATTCTACTAAAGGTTTTATATATTGTCATTTTTGCTAGTGGGATGAAGCAATCATGATGTTGGCCACCGTTTCAATTTCTAATAATAAGGAAACTTCTTGTATCTTTTTTTTTATTAGCATACCTAAATAATTGAATTGTCCTCTGTTTCACAACTGGGGGTGTTAATATATAAAATTCTTAACACTTCTTTGGATATTAGCAAGGGTGGTTGAGTAGTACAGGTATTATATTAATACACATTACAATATATTAGTTTACTCTTAATACTTCTTTGATAATCAAAAGCTTATAAATGGTGTAACACTGAATTATATAGTATTTTCTAAATTTTAGGACAAGCATACATATGCATGGCTATTTATAGACATTTTCAACACCATTAATGAATTTATCATTGTAGTTGCACACCTACAAATTGATAGGAGTAATTTTCGTACATAAAGTAATGACAAAGGTAAAATGTAATGTTGTGGGCACCAAAGATCTTGATCTCCTCCTTTCAATTTGTTTGATGATTGATATTAAATCATGGATTTTATATTATGTTTTCTATGTTATATGCTAGGACCATCTATATGCAATCTTCTTGAGAGAAAGATTTCAAACTTGTGTAGCAAGGACTAAACTGCCCCCGCAACACTTATTAAATATTAAACATTATTGCTGAGCATTATGATTATTAAACATTAAACCTTATTATTAAACCTCTTTGTTAAGCATTAAACCTTATTATTGAACATTCTTGCTATTAAAAATTGAACCTCGTTATTACCAACATCTAGTCATTTGAACCAACACTACTTTACATGTCTTTGCTAGAGATCCACAACTACATGGCTTGGGGAATGTTACAAGATGCTTGAAGATGAAAAATGTTTTATCAATATGTTCCCATAAACCTATTTTTTCCCCATGGATATATCTAAATAAATCTTGTGATTTCCAAGTATAATAATCTCTAAGATTCGATTGTTTTTCTTTCTTATTCTTTATGCATATAATCAACTATTATGTCTTGGAGTAGCCAAACCTTGAATGTGTTTGGCTTTGCATGCCAACATTTACAATGTAAACAACAAGCATGGCAATCATTGCCCTATGTTGGGTATGTGCTATATTTTTTCAGAACTACCTCCGCGCTTTGTATGTTACATTGAGTGTTGTGGGGGGTCACACAAGGGTTGCAGAGGGGGTTGAACCCCCCTTGCTCGAGGTGTTTAGGGGTAGTGTCCTAAAAAAATGGGTGGTTTTATGTATTCTTTTTTGGCAGTTTTTAGCACACGATTTTTGCCTTTAGCGATTTTGTGGCGCATTGTGGTTTATCCCATGCCTTTGTAGTTATGGTTAAGGAACTATGCTTATATTCTAATCTAGGTTAAATGGATTGGTGGTTTATGGTTTTTTGCGTGATATATATATATATATATATATATATATATATATATATATATATATATATATATATATATATATATATATATATATATATTGTATTGTAATATTGTAAAGAATAATATATTAAAAAAAAATCGGGTTCTACCAATTTAGGTTTCTAGGGTAAAATCTTTGTGTCAATGTCTGTGTTTCCCATTGCATATTTTTTGTTTATTTAAGTATATATTTGCAATAATTAATTGTACAAGGTTACAACCTACACCTCGTTGATGATCTTCTATATCAACACAATCAACATTTTGGATGTCCCCTGCTCTCAATAGTATGAACTTCAAGCCAAGCAATTTTATTCATTTATTCTACTAAAGGTTTTATATATTGTCATTTTTGCTAGTGGGATGAAGCAATCATGATGTTGGCCACCGTTTCAATTTCTAATAATAAGGAAACTTCTTGTATATTTTTTTTTTCTTAGTATACTTAAATAATTGAATTGTCCTCTGTTTCACAACTGGGGGTGTTAATATATAAAATTCTTAACACTTCTTTGGATATTAGCAAGGGTAGTTGAGTAGTAAAGGTATTATATTAATACACATTACAATATTTTAGTTTACTCTTAATACTTCTTTGATAATCAAAAGCTTATAAATGGTGTAACATTGAATTATATAGTATTTTATAAATTTTAGGACAAGCATACAGATGCATGGCTATTTATAGACATTTTCAACACCATTAATGAATTTAGCATTGTAGTTGCACACCTACAAATTGACAGGAGTAATTTTCGTACATAAAGTAATGACAAAGGTAAAATGTAATGTTGTGGGCACCAAAGATCTTGATCTCCTCCTTTCACTTTGTTTGATAATTGATATTAAATCATGGATTTTATATTATGTTTTCTATGTTATATGTTATGACCATCTATATGCAATCTTCTTGAGAGAAAGATTTCAAACTTGTGTGGCAGGGACTAAACTGCCCCAACACTTATTAAATATTAAACATTATTGCTGAGCATTATGATTATTAAACATTAAACCTTATTATTAAACCTATTTTTTAAGCATTAAACCTCATTATTGAACATTCTTGCTATTAAAAATTGAACCTCATTATTACCAACATCTAGTAAATTGAACCAACACTACTTTACATGTCTTTGCTAGAGATCCACAACTACATGGCTTGGGGAATGTTACAAGATGCTTGAAGATGAAAAATGTTTTATCAATATGTTCCCAAAAACCTATTTTTTCCCCATGGATATATCTAAATAAATCTTGTGATTTCCAAGTATAATAATCTCTAAGATTCGATTGTTTTTCTTTCTTATTCTTTATGCATATAATCAACTATTATGTCTTGGAGTAGCCAAACCTTGAATGTGTTTGGCTTGGCATGCCAAAATTTACAATGTAAACAACAAGCAAGGCAATCATTGCCCTATGTTAGGTATGTGCTATATTTTTTCAGAACTACCTCCGCGCTTTGTATGTTACATTGAGTGTTGTGGGGGGGTCACACAAGGGTTGCAGAGGGGGTTGAACCCCCCTTGCTGTAGGTGTTTAGGGGTAGTGTCCTAAAAACATGGGTGGTTTTATGCATTCTTTTTTGGCAGTTTTTGGCACACGATTTTTTCCTTTAGCGATTTTGTGGTGCATTGTGGTTTATCCCATGCTTTTGTAGTTATGGTTAAGGAACTATGATTGTATTCTAATATAGGGTAAATGGATTGGTGGTTTATGGATGTTGTTGGATATATATATTGTATTGTAATATTGTAAAGAATAATATATTTAAAAAAATTGGGTTCTACCAATTTAGGTTTCTAGGGTAAAATCTTTGTGTCAATGTCTGTGTTTCCCATTGCATATTTTTTGTTTATTTAAGAATATATTTGCAATAATTAATAGTACAAGGTTACAACCTACACCTCGTTGATGATCTTCTATAGCAACACAATCAACATTTTGGATGTCCTTGCTCTCAATAGTATGAACTTCAAGCCAGGCAATTTTATTCCTTTATTCTACTAAAGGTTTTATATATTGTCAATTTTGCTAGTGGGATGAAGCAATCATGATGTTGGCCACTGTTATAATAAGGAAACTTCTTGTATCCTTTTTTTTTTCTTAACATACTTAAATAATTGAATTGTCCTCTGTTTCACAATTGGGGGTGTTAATATATAAAATTCTTAACACTTCTTTGGATATTAGCAAGGGTGGTTGAGTAGTAAAGGTATTATATTAATACACATTACAATATTTTAGTTTACTCTTAGTACTTCTTTGATAATCAAAAGCTTATAAATGGTGTAACACTGAATTATATAGTATTTTATAAATTTTAGGACAAGCATACAGATGCATGGCTATTTATAGACATTTTCAACACCATTAATGAATTTATCATTGTAGTTGCACACCTACAAATTGACAGGAGTAATTTTCGTACATAAAGTAATGACAAAGGTAAAATGTAATGTTGTGGGCACCAAAGATCTTGATCTCCTCCTTTCACTTTGCTTGATGATTGATATTAAATCATGGATTTTATATTATGTTTTCTATGTTATATGCTAGGACCATCTATATGCAATCTTCTTGAGAGAAAGATTTCAAACTTGTGTAGTAGGGACTAAATTGCCCCCGCAACACTTATTAAATATTAAACATTATTGTTGAGCATTATGATTATTAAACATTAAACCTTATTATTAAACCTCTTTGTTAAGCATTAAACCTTATTATTGAAAATTCTTGCTATTAAAAATTGAACCTCATTATTAGGTATTTAACCTTGTTATTGTGAACTTTCCTTTGTTATTCAATTTTAAACTTTGTTATTGAACTTATTAAACATTTAACCTCATTCTTAAACATTCTTGATAAAATGGTTCTAGTTATTAAACATTCTCCTTCAAATGGTTCACTTTTATTAGTCTCAACTCATGTGCATTGTACAGTTGGATCTGTGACACATGCGAGGCCGCGACTCCACCAAATCACCCTTATCCTTCCACGAGTGGCACAACTCTACAAAATCAATTATACTACTTGTGATGTTGTGACATTCTTGCTACATAAATATCTCTTATCAATTTTCCTTTCTTGGGCTTGAGTATCACACTCACTAATCAAATCACTCTCCAAAAAAGTGTACTTTTACTCTCCTTAGACTTGTGTTATGATTTCTCATTAAGCTAAATTCCTAACCCTAATCTCCAAAGTGATGGATGGCTAGGATTAAATCCCAACCCACTTGAGATAAATAATTGCGATTAAAACAAATTCACTAATGTAATTAAAATTACATTTCCATAGTTTTCCCAACTCAATAGCTAACATTAATTGATTAACTTAATTAATGTGTTTTTCGTAAGTTAGACTTAGACTAAAGCATAAAAACACCTTCCTCATTAAATTGAGCAAGTTTTCTAAGGAGGCTTTGGAAGATCATTACATGCTTGACTCCTAGACAATACATATACACTTGTTTGCTACTACGAACATCAACAATAGAGGCCTGTAGGGAGCAGAGGATGATCAAAAGAGACTCGTAGGGAGTAGTGGATGGTCAAGAGGTGCCACTCTTGACAAAGACCAAGTTCACCCCTAGTATTTTCAACTTCTTTGTTGCATTAGCATTGGCCTTTCCTTTTGAAACTTTGTTAGCATTTTTATGCAATAATGAAATTCGCTACAAGGGCTAAGTCTCAATCATGATATGAAAATGAAACTAAAAAAGGTTTTATATCATGTTATGGAAATGAAACTCTAATGGATGTTAGATCATCATAAGGAAATTAAAATTGAAGGGGTGCTACAAAGAAATCTATTATAAGGGCTATGTCTTGATCATTATATGGAGATGAAACTTGAAGGGGTGCTACAAAGAAATCTATTATAAGGGCTAGGTCTCGATCATTATATGGAGATGAAACTCGGAGGGGTGCTATTATTGTGTAGGAATAGTTGCGGGGAGGTGATGAAGTGGTGATGATATGGTTCTATTAAGAAGAAGGTAGAATGTGATAGATCAAAAACAAGATGAAAATTTAGGCCATTGTAACATGTGGAAACACGACGAGATGGTGAGAATATTGCGGAAATAAGATTCTATCACAAAGAAGGACGAACTAGATGATCATTCAAACTAGCTTAACGACCTTTGATTGCACTACAATGTTGTTAAATTAAACATTTTCAAAACCTAACTAGCTTATTACAATGTCAAAGCCAACCAAATTACCCACTCAAAAATCTATTATTTTAAAATGTAATAATATAGGGTAAAAAGGGCATATACTATGAAATTAAAATCACATTACCAAGTAGTGCATCAATCATAATTCTATTATCCAAATTTAATTGAACTAAGAGGCACTCTACAAACCAGTATAGGGGTAGATGTGTAGGCGTAAATGTTTAACATTTAATATTTACATGCCGGCTTAGTTAAATAATAATAAAAAATTAAATGATATAGAACCAGAGTATGGTGGAGATGTGGTAGCGTAAACATTTAAATCTTGGTTTAATTAATAACAAAATGTTAAAAGTAATAAAAATAATAAAATTCTTCTTGATGGGGGTGACAGAATAAATGGCATGCGTGGAAATCAAACAGTGTACAAAGCCCGCCTGGGTTCCACGCGCACACTGCAGTCAACATAATGGGCTCTGGCAGCATAACTAATAACCATAAGGGCTCTTCTCCTATTAACAACGTTGTTATAATCCCTTGGTAGTCCAAAACAGGTCCTTGTGTATTGTGCTAAGTGATTAGGTGTGGGTCTGATGAGCACCTGAGGTTCAAATGGTGGTTTTCCTAGTAACAGCCATGGCTCTGGGTAGGTGAGGGTAGAGATACATGGAATAGTATGGAGCTAGATGAGCTCTCACCCTGGGGAGGTTCGTGGGATCCTGGAACACAATGGGTGTTTCTAGTTCTGTGGCTCCATCAAGGTCCTCTGTGCTTGACATTAGTGTGACCAATTCCACCCACGGAGGGTTAATTGGGCTCTGGGACATAGCGTCGAGTCCTCTGTCTGTGGCTCGTCTTCAGTTCAGAGTCATGGTGGGAACAACCTCGAGTTATATATATTTTCACTGTAAGGAAAGGTTTCCTGATTATTGTCTCGGGTTGTCCCTTTGGTTTGGTGGGCTTCGCGCCTCTCGGCGAGAGGGGAACAAATCCTGCAAGGCGGCTCTGAGGTGGTGTGGAGGATTCTAGTCAACAGTCTCGAACCTCCAGTCTTGGGCCGATGAAGTCTGGTAAATTGTTTGGCATTTTTATGTTTAGATCTATTTGGTTTGCTCTATTATTTCGAAGGTCACTCTACGGGACCTGTGGGAAGTATTGCAGGTTAGTTTGTTTCTCTTGGCATGCCTTAATTCCTTGCCAGAGGGGTCATCTGTGTCGAGGGGGTGCTGCTCCTTGTAATTAATTCCATCAACCACATAACAAGGGCAACCACTTATCCTATCATTACATCACTAGCCGGGACACATAATCAAATGCAGCCATTTCTCTAGTTTGGTCTCTAGGGAAAGTTGTAGGTCCAATCACCCTGGACACGATAGCCGACCAACTTCACCATATCCAATTGAATATTGACCACATGAGGAATCAACACTATGAGGAATAGAACGAACCAGTGGCCTATATTAATGATGTGCAACATGTCAAGAATGAAATATTAGACAATCTGGAAAGCCTTTGACGACACCACTGATGCACCAATGATCACCTTTGCACTCTGGAGGCGAGGATTAAACACATTGACTTCCATATGCATGATCATGAAACTCTCTTTGCTGCTCCTCTTGTCTTTCCTCCCAATCCGCCTCCTTGAGAGAATTTCTTATTGAAGATGTGGCTCAATTTTGGTAAATGTATTGTATGGCCAGTAGGCCTAGCGAAAATAAACTCTGCTACTAGGTGTAATTATTTTCCTCTAGGTCCTGTGCTTTCCAAATCTTTCTGGCATGAGAAAAAAGGGCCTTGGGAGATGATTTTTGTACTGAACTTCCTTCTAATAATATAATGCATGTTTGTTGACCGACAAAAGTAATAATAATAATAATAAACTTCAATTGTAATTTTGTTTTGTAGAGCAACTTAGCCCCTCTAACTCTAGTTAGAAATTATGCTCTCGAAAAAATTGCATAAATAATTAAATGTTACATTGTTCAATGCTAAATTAATAATGATTGATAGACAAATCCCAATAGTCTTGCTTTGGTAATAACTAATAAATTGAGATGTGAAGCGGATAAGTAAATTGCTTGCTCAAGCAAAAGAACTTGCATAAATTTTGGTGGGAAGTAACCACTAGCGAGTATAAACATTTACAATTTTACTCCTACATAAGTTCTTAAGAAACCATACTCCTGCAAGCATATTTTTTACATCTTATTCCTATCCATTTTTTTATACAAATACTTGCTTAAATTATGGTGAGAAGTAATTGATGGTAGATATGTTATTCACTTGAGTATACGTTATTTCCACAACCTCTTTAAGGACTCAGATTCTACTAATATTAGTTCCCATCTACATCTCATAAAAAAACTATCTGAGGTTCTTTACCGAGGAAGAGGTTGAGAAATTCGGAGGACCTGTCTCTCTTGATGAGATCAAAGAGACCTTAAAACAATTCGTGAAAGATAAAAGTCTTGGTCTCGATGGATTGATAGTGGAATTATTCCTTTCCTTCTTTGAAATTATGGGTTCGAACCTTCATGAAATGGTGGAGGAATCTAGAGAATCAGGGAAAGTCTCGATAGTTATCAACTCTACTTATATTTCTCTAATTCCTAAATGCTCAAATCCAAATTCCTTTCGTGACTTCAGACCTATCTCCCTATGTAATCTGGTATACAAATTAATTTAAAAGATCATAGCTAACATGATAAAGCATCCTCTAGCTCAAAAGATGTCGCCAAATCAATTTTGGTTCCTTGCTAATAGGAAAATTCATGATGCCATAGGCATCGCTCAAGAAGCCAATCATTCCATCAAAATAAAAAATCAGAAGGCCCTTGCGTTGAAGATGGACCTCAATAAAGCGTTAGACAAATTCAACTGGTCCTTCATTGGACTTGTTCTTCTCCAAATTGGGATGGGATTAGAAACCACAAACTAGATCATGGGTTGCGCATCTTCAACAAATTTCTCCATCCTTATAAATGGCTCACCCTCCAAAAAAATCACCAGCTCTAGAGGACTCAGGCAGGGATGTCCTCTATCACCCTTATTGTTTTTGTTGGTGATGGAAGGACTAAGTATTTTATTACTGAAGTGATCCAGGTGGATATTGGTGGCCACCCTCCTATTCCACTTGAGGCCCCACCATTGCCTCTTTAATTTTTCTCAGTTTCGGCATAGCTTACTATTTTTAGCAGTTTTTCAGATCCTGAACATCTGGAGCCATTTTGAGGCCCTAAATGACATTTTTTGGGGAAACCAGGAGTAACATGGATCCATGGACCGATGTTACTCACATAAAAATTTATATTCCTCTGATAGATATTTTTAACGAGGTATGGTGCGTGTCAAACGAGGATCATATGCCAAAGTTACGTCCCTAGGAAGTTGAAACACCAGTTTACCCAAACGGGGCCCATAGTTTTGGCACTTCATCTTCTAGGGTTAGGGTTTTGGATGTTTAGGGTTTTCCATTATGTCTAAATAATAAATAGGCCCTTGAGCCTCATTGTAACATAGTTCAGAGGCCTGTAGCAACCACATGTTTTCTCAGAGATAAGCGACCAGCGCCCTAGCTAGTTTATTTCCATTATGTCTATAAGCAAATTTTAGTTCTTTGGTATTAATGAAATGAAGTGTTATTTCCATTGCATCTTTGTATTTATGGTTATATGTGTATTATTTTGCATTCCTGCATAAATATGAATCAGTGGTATCAAAGCGGTCTACTTTTTCTCGATCCTTCTTTGCATGTCCCCAACGAGGTTGGGGTATACGGAGTTATGGCTTGATCTAGTTGAACCTTTGCAAGATCAGCCTCGCAAACCCCAACGACCACCCATGGGGGATGAAAAGAATGATGAGGGAGCAAGAGATCCTATCAAAATACTGCTCGAGGAGGCCCTCGAAAAACAAAGGAACGCGATGATGGATAAATTTTCCCAGATCCTTCAACGACTGCCCATCGACGGCGCATCTGCATACAATGACCACTAAAATTTGACATTCCCATATTTAAGGGCCAAATAGATGCAGATGCCATAGATAGATGGTTGAATATATTAGAAGGATATTTATCGGTTCATGACTTTTCTGACCGGGAGAAGAATATTTTTGCACTCCTCAAAGCTACCCCCCATGTCAAGGACTAGTGGGAAACCTACTGTGAGAAAAAGGACGAGACACAACCCTATCTGTTCTCAGCCATACCCACTTGGAATTATTTCTGAGACGCCATCAAGGAACAATACTACCCTATGGGGAGCTATGAGGACAAGTACATCCAATGGACCACGTTGCGGCAACAAAGGGATCAAGATGTGCATGAACTGATGAATTTGTTCCTTACCCTGTGCACAAAGTTGGGTATCAAAGATTCAGAGAAACATTTGGTGCTAAAGTATCGCAGTTATCTTCACAGATACATTCAAGAGGAAATGGATTTCCTTGACATCTCCTCGCTTAGTGCGACATACTGGTATGCTGCCAAGATTGAGCAGAAATTCAAACAGAAGAAGCGAGACTTTGGATTTGCGAATCAAAAGCAAGGGAAAGGTGCCCCTAAACTGCAGAACAAAGGACAAAGCCAAGGCATGGCAGCCCAAGAAAACCTGCCAAAGCCGCAAGTAAAGAACAACACCGCGAAGCCAAAGAAGGACACGGGAAAGTGGTGTGAGTTCCATAAGAGCTCCACTCACAATACAAGTGAGTGTCAGGCCAAGCAGTCGCTGGTGCCCAAGATGAGGGCTTCTGAATTAGATGCATGCTCCGACTCTGAATCAGAACCTGACAAGGGGAATGACAAAGGGAAACATATTATTGATGCAGATCCCAATGCCATTGTTACCACTGCGAAGATCCAGTAGGAGGAACCGGAAGATCCAGAGGAGGAGGAGCATCTCTTCCACTCCCAGATGTGGGTAAAGGTTTCCCCGCTACAGTTCATTGTCGACAATGGGAGCCAAAAGAACCTCATTTCAATAGACGCCGTGAAGCGGTCGGGTTTTCTGACCACAACAGCCCACAACCATACACCATCTGGTGGCTTCACCAAAGACAGGATCTCCGCATCAACCAGCAGTGCCGCCTTCCCTACAACATCAAGCCCTTCACATATGAGGTATTATGTGACATTGATCCTCTTAAGTTTTGTGATGTATTATTAGGCCAACCATACTTGTGGAAGCGACATGCTGTGTATGATTCTTGGCTTCACACTGTTATTGTTACTGTGGGAAATTAAGTACAGGATACCAGAGGTACCATTGCCTGCCGCTATATCTTTGGTTACTGTAAAACAATGTAGTAAGCTCATTTCCAAAACTAGGAAATTTGTTTTCCTGATGATCCGCCCCTAGGGAAAGAAGAAGACTGTGGCCATGACCTCCAGACAGGGCTCCTCTGCACAACAACAACAAATGGACAAGGTTGTGGAGGAGTACGGGGACATCTTCACCTCACCCATAAGGGTGCCTCTGCACTGTTAGGTCAAACACCCCATTGATCTGACCCTAGGTGCGCCACTACCCAATGGAACGATCTATCAATGCTCTACTATGGAGAATGATGAAATCAAGAAGCAGATTCAGGAGCTGTTGCCAAAAGGTCACATCCGACGGAGTTCATTGCCCTGTGGGAGCCCGATCGTGTTGGTACAAAAGAAGGATGGGACTTGGAGACTCTGTATTGACTATCAGGCGTTGAAAAAATCACTGTCTAGAATTGGTACCCGATCCAACGGATTGATGACCTTCTGGACCAACTCGAAGGGGGGAAATATTTCAGCAAGATCGACTTGAATTCTAGGTATCACCAGGTACCAATTGAACCCTTTGACATGTGGAAGAATTCCTTCAAAGTCAAGGAGGGCCTTGTCGAATGGTTGGTCATGCCTTTTGGGTTGACGAATTCTCCCGCAACCTTTATGAGGTTGATGGACAACATCTTGTGGCCATTCACCAACTCATTTGTAGTGGTGTACTTGGCTGAAATTCTGATCTTCAGCCAAACTTGGGAAGAGCACCTCCACCACATCTGATAAGTCCTCCAAACGCTGCGGCAACACAAGTTGTGTGCCAATTTGGAGAAGTGCACTTTTGGCATGACCCAGATCTGAGATGCATTATTGATGAAAGGGGGGTGCATGTGGATCCAACCAAGATCCAAGTCATTCGGGATTGGCTAGCCCCAACCACTCTAACAGAGCTTCGCGGCTTTCTAGGTCTTGCTAATTTCTACCGTAGGTTCGTGTTGGGATTCTCTCATATCACGTAGCCCTTGAGTCAAGTCACCAAGGGAGGAGTGAAAGTGAAATTCTTTTGGTCAGAATCTCAACAAAAGGTGTTCGTAGAATTGAAACATTGCCTCTGTTTTGCCCCAGTGCTCACATTACCAGACTTGCAACAACCATTTGAGATCGAGACAGATGACTCTAACTATGCTATTGGGGCAGTTCTTACTCAACAGGGGCATCTAGTGGAATATCACAGTGAGACATTATCTGATGCAGTCTGCAAGTATCCCACTCATGACAAAGAAATGTATTCCATTATGCAGGCTTGTCGACAATGGAAGCATTACATTTTGGGGAAGGAAACAATAATCCACACAGACCACTGACCCCTGCATTTCATACAGACACAAGGGAAGTTGCAGAACAATTGCCATCAGAAGTGGTCCACATATCTACAACAATTTCATTTGAGCATCAAGTACAAGAAGGGTAGCACCAATAATGTTGCAAACTACCTCAGCCGACCACTGATCGTGGTGCTAACCACCGTTCTCAACTCTTGTGGGCACAAGACTTCTGATTGGCCGCTTCTCTACAAGAGCGATCCAGAATTCGACCACACATACAAGGCACTCTCGGGGGGTACGCAAGTTCCAAAATTTCACCTCCAAGATGCACTGTTGTGTCACCTGGGACACCTTTGTGTTTCTTCAAGCGAGCGTGCCAAGATGATATGGGAAGCACACTACAGTCAAATTGTTGGGAATTTCGGGGTCGAGAAAATAGTGGCAGTACTGCAGAAGTATTTCTATTGGCCAAACCTTCGACAGGAGGTCAAGAAGTACATTTGATCCTGCACTGCTTGCGCCATTGCCAAACTGACCATCAAGAAGCAAGGCCTCTATACTTCGATACCTACCCCTAATCGACCTTGGGAATCCATCTCCATGGATTACATGTCGGGCCTTCCTTCTACTAAGCATGGAAACGATTGTGTTTTCGTGGTTGTCGACAGATTCTTGAAGATGGCCATTATGGCGGTCTGCAAGAAGAATATCACAACAGAAGCCACTGCTAAACTCTTATTTGAATGAGTGTGGGTGCACTTTGGGATCCCACAGTCTATCGTCTCAGATCGGGATAGCAGGTTCCTCGACACATTTTGGTCTAGCCTTTGGTAAATGTTGGACACCAAGCTCACCAAGTCCACAACTTTCCATCCCCAAATTGATGGCTAGACAGAGGTCGTCAACAGGATGATTGTACACATTCTGTGCATGTACAATTTAAAGCATCCACACACATGGGATGAGATCCTCCCCTATGTACAACATAGTTATCATCGGGCTCTCCACGGCTCAACCGACCACAACCCCTTTCAGGTGGCCTTGGGATTCCAACCACTATGTCCCATTGACGTAGCCATGCCATTTGTGGCTACTCAGGCCGATTCGGCTTATGTACAGTTTGAAGTTGACAAAGCGAACAACTTCATCGAGTGCATTCAACACATTCGCCAACAGGTTTATGACATATTGGATAGAGCCAATGCTAAGTACAAGCAACGACATGATCAACATTGGATGCCACACAACTTCTAGATGGGCGACAAAGTGTGGCTACATTTGCAGAAGGAACACCTCACTAGACCCCACCGCAAGCTTTTCTCACTCCGATATGGGCCATACACCATCACCAAGGCTATAGGGAACAATGCCTTCGAGCTCAGTATTCCACCATTCCTTGGTCTACACGCAGTATTCAACATGGAATTCCTGCGTCCCTACTTCCCACCTCTACTGGACACCTCTGACATTGCAGAACAACTCACGCCAACAGAGTTAAACCCAGACTACATGGAACAGGCCACCACAGATTGTATGATGAACGTGAAAATCAAGAACACTAGGCAACCGAAGATCCACCTATATCGGGTTGTCAAAGCTAGCCAACTCCTGCACCAAGGCAAGTGGTTCACCAGGGACCAAGTTCAGTAGAAGTTTCCTCGTCTCAGGGAGGAACTCAACGCAATTGGGACCATTGATTCCTAAGGGATGAGGAATGATCCAGGTGGATATTGGTGGCCACCCGCCTATTCTACTTGGGGCCTCACTATTGTCTCTTTCAGTTTCGGCACAACTTACTATTTTTAGCAATTTTTCGGGTCCTGAACTTCCAGAGCCATTTTGAGGCCCTAAATGATGTCTTTTGGGAAAACCGGGAGCAACATGGATACATGGACCAACGTTTCTCACATCAAAAGTTGTAGTCCTCAGATAGATATTTCTAACGAGGTATGGTGCGCGTCAAATAGAGATCGTATGCCAAAGTTACGTCCTCGGGAAGTTGAAACACCAATTTACCCAAATGGGGCCCATAGTTTTGGCGCTTCATCTCTTAGGGTTAGGGTTTTGGTTGTTTAGGGTTTTCCATTGTGACTAAATAATAAATAGGCCCTCGAGCTCATTGTAACACAATTCAGAGGCTTGTAGCTGCCACATCTCTTCTCAAAGATAAGCTACCAGTGCCCTAGCTAGTTTATTTCCATTTTGTCTGTAAGCAAATTTCAGTTCTTTGATCTTAATGAAATGAAGTGTAATTTCCACTGCATCTTTGTATTTATGGTTATATGTGTATTCTGTTGCATTCCTACATAAATCCAGATCATGAAGGAAAAACAGTTAAGTAACTTAAAAGGACTAAAATTAGCACACTACTTTTCATCACACCCCTGATGTTCTTGGATGATGTTCTGTTGCTAGGAATGGGAAGACTAAATGAATCACAAAGTTTTCATAATGCCATAAAACTTTTCTACAACGATACAAGAATGGAAATCAACTTGAATAAGTCGACTAATTTCCGTCAATTCAATGCTAGCCTTGAAATCCTCTCAAATATTCACTCTTTAATGCCTCTTCATACTGTCTTAGAAAATGGCATCAATTATCTAGGCCATTTTGTGAAACCAAATAATCATCATAACAAGGACTAGATGTGGCTGATCAGAAGAGTGGAACAAAAAATCAATTTGTGGTGTTACAATTGGCTTTCTTTGGGAGGAAGAAAAGTTTTAGTTAAATCTATGTTGGAAAATATTCATGTTTATTCGCTAGCTTTATCGAAAATTCCCAATGCCATCCTCACTTCTATCAGGAAACTAATGTTCAAATTTCTATGGTTGGGGAAAAACATCAAAGAATGTTTTCATCTGACAAGTTGGACCACTCTTTCAACCCCAAAATCTCAGGGAGGATGGGGATTTAAAAATATGAATTGGTTTGCAAAAGCCTTGGCTATGAAAAATTTATGGAGAGGCTTATTTGGGGAAGGCCCATGGAGCTTGGTTTTATAAGAAATATATCTAAATAGACTGTCAGTGGTGGATTGGGTAAGAAAATACACAAGGAAACCTGATAAAAGAGGAATTTTTGTATGAAAATCCCTCATGGATACCTTCCCCTCTCTCTTCAATCAGTTAGCTTGGAAGGCGGGGGATGGAAAACAAATAATCCTCAGAAAACATCCCGTCATAGGGGGTCCCAGTGTATACAAATTATCGAAGGAATTTCTACAAATTTTACACTCCAAAGGGCTACACTATCTATCCAATATAAAAAAATTGCATTCGTAGCAGTTCTCTATTGATTATTGGATGGCCTCAACAAATCTAGGACTGGTGGGTCCTTTAGCATTAGAATGAAACTCTTTATAAAGAAGATGAACCTCAATGGAGTGAGACTTTGCAATTTAAAAGATAAGTTGGTTTGGAGCTAGGATGTCAAATGTGGTAAGGTAACCAATCACCCTGCTCATGAATCGATTTCTAGCTCAGAGATCATCCAGAGGTCTAGATGGTGGAACAACCTCATATGGAAGTGGCACATCCCAAACAAATTAAGGTGTTTCGCATGGCTGGTCCTCAATAATAAAATTTTAACCTGGGATAACCTATTGAAAAGGGGCTTCATGGGACCAAATGGTTGTAGCCTTTGCAAGCAGAGTGAAGAATCGATAGATCATTTTTTTGTAAATTGTACTGCTACTCAGGAAATTTGGTCATTGCTAATCAAAACCATGAACATTAGAGAAAACCTCACTCTGAACTCTTTTGAGGATATGCTCTTCTTATGGGTGAAGAAATTCCAATATATCCAAGCTCTCCCTATTTTTGTGGCTTGGGGAATCTAGCTGCTCAGAAATAGAACTATATTCAGAAATGCATGCCTCTCCACCATTCTCCAAGTCTCTAAAATAATCTCTCTTTTTAGGGACTATCTACCTCCACAAAAATCCAAGTCCCGAAGACCTTCTCCTTTCCCTCAAATATACAACGATCTTCTTGTTGGATTCTTTGATGGAGCAGCTCAAGACAAATTATGTGGAGGTGGAGGGATGACAAAGATGACAGATTCAAAATCAATCCGCTTGAAAATTGGAATTGGCTCTGGGATGAACACCAAAGCTGAACTTGTTACTGTTTGGGCTCTCATGTCATTAGTAAAGCACCAAAGTATAAACGACATTCAATTCTTTGGTGAATCAAAATGCGTCATTGTCTAGTTACGAAGACAAGCACCTCTGTATGTCCTAATCTTATCAACTTGGAAAAGAAAAATTTCAGAACTGAAAGAGCACTTTCAGGTCATCTCTTTCAGGCATATTTAGAAGGAATTTAACAATGTGACAAATAATCTATCAAAGAGAGCTCTATCTCTTGAACTTAGTCACATATCACTGGAGGAATGGGAGGGGAACTCTATTCCTTAAACTCACTCTCTTCATCTAGCACAATTTCTCTAATCTATTGTTCTCTTACAAGTGTAATGCTATTCTCTTAGAGCATCAATCATACTTATGGTCAACGTTTCAAGACTGTTTAGTCTTTTATGGATTTATCATTCTATATATCCTTTTAATTTTCAGATTTTCAGGTCACTAACAATCCTTGCTGTATATCGATTTTAATTTTCTCTGAGATGAAGTTTTTGGTGATTTTTTAGAAAACTGCTATTGCTGAATGCAAGCAAGTTTGATCCATATAAGCAAGGCATCGGGCTATTTTTGTTTGTAAGTCAGAGTCACACAACAAAAAAGAATATTGTTATACTGTAAAGAATGTTTTTATGATCCCGTAAGTCAATGTCATACAACATAACGATTGATGTTATATTGCTGTAAAAATCAAAGAAACTACAATCTATCTGTACTTTTTTGTTTCTATAAGAACAACAAAAAAATGCCATTTTGACGGAAAAAAGAAGAAGAAGTTATTTTCAAGTATTTTATTTTTGGATGGTTTTCCTGCAAAGCTCAAGAATATTGCAACCATATCCATAAACTATGGCATAAAATATGTAAGGCAATTATCCACATGGTATTATAGTGTGCAAAGGTTGCTACATAGAGTGAAAATTCCTTCATTGGATGGATGGAGGGAGTGGGGGGGAGGGTAGGGATTAAGAAGGAGAGAGGGAGGGAGATAGTGACAAAGCTGGAGAGAGAGAGAGAGAGAGAGAGAGAGAGAGAGAGGTGTAAAAGAGAGGGAGAGAGGAGTGAAGAAAGAGAGAAGAGGGGAGGGAGAAGAGAGGGGGAGAGATGGAGGGAAGAACATATATATATATAGATAGATATATGTAGAGATGGAGTGACAAGGGAGAGATGAAGAGAGAGGGATAGAGGAGAGGAAGGAAGAGAGATAAGAGGAGAGAGGGAGAGAAAGGGAAGATAGAGAGGGAGACATAGAGATGGAGGGGGGAGAGAGAGAGAGAGAGGAGAGAGTGAGGGAGATAGTGATATAGTTGGAGGGTAGAGAGAGAGACGGGGGGAGAGATAGAGGGAGGTGAGAGAGAAAGGAGAGAGAGGAAGGAAGAGAGAGAACTTGGGAGAGAGAAGGAGAAATGGATCGAGCCTAGATATGGTATGCCTAGATTTATCTTAACCTCGTATCTATCAAACACTGAGAGGGATCAAATCTCTTTTCACTTTAAAAGAGGTTTGTATGTCAAGAGATTTGATTGCTCTGGGAGCTTGATAGATCCGGGGTTAAGATGGATCTAGGTTGGTAGTATACACAAATCAAGACTGATATTTATTTTGAAAATAATTATGTTTTATTTTGTTTCAATTATATTCATTAATTAAAAAAATGGCATATAAACAAATGACATATGAAATGAGTTATAGTTTTTGTCTATATAGTATTGATAAGCCATGGTGATAGCCCATGAGATTGATAAACATCCATACTAACTCCATATCTACACGGGGCCAAAATCTCTTAAAAATAAAAAATAAATAAATAAATTTAATATTAAATTGGACATTGGATTTTAAAATTGATGAATGTGATTGGAAATTTGGAAATCTGGATAAATGAAGAAGTGATCAACCTAGTTTAACAACGGAACTGAAAGCTGGGAACATTTGTCCTTGCGGGCAATGCATTGATTCATTAAAAAGCTTAGATGCTATAATCCACCGTTCAGATACAGCGAAAACAAAGTGCATAGTTATATTATATGTATTTATGGTGAACGAAAACACGTGCATCACTGGGAAATTTACACATAACCGAACAGGTTCGTTGGATAACATTATATATATATTAAAGCTTGCAGATATATGTAGGCAGCGAAATTTGGCTTTTCCTTTCGTCTACACTCCCAGAAGTAATGGATAACCATTCTGCATCAATTGGTAATTCGGCGTTGTTAGCTGCAGCAGCATCAGAATTTGCATCATTGCCAGGTGGTATTAGCATGCCATTTTTAAAACAATGCTATGCTAATTTCTTAAGTAACTGCGACACTGTCGAACTATTCACTTGACCTAAATTTTTACGTGAAGCGCCCCAAAAATGCATAGAATGTGTTTATAGAAATTTCACACTTGTCTTATTTTCCGGCTTTCTTCAGGTCATCTGAGTGATGCTGCCGTAAAGGAGTTTCTGGATCGATTCCCGCTACCTGTGATCTTCATGTGAGTCTTTCACTCTAAGTTCTGATGATTTTTTTTGGTTGATGTCTTAAAATTTCAAACGTTAAGTTATTTCTCTATATCCTTCAAACACTTATGACAGTTGGACTCAAGGGGGTATGAGGTCTTCCGATGCCTTAGTTATTGAACGCGGCAATGACTATGTTAAAAATACGCCTATGACATTCCATCTTTCGGGGACTCGAATCTGGGCTGCTAGGATTTAAAAAACAGTATTATTGCCAAATGAGCTATTGCCTCTTACTTCAAGTTCCATTGTTGTGAAGCACCCCATTTATTCTTGGTTTTGGACTAGGATTGTTTTGTAAGAAAAGGCAGGAACATACTAACATTGTTTCTCGGTCTAGGGTAAAAGCTGGGTCAAAAGCAGGTTTACAGAGTTATATTGTATCCACAAGCAAATTGTAAATTTGGAATCGAATATTTATGTGCCTTTATCCTGCACCTCCTCCCCTCCAATTTTCTATCCTACAACTGCTGAACACATGCGGTTCATTGATTTTACATCAGTTTTATTTAAATTGCTAAAAGCCTTATCGAAGAAATGAACTTAAACTGTGTTATTTTTGTCTAATCAACTAACCTGCAATGTTTGTTGTACCTTGTTAATTTTAGATAACAATGGTATGTTCTATGCTTTAGAGCAATTTACTTCAATCTTTTCTTATTAGCCCAATATCAATTTCCAGATTAGCAATCACATCATTGACAGTAAATGTTTATAGAACATAGACAATAAGCAAAAGACAAGCCAAGACAAGAGGATACAATATTTGGCAGATGCCAGGGAAAAACTCCAATGTGGGGAAGCCCTTTGATCAAATCTTCTTATTATTCTTCAAAAGTTCAGCAAAGAGAGTAAAATATACAAAATTCACTTGCCCAAAACTTCAGTCAAACAACAGTCAACAGGATGCCCTAACTAGTGTAGGAATTTACAGGGTAAGTTCCTTAGATCAAACACCAAAGGTCACTGCTCACAAATAGATCACAGATCAGTATACTAGTATATCACGTGGTTAAAACCCTCGAAGAGGGAAACAGTCCACGGCCTGAGCCAACGCGGCCACTTCAGACAATTTATTAATATAAAAGAAAATTTATATATGTTTCTCTCATAAACGGTTACCAAACAAATGACCCTCCATGCTCTTTAAATAGAGATCATGGACCAATCGGGTGTTAAGCCACGGATCAAGTGTCGGTAATACCGAGGAGAGAGTGAACCGTCAGATCACTACATATCGTGACCGTCAGATTATAAGCTACACATGTACATAGTAAAGAAACATACTTTACCTAACTCTACACTAGACCAAGTTATACTTAATTATTTCCTATGTGTCGGAATATCCTAACATCCCCCATTAAGAACAACTTGGGATAGGATTGAAGGATTTACAAAGGTGACACAAAAGGAGACTATTTCCTATGTGTCGAAATATCCTAACATCCCCCCTTAAGAACAACTTGGGATAGGATTGAAGGATTTACAAAGGTGACACAAAATGAGACTATTTCCTATGGGTCGAAATATCCTAACACCCCCCCTTAAAATTAACTTGTGATAGGATTGAAGGATTTACAAAGGTGACACAATAGGAGAAGGAAGGAGGCATTAGAGTTTATCCCCCCCTTAATGATAACTTTCTTGAACTCCAAGCATAGATCGAAGTTTGGTAAACTTCGCTTCTGTGAGAGCCTTTGTAAAGATATCAGCAACTTGATCATTGGTTGAACAATACTGCACTTCAAGAACACGGTCATGAATGAGCTTTCTGATGAAGTGTATATGAAGCTCAATGTGTTTCATACACTAATGCTGAACTGGATCTTTGCATAGTTGAATGGCACTCTGATTATTACACCAAAGTGCAGTTGGATGTTGCTCATGAAGACCAAATTCAGACAGGATTTGACGAAGCCACATGGCTTCCTTGCTGGCTTCAATTGCACACGATACGCTGCTTTTGTCGAAGAAAGAGAGATGGCACTTTGTTTCTTACAAGACCATGTAATAAGTCTTGAACCAAGAGTGAATACATATCCTGCAGTAGACTTTCGATCATTAGGGTCACCAACCCAATTAGAATCAGTGAAACCAATCAACAATGGAGATGCTCCTGCACCGTAATGAATCCTGAACTAAATTGTACCTCGAATATATCGAAGTGTTTTTTTAGCTGCTTTCCAGTGACTTTCATGAGGTTGATAGATAAATCGAGCAACAAGACCAACGACAAAGGAAAGGTCAGGACAGGTATGGGTTAGATACAAAGGTTTACCAACAAGTTGACGGTATAAGGTAGCATCAACTTCAGGGGTAGTACAAGTGATTGAAAGCTTGAATCCAGACTGAAAGGGAGAAGGGGCTGGCTTACAATCTTCCATGTGAAAGTGGCGTAGAAGATCACAGGCATACTTGGACTGAGAAAGCGTAATACCCTCTTTGGATTGCAAGACTTGAAGACCAAGGAAATAATGCAAGTGTCCTAAATTTGTCATTTCAAACTTCTTTTTGAGGCTAGACTTCACATGGTTTATATGGTTGGAACTTGGGATCACTACCAGTAAGGATAAGATCATCAACATAAAGAACAAGGATGGTGAAGGACTTACCCACTTTCTTGGTGTAGACAGTGTTGTCAGAATGACACTTAGAAAAACCATTATCTAATAGAAATCTATCCATTTTGGCATACCAAGCCCGAGGAGCTTGTTTGAGACCATAGAGAGACTTCCTAAGGCGACAAACAAAGCTAGAGTTGTTTTAGATAAAGCCAGGGGGTTGTTCCATGTAGATTTATTCATGCAAGTCCCCATGTAAGAAGGTGGATTTAACATCCATTTGATGGACTTCCCATTTAAAGGAGGCCGCAAGGGAAAGAACAAGGCGGATAGAATTTATTTTGGCAACAGGGGAGAAGTTTTCAGTATAGTCAATGCCTTCAACTTGTGAAAATCCTTTAGCAACAAGACTAGCTTTATGTCTATCCACTTTTCCATTTGGTCCAAACTTTGTTTTGTAAACCCATTTGCATCTGACAAGTTTTCTTCCCTTTGGAAGAGGAACATGATCCCAAGTATCGTTTGCCAATAAGGAACGATATTCTTCATTCATAGCTTCATCCCAATCTGGATGACCTGAAGCTTCTTTAAAGGTGTTTGGATCAAGATTTTCTGGAACTTGAGCCAATAAGGAAGAGGCTCTTTCGAACTGAGAGTGTGTACGACGTCGATCTGCAGGGTCACCTGCAAGAGAACCTGCTGCATCCCGAGTAGAGCGGACCCATCTTAGAAGCTGTGGAGCTGAAGGAATATCTTCAAGAGGTGGAGGAGGATTGTCATCCTCGCTGTCATCATCTGAACTAGAAGGAATGCTATCAAAAATAGAAGAGATAGAGAGAGGTGGCACATATGCCAAATCTGGCTTGTAGGCCAAAGGTGGCACACTCGCCAAACTAGGCTTGCAGGCCAATATATTTTCATCAAATTTTACATCTCTTCTGATGATTATATGTTTGGATTTTGGTTGAAGAAGTCTCTATCCTTTGACATCTTCAGAATATCCAACAAAAATGCATTTTTCACTCTTAGGTTCTAAGGCTTTATGTTTCGCATCTGGAATATGGGCCCAAGCATCACTTCCAAAAACACGAAAGTGACTTACATTTGGTTTTATTGAGCTCCAGGCTTCTTCAGGAGTTATATTCCTTAAAACCTTACTAGGAGTGCGATTTACTATGTAATTTGCACAGTTAATTGCTTTTGCCCAAAAATTGAGACCAAGTCCTTTAGATTGAAGCATACAATTAGCCATTTCTTTTAAGGTGCGATTCTTCCTTTCAGCTACACCATTTTGTTGTGGAGTATATGGAACAATATGTTGCAATTTAATGCCACGCTCAGTGCAAAAGTTGATAAATTTGTTGTTAACATATTCTCCTCCATTATCTGATCTTAACTTAAGAATTGGATGTTTAGATTGTTTCTCAACAAAGGCCTTAAATGCCAAGAACATGTTAAAAACTTCACTCTTGAGTTTTAAGAAGTATACCCAAGTGCGTCTAGAAAAATCATCAATGAAAGTTAAGAAGTACTTGCAACTAGAGAAAGAAACAATAGGAAGGTGACCACATAAATCACTGTGCACAAGTTGCAAAGGGGTTGAAGCGTGCCAAGAGGCACGTTTGTCAAAACTATCCCAATGATGTTTTCCGAGTACACATCCGGAACAAACACCATCTCGGCAAGATACCATAGGAAGACCTGCCACCATATTTTCTTTACATAGAGTTTGAAGAGAGCGATAATTTAAGTAACCAAATGCTCATGCCAAAGTTTGCTCACTTCATCATTATGAGCAACAAAAATGGAGGGAAGACATGATGACCCAAAGTTGTCAAACTTATACAACCTTGTGGAATCATCAGCAATGCCAGTAGCTAAAATATGTCTAGGGTCTTTGAGGTCCCTAATTACAACATCATGAGGTGAGAAGTCTATTGTTTTCCCTTCACCTGAATGAGTTATCTGATAAACAGATAGAAGGTTGCATGACAAGGTAGGAACACATAGTACATCATTAAACTGACCATTATCTAGATGAATGGTTCCAAATCCTACAACACTAAGAGATCTATTATCACCAACATAAATATGTTTGGTGTTACAATCATTTAAAGAAGAAAACATGGCTTTATTTTTGGCCATGTGGTAAGAAGCTCCAGAATCAATGAGCCACTCATGAGAATGAGAAGAAGAAGATACATTTAATGCATAACCAGATGCTTGACAACCACAAGCAGAAAATGTCATTCTTGAAGATGAAGTTGAAGAGTTCTCCAAATTGATGTGGTGCTTCTTCATTGCTGCTTCCAAGGCTTCCATCTTCTTAAAACATTTGGACTCTACATGGCCATCACGATTACAAAAGTTGCAATGTCTATCTGTTTTCTTCCCTTTGTGTTTATTTGCCTTATTAGTTTGGTGAGTTGCTTTTTCAGTTTGCGGCTGAAATTGCTTAAGACCCTTGTTTGGTTTGGGACCATACTTCTTAGGATACTGCTTCTTGGGATTCTTTTGATATGGTTGTTGTTGGGCTGCTAAGGCTTTCTTAGAAGCGTTTCCAGTATTGACAAGACCAAGTTGTAAGAGTTTTTCTTGTTCTCTTATCAAAGTATCACAAAATACATCAAAAGAGGGGGACTTGTAGGTTGTTCCTTGAGAAATGAGGGCTTCTCTAGTGGAATGAAAGGTGGAAACAAATACAGAGTATGCAGGTCCAAGCTTAGCAAGATTGGAATAGATAATGCTACCATCTTCCTTTTTGACCTTACAACCTTTTAAAAGAAGTCTAAGGGTCTTGAATTTGGACAAAAAATTTTCAATAAAGGAGAAATTATTGGGGTCCAAAGTATGCAACTTATTTTCAAGCTGGTGGGCCCTGATTTCATTTTGAATGCCAAAAACAGTATTTAGCTTTTTCATAGTTGCATCAGGGGTGTCAATTTCTTGGATATGAAATTGAAGATCTTGAGCAATGGACACTCCTATCAACCCTCATGCTTGATCTTGTTTATTTTCCCATTTAGCGGCTTTATCTGCATCGGTAGGTTTAGTTTCTTGTCCCGAGGCTATTCTATAAAGCCCTTTAATTCTATAAGTAAGTCTATCATGTATGATAACCATTGGAAATAATTGGTGCTGTTAAGAATAACCGGGCATGCACTTTCCATTTTTATTTTTTATTTTTTTTTAAACTGAAGCTGAAAAGGGCTGAAACTAATGGAAAAATCTTGAAGAAATAGGCTGATTAAAAAAAAGCGGCTCGACTTCCGGATGAAGAAGTTATGTCTTTTTGAAAAAAACTGTTGTAGATGTCGAATAGTTACGGGAACGGTTGAAATCTGATGATGCAGTTCTACTTAAAAAAAAAAAAATTCCCCCCTCCCTTTTCAAACTTAATACAATAAGCTCGCTTTAAAAAAACTTTGTGGCCTACTTTTATAAAAAAGTGAGAGTCGCTTTTACAATGTTACTTTACATGTGCGTTTGAAATAAAACCCTCTTTTTAAAACCAGCAACTTGCCAAAGGGCTTTATAAGAAAAAGTAACTTAACAATTTTTTTTTACAAAAAGAAGCTTGAGAGAGAGACTTGAACCCAAGACCTTTATTCTCATAAACTAACTTTACACCAAGTGAGCTAGTAAAAGGATTCTGTAATTGTTTGAAAGGAGGTAGGGGGTTTTTTATTATTATTATTATTATTATTTTTTATTTTACTCTTCGATGTGCGTGCCTTTTCCTGCAAAAAAAAACATAAAATTCGTGCACAAAAAAAACGAAATGCAAGCCTTATGGCAGCACGTTAGATTTTCTGTTAGCCTCACCGCCAACTATCAAATTTTTCACTATTTCTGATTTCCCGAGATCGCACAAAAACGCGGGGAAAGAGTATAAATAGCAAAAAAACCGTCTTTTTGTTTCTGATTTGCGGAGATCGCACAAAGCGCATAGCAAAGAGCATACACAGAGAAGAGGGTATAGATCCGACAATAAAAAAATATAAACTGAAATAAATAGAGGGAACTGAAATAAACAAAAGTATTATTAAATATAACTGCAAAATAGATACTTTATACCTCTAGATCTAAAATGTCATAACTTGGGCAATCAGAAACCTTTTTGCATGAAATGAAAGGGGTTCCTCACTATAATAGATGCTCCGGACACAACATAGTTCTCCAGGCCCGAAAAAGTTCAGAAATAGTAGATCTTGAAAACGACAATCGCATGCAGTCAAACCCGCTTTGGATTTGGATCAACAACGGATGTAGCCCTCAAAATGGATCTAATACCATGTATGAATTTATAGGGTAATTTCCTTAGATCAAACACCAAAGGTCACTGCTCACAAACAGATCACAGATCAGTGCACCAGTATATCACGTGGTTAAAACCCTCGAAGAGGGAAACAGTCCACGGCCTGAGCCAACGCGGCCACTTTACGCAATTTATTAATATAAAAGAAAATTTACATATGTTTCTCTCATAAAGGGTTATTGGACAAATGACTCTCCATGTTCTTTAAATAGAGATCATGGACCAATTGGGTGTTAAGCCATAGATCAAGTGTTGGTAATACCGAGGAGAGAGTGAATCGTCGGATCACTACATATCGTGACCGTCGAATTATAAGTTACAAATGTACATAGTAAAGAAACACACTTTACCTAACTCTACACTAGACCAAGTTATACTTAACTATTTCTTATGTGTTGGAATATCCTAACAACCAGAAAGTCAACGCTGGTCAAACCAGCAAGAAGACTCCTCTAAATCAACTCGGTTAGCCTTAGTCAATGCAGCCTCCAACAGTAGTCCAAATTAGCCCAAAACAGATCTGAAAAATCCAGTCAAACTCGGTCAACTGAAAACTCAACATTGTGGTCAAAGAGCTGCGGTCAACACTGGTCAAAGTGAACAAAAATCCTCGATTTCTGTGCCAAAGGATGCGGCCTAAGGAGATTGAAGTTCCAGCCTCAAAAACATAGCAATTGGATGGAGTTTGACCCAAAGTCAACGCTGGTCAACGGTCTGTAAAACAACCCTAAAACAGTTTGAAGTTCTGCCCAGAAATTCTGTCCTTCATCCACACGTGCAAGTTAGAGAGAGAGTACAAAACTGTATGAACCAATGATGAGAGGAGAGAGATGTATGAGATGAGATGATGATGTCCAAAATGAGGAATAAGTCTCTTATTTATACCCTTCAATGAGGGTGGAGACACATCCATTGGGGCTTATGAGCCTACATTAGACTTCTGGCCGACCTTGACAATTTTCACATGTGTGAGAGAATAAATTCAAAATCCCACTTTTGCTTATCCAAACAAGATGATTCAATTCACCTGTCAACCTGTACCATCCTGCTCTGCTCTGTTCTATTGAACTATGAAGAAATAATGAAGAAGAATTTGATCGAGGGTGAGTCACAAGACCTTGCCACTCTCCACTAACCTAAAGTAAGTCTAGAGGTAAGAACCTCAACCAGACTTGATCCCTAATCAAGTTGTTGGACACCATCCATCCTAGCATAGAGAGTACGAGAGTACTGTAAATTTATGTAGATGTTTTATGCTTGATGCAACTTTACGGTGGTATCTAGCACATGTCCGAACAACTCACTGAAGAGCTTTCGCAACCAAGCTGCTTCACAACAGGCCATACTCGCTGCAATGTATTCGGCCTCTGCGGTGCTCAAAGCCACCGACTTCTGCTTCCTGCTGCTTCCTGCTCATCCATGAGATCGACGCAGAACCAAGATTGAAGCAGCATCTCGATGTGCTCTTACGATCCACCACACTGTTAGCCCAATCGGCATTAGTATATCCAAGGATTGTCACGCTGTCGGCAGTGTATCTCAGCCCATCGTTTATCGTGCCTCGAAGATATCTCAGGAGATTCCTGGCACCAACCCAGTGAAAGTGATGAGGCTCAACCATCTGTTGACTCAAAGTGTTCACTGCAAAACCTATATCTGGACTGGTGTTCATGAAGAACATCAGGGCCCCTACGAGTTGACGATACTCAGTAGGATTTGACAATATGGGCCCAGCAGCACTGCCACTCAACTTCTTGAAGTTGAGCTCCATTAGTGTTTGTTATCGCTTGCTGCCTACACCTACCTACAGTTAGTGGGAAAAGCCTTCAACCCCACAGATGTGGTTGGTGGCAAGGAACTTAGAGAAGGGGCTGTCACCTATTCCCAACTCTATCCGTTTAAGCTATCTCCTAGGTTAGCTAAGGGGGGTGGTCCCTAAAGGAAAACTAAGTTAAAGATGTGAGATTTCTAGGAGAATTGATTAGAAGGAATTACTTATCAAAGATGACTCGATTCCAATATGTAAACAAGCATATAAGTATATGAACAATATTCAATGATGTGTTCAAAATATAGACCAGTGCTTTAAAGTAGATGACAAATGCTTGCTAAAAAATGAAATTCAAGATATAATGACAATAATCCCACAAAGGAAGTGTTAGACCAAGATCACAATATGCAATTAAATTTGCAACACCAAATAAGGGTATTTGCCAATGAAACGAGATATATCAATCATCCATAAGCATAATGATCATTAAAATGACAACATGCAATGAATTTGCATGTAGAAGCAAATTTCGAAGTACCATAGAATTAAATTTGTTGCAAAATTTAAGGAATTAAAATGCTTGCATCCAAAGTGCTTCTTGAGATAATATTTGCATGTGAATCTTTAAACTGTCAAGATAGCAAAAAATTTAGGAACTTTGCAAATAGATGTGATAAGATAGTGCTCTTGGTTTATTTTGTTAATTAGTTTTAAAGCAAGGTTACAATTGAACTCTAATCCTCAGACCTCACCCTCGCCCAAATATTTGGATCTCACAGTGAGGAGTCCATAGAGGTAGAGGGTCCCTAAAACGTCTATTCAACCAACTTAAGTTGGAGGTAAATTTTAGAGATGCAAGTCTAGTATGAAAAGTGAAATGTCTAAATGATATGAAAGTTAGTTTGCAAGTGCTATGTAAAAGATGGAGATGATTCAATTAAATATGCTTCATAGTTAAAACAATAACTCAAGTTGCCATAAATTGAAAGTGTTATGCTTCTTTACTTGTAGTATATTGTGAAACTTATCCAAATGAGAAATAGATCACAAAACATAAGTGAGTGATGGCAAATGAGATTGCAAATTAAGAAATTAAAGGACTATGCGATTTGTGTTACTTCCCAATTAGAGCATGCATATGTGATGTGAAAGAAAACGGAAATGTCAAAACCACTAAGTCAATCCATCTACAAATTCTCTCCTTTGAAATGGAGAGATAGGGATGCCAATGAGTAAAACCCACGCTCCCACAACAAAAACATAAATTTTTATTAATTTTACAAGAATGAAATGACCATGAGGCATTTTCTAAACCAAGGAAAGTCTTTACAAATAAAAATTGAGACCATAGACTTTTCCTCGGTGAGAATTTCTAAGAACTCAAAATAAATTCAGACTTTACAATAGGAGAAAAGAAGCTAAGCCTCTTCTATGCCCACAACCAAAGAAGAGAGAGTTATCTTCCTCATTTGAAATTCAGCCCAAAGGTCCTGCAACAACTTGTTAGTAATTTCTTGTAGTTGTCCACTCAAGTTGTCACAAGAAAAAATTCGAAAGAGGGCTACAAAACCAATCAAATATTAGATAGATAAAATTACAAAATATTGCACAACAATTTACAAAGGGCTAAGCCAAAGAGTTCGAGTAAACTCTCTTCTTTGCTTAGTCATCTTCAAGCTCTTAGATAGCAAATGAAAGCAATGAAGTATACTGTTTTAAAAGATATTCAAATTTAGAAGTATTCGGTTTGTATACAAGCTATTTCTCAAAACCCCTACAAAACCACTTTGTAAGATAAGACTATGAAGGTTCAAAGAACAAATGAGAGCTCCTTTGAGAATGTATCAAGAGTGGATTGGTCTCTCCAAAGACTTCCCCCAACACTTGATTCTTTGATTCCAACAAGATGTTCCCTCTACAAAACTTCAATCAAGAATTAGTTCCATATAGATCTAGCAATAAACAATGATAAGAAACTCTAGAGATTTATTTGAAACCAACTAGAGCATTCTATACCTAGAGCATACTCCTAAATCAAATGTCAATGTAAGATAACTCTACATTAACAAATCTACAAGAACATATGGAAACAAATTAGATCAAAGCATGAGTAAAAAGAATTATACCAATGATCAACAATTCATCACACTCCAAAAGGAGGAACACCTCATGAATGAAACCCCAAAGTCTTTATTGATATTTCTAAAAGTGTATAAGGTAGCAGCGCTTTCGCAAACACAATAGCTAGTAAAACAATGATTCAATATGAGAGCCCATGGCTCCATTATATAGAAAGTTGGGAGCAAATCCCAATGAAGAACCATATGCCAAGTGGTGAGAGGGAGGAAATCTCAAGGCAAATTTGAATTTGATAAGTGGAGCTCCAATGCCAAGTGTAAAAATCGAATTCTGGCAAGTGGACATCATTTTCTTCTTCTCTTATGTGCCAAATTCGAATTTTATGATGAAATGACGTGTATATGGTTGGTAACCCATGTGGGGACAATTTCCCACAAAAATCTCCACCAAATATTCTCCCAAATCCTCCCAAATATGCACTAACTTCACAAATTGGAATTTCCAAGTAAGCAACTCTCATTTAATACCGGAAATTCAATTTTATTTGAGCACATGTCTTTTTCTTTATTTTAGGAGTCCATATCACCTTAAGACTTCACTTTAACTCCTCCATAATTTTCCATCTCATTTAGCATGTGTGGATATTTATTTTTCTCCATTTATTTAATTTCTGGCTTAATTAATTGCCAGATTTCCCACTAAACTTAGGAGAAATGGGTTTTGAGGGTTCAAAACACATTTTTAACCCCTCAAAGTGTGTCATAATAGAAAGTTGAGTGAAAGAGGTGTAATTTTGATTATTCATACCCCATACAACTTCTCTAAACAACACTTATTACAATTCAATTACAATTTTTATTGCAATTTTCAACTTGTGGGAATTTTAAAAAATTAAAAAATCACTACTTAGACCTAACCAAATTCCACGAAATTTTTTGTGTGATCTAGTATGGTAATATACATTGACTCTAGACACTAGGAGTCACCCAAGGCCTCACCATCAAGCCGTACTCCGGCTTTGGGGTAAAATTGAAGGAAAAAGCTCAATTAATTATTAACTCCTAGTAGGGAGATGATAATTAACCAAGTAAAAAAAACCTCCCAGAGTAATACTCACTTGTTGGCAAAGTCCCAGGCTACCTAGGCCTGTTACAGACTCAATATTGACTCAAAACTCATCATTACTAGCATCACTTATTACAATTCCCCGTAGGGCGTGGAATCTGGGTACAAGAGAAAATGATAAGAAGTAGAAGTAGAGTTTAAAAACTCTGTTGAACTGATGATATCTGATGGTACAAATGTCTTCTGGTTCATTCTTAGGCATGGAGTCTTCTCATTATCAGCAAGTGCCACTCCAGTGGTCAACAATGTTGACACAGACTTACAGTCCACCATACCAAATCTTTCCAGAAGCTTCACAATGTATTTTCCTTGAGAAAGGAAAATATCGCCAGGTCTCTGCCAGACCTCTAGGCCTAGGAAGTAGTGCATCAGTCCTAGGTCCTTCATCTCGAACTCAACAACGAGCTCCCTCTTTCACTGATGAATGAAAGGGTCAGCACCTATCAGGAAGAGGTCATCGACATACAACACCAGAATGAGAGGCTTTCCCTTGACAACCTTGAAGTAAAGGTTCAGATCAACATTACTTTGAGTGAAGCCCAGCTTCATCAAGTAGCTATCTATCCTCTCGTACCAAGCTCTGGGTGCTTGCTTCAGCCCATAGAGGGCCTTCTTCAACCTGCAGACATGGGTGTCCCGATCATGGACTTCGAACCCTAGAGGTTGCTCCACATATACCTCTTCCTTTATCGTACCATGCAAAAATGCAGTCTTCACATCCATTTGATGAAGACTCCATCCTTGCGTAGCAGCAAGGGCTATAATAGATTGAATGGTGGTATATCAGGCCATAGGTGCAAATATGTCATCATAATCTATGCCTTCCTTTTGAGAGAAGCCACGGGCAACGAATCTTGCCTTGAACTTTTCAGCGCTTCCATCAGATCCATGCTTGATCTTGTTTGTCCTGCTTTGTCCTTTGGTCCTGGAACCACATCCCAGACATCATTCTTCATAATGGACTGATACTCTTTGTGCATAGCATCCTTCCAGACTTGATGTTTTACGGCTTCCTCAAAGGATCCAGGCTTGAATTGTACAATAGTACTCATGGCTGTTAGATACCCTTGGTATCTACTCGGTTTCTTGCTTTCACAGAATTTCCCCCTTGGGGCAGCATGTCCCTCAGCATCCTCGAGAGTGTCCCTGAGCCATGATGGTATCTTTCTCAGTGAAGGAGGTGGATCAATCAGATCCACTGGTCCTTTAACATCAGGCATTGTTTCATCCTTCGGTTCCTCTTGATTTCCAGGCCTTGCTTCATTATCTTCCTTAGATCTCGAAAGATTAACTACTTTCCTCAGGGAAGTATCTTTGTCAAAGGTGACATCGTGGCATATCTCCACTTCCCTTTGACCAGGCACATAGACTCTATAGGCCTTCAAAGTTTCACTATAGCCCACTAACATTCCTTTCTTCCCAGAAGCATCCAACTTGCTCCTCTTTTCTTTCGGCACATGAAAGTAAACAGTACATCCAAAAACTCTAAAATGTGAGACGTCAGGTTTCTTACTAGAGAAAACCTCTTCAGGAGTTTTGGATTCTAGAGCTGAATGCGGGCATCGGTTTTGTATGTACACAGCAGTGTTTGCAGCTTCTCCCCACAGAAACTTCGATAAACCTTAGTCACATAGCATGGCACGGGCAGCTTCCACAATGGTCCTGTTCTTTTGTTCAGCAACACCATTTTGCTCGGGAATATAGACAGTTGTGGTCTCCCTCTTAATGCTAGCTTCTCTGCAAAAGTCCTTGAACTCGTTTGTCTCATATTCAGTGCCATTATCGGTTCTCAAAATCTTGATCTTCTTCCCTGTCATATTTTCCACCAAGGCTTTGAATGTACGGAACCACCTGAAAGCCTCATCCTTCTTCTTTAAGAATTATATCCAGGTTTTGCGAGAGAAGTCATCTATGAACATCATATAATATGAACATCCTCCCCAGGATGTCACGGGCAGCGTACCAGATAGATCAGAATGGATCAATTGCAAGACATCAGATGTCTTTGTGACACTAGAGGGGAAAGGTCCCCTTGTATGCTTTCCTTCGGCACAACCCTTACATACACCTTCATGATTATTTGAAAACTCGGGCATCCCTGTCACCACCTTCCTTGCTTCGGGAAGGGCTTTGTAGTGAAGGTGTCCAAACCTTCGGCGCCATAGTTCAGTCTGTCGGATAGTATCACATGTCATTGCTCCCAGCGGACTTCCTCCAACCTGGTAGAGTGTGTCAACTCTAAACCCAATCGAGATAGCTTCCTTGAAGCTCTTCTTCCACATGAGCACCTTTCCCTTAGTGAATGCCACATTGAACCCTTTGTCTTCCATGGCCGATATAGACACAAGGTTCTTTAAATTTGGTACATAGAGTACATCCTGCAAGTGGAGGTCTTGACCTTGAGACAAGTGGAGGGCCATAGTCCCTGTCTCTTCTACGGGATATGTGGCATTATCTCCAAGGATAATTTCCAGATTAGTATCCTTCTCAACCATATCAAAGAGTGCTTCCTTGAACCCAGTGATATGCCTTGAGGCACCACTATCTATCAACCAGACATCCATAGTGTTGGGTGGGGATGCAACAGAGAGGGCAGATACCAGAATGTATTCATTTCTTTTATCAACAACATGTGATTCCTCATACTTGGAGTTTCTTGATATTTTGGAAGGTTGATCATTTCTGCCAGAGGAAGCCTTCCTTTTTCCTTTGAACCTGTTGTTCCTTTGATTTCCATTCCTCCGGTTGTTGTTGTTGTCATCACCATCAGGAGAATCCTTCTTGAAAGGACATTCTCTAGCATAGTTGTTAAATTTGGACAACTAGGTCCAAACTCCATGTTATGATGCTCGGATTAAGAGGCTAATATTTTTGTTGGATTCCTCTTTTGGAGAGGTGTAAAATCCATATATAATATGTCTTAATCCGATGAGCAGAACATTTATTTTGAATTTATTATTCATAATAAATTATATGTGCAGGTCGGCCTTAAGGTTTCACACTCCCAGCAGATGTGTCACACACCCCAATGATGGATATAAATACAGGCAAAGTTGGAGAGCATTTCATCACAACACAACTCACATCTTCTTCTCTCCTCTGATTTAGTACGAGCTCCTTGGAGGACGAGTTCAGCCCACACGTGTGAAGGAGAAGAAGGACAAATCTGTACGGCTGAGCTGAAGGACGAATTTCTGCAGTTAGGGTTTTGCAGAAAGTTTGACCAGCGTTGACTTTGGTCAACGCATGGTCCGAATGAGCTGAAATTTGGTGAGAAGTTCGATTTTGGACGGCCGTACTGTTTGGCACAGAAATCGAGGTCAAAGGGTTGACCAATCTGCTGCTGCGTTGACTTTTAGCTTGCTGCCCTGCGTTGACTTTTTCTGGACAACGTTGACTTTTTCAGGACAGCGTTGACTTTTTTGGAGTTGACTTGGGTTGACTCGTTTGCTGATTGGAGGACTGTTGTGACACATGCTGGGTTGGCTGACCAAGGAGACTTTGCTGGTTGAAGCATCCTGTTGACCGCCGTAACGAACCACCACATTTTCCCTGTTTCTGATTTGTCTTCTGTAAGATCCACTTATATGTTCTATCTGCATTTTGCTTAACTATTTGTATGATTGCTGTGAGAAAAGTAAAATTTCTCCTAGCATAGAACATCTACAAAAATTTACATGGTTTCAGAGCTGAGGTGAAGACAAACTCTATCTTTAGCAATCACCACCGGAAGAAATGGGTTCCACTAGTCTTGAATTCAAGGAGAATGACAAGCTGACTGGAAGGGATGACTTCCATGCCTGGAAGATGATATTAGATCTCAAATTGGAAGATCATGATCTCTTGGATCATGTGACGGGTAAGATTCAAGAACCTCCATCCAATGCTACCACTGCTGTTAGAAACAAGTATAAGAAGGGAGAAATCAGAGCAAAGTTGTTGATCAGGGAATCCATACATAAGAGTCTGGTTGCCTATGTATCTGAACTAGGCACATCCAAGGAGATGTATGACAAATTGATCCTTATGTTCAAGGTAAACAATGTGAACCAAGTGCTATTCCTCAAGAACAAGTTGAAGAATATGAAGAAGGGCCAGGATGAATCTATTCAAACCTTCTTTCTGAAATTGACCGAAACAAGGAACAATCTGCTGGCTATTGGGGAGACAATAGCTGATCGTGAGATGGTTCTCACCGCACTTGGAGGACTCCCATATGAATGGCAAGTATTCACAACTACCATTCTCAACAATAATACCATTCCTAACTTTGAGGAGCTTCTGTCTAGATGTATGCAAGAAGAAACAAGGATGAAGGAATTCGACAATGACAGAAATGCTGCCTATGGTGCTCATTCCCGAAAGAAGAACTCTGGTGGTTCTAAGGACAAAGGAAGAACAAGGACTCAAGAGAAGAAGGGTAAATGTTTCACCTGCCATAGGCCTGGTCACTATGCTAGAGAATGCCCCTTCAAGAAAGATTCTCCCGATAGTGATGATAACAACAACAACCGAAGGAATGGGAATCGAAGAAATGACAAATCCAAAGGAAAGAGGAAGGCTCACTTTGGAGGAAACAATCAACCTTCTAAAAGGTCCAGAAATACCAGGTATGAGGAGTCTAATGTTGTTGATAAAAAAAAATGAGTATATTCTTGTATCTGCTCTCTCAGCTGCATCTCTGCCCGACACTATGGATGTCTGGCTAATCGATAGTGGTGCCTCAAGACACATCACCGGATTCAAGGAAGCACTTTCTGACATGGTTGAAAGGGATACTAATCTAGAAATTATCCTTGGGGATAATGCCACTTATCTTGTGAAAGGGACAGGGACTGTGACCCTCCACTTGTCTCAAGGACAAGTCCTACGTTTGCAAGATGTACTCTATGTACCTAAATTGAAGAAGAACCTTGTGTCTGTATCTGCCATGGAAGACAAAGGATTCAATGTAACTTTCTCTGATGGAAAGATGCTCATGTGGAAGAAGAGCTTCAAGGAAGCTATCTCAATTGGTTTTAGGGTTGGTACACTCTATCAGGTTGGAGGGAGTCCGTTGGGAGCTATGACTTGTGATACTATCAGACAAAACCGAACTATGGCACCGAAGATTTGGACACCTTCATTACAAGGCCCTTCCCGAAGCAAGGAAGGTGGTGGCAGGGATGCTTGATTTTGGAAATAATCATGAAGGTGTATGTAAGGGCTGTGCTGAAGGAAAACATACAAGGGGACCTTTCCCCTCAAGTGTCACAAAGACATCTGATATATTGCAACTGGTCCATTCTGATCTATTTGGTATGTTGCCCGTGACATCCCTGGGGGGATGTTCTTACTACATGACATTTACTGATGACTTCTCTCGCAAAACCTGGATATACTTCTTGAAGAAGAAGGATGAGGCTTTCATGTGGTTCCGTACCTTCAAAGCCTTGGTGGAAAATATGACACGGAAGAAGATCAAGATTTTGAGGACCGACAATGGCACTGAATATGAGTCAAATGAGTTCAAGGACTTTTGCAGAGAAGCTGGCATTAAGAGGGAGACTACCAGCACTGCTCTCCTGAAACCGGAATGGTGTTCTTTGAAGGCCTTGAGAATAGGACTATTGTGGAGGCTGCCGTTGTACTATGTGACCGGGGTCTGCAAGTTTATTGAGGAGGAAAGTTTGCAAATACTGCTGTGTACATTCAAAACCGATGCCCTCATTCCGCATTGGACTCCAAAACTCCCGAAGAGGTTTTCTCTGGTAAGAAAACTGATGTCTCACATTTTAGAATTTTTGGATGTCCTGTCTATTTTCATGTGCCGAAAGAAAAGAGAAGTAAGCTGGATGCTACTGGGAAGAAAGGAATGTTTGTGGGCTACGGTGAGACTTCTAAGGCATATAGAGTCTATGTACCTGGTCAAAGGGAAGTAGAGATAAGCCATGATGTCACTTTTGACGAAGATGCTTCCCTGAAGAAAGTAGTAGATCTTCCAAGATCTGGAGAAGATCATGAAGAAAGGCCTGGAAATCTGGAAGAACTGCAGGATGAGACAATGCCTGATATTGAAGGACCAATGGACCCTATTGATCCATCTCCTTCACTGGGAAAGAGACCATCATGGCTCAGGGACACCCTCGAAGATGCTGAGGGTCATGCTGCCCCAAGAGGGACATTGCGAGAAAGCAAGAAGCCGTGTAGATACCAAGGATATCTAGCTGCCATGAGTACTATTGTACAATCTGAACCTGGATCTTTTGAGGAAGCCGTAAAGCATCAAGTCTGGAAGGATGCTATGCACGAAGAATATGAGTCCATAATGAAGAATGATGTATGGGATGTGGTCCCGAGACCGAAGGACAAATCTGTTGTCACCGCAAAATGGCTCTACAAGATCAAACATGGATCTGATGGGAGTGCTGAAAAGTTCAAGGCAAGGTTTGTTGCCCGTGGCTTCTCTCAAAAGGAAAGAATTGACTATGATGACATATTTGCACCTGTGGCATGATATACCACCATTCGATCAATCATAGCCCTTGCTGCTACGCAAGGATGGAGTCTTCATCAGATGGATGTCAAGACCGCTTTTCTGCATGGTGCAATAAAGGAAGAGGTGTATGTGGAACAACCTCTGGGATTTGAAGTTCGGGATCGAGACACTCATGTCTGCAGATTGAAGAAAGCCCTCTATGGGTTAAAGCAAGCACCCAGAGCTTGGTACGAGAGGATGGATAGTTACTTGATGAAGCTGGGCTTCACTCGAAGTAATGCTGATCCGAACCTTTACTTCAAGGTTGTGCGGGGGAAGCCTCTCATTCTAGTGCTGTATGTGGGCTGGACGACCTCTTCCTGACAGGTGCTGACCCTCTCATTCATCGATGTAAGAGGGAGCTCGCTGCTGAGTTCGAGATGAAGGACCTAGGACTGATGCACTACTTCCTAGGCCTGGAGGTCTGGCAGAGACCTGGAGAGATTTTCCTTTCTCAAGGAAAATACATTGTGAAGCTTCTGGAAAGATTTGGAATGGTGGATTGTAAGTCCGTGTCGACACCGATGGAACTCAACTTTAAGAAGTTGAGTGGCAGCGCTGCTGGGCCTATCTTGGCCAATCCTACTGAGTATCGTCAACTCATAGGAGCTTTGATGTTCTTAGTGAACACCCGACCAGATATATGTTTTGCAGTGAACACGTTGAGTCAACGGATGGTTGAGCCTCATCACTTTCACTGGGTTGGTGCCAAGAATCTTCTGAGATATCTTCGGGGCACGATAAACCGTATGGGGAGATTTGAGATACCTTTCACAGAGTGTGATACTGTTTGTGGATATGCGATGCGATTAGAGTTTGTGTGTGGTGGATCGTAGAGCACATCGGGATGCTGCTTCAATCTTGGTTCTGCTTCGATCTCATGGATGAGCAGGAAGCAGAAGTCGGTGGCTTTGAGCACCGCGGAGGCCGAATACATTGCTGCAAGTATGGCCTGTTGTGAAGCAGTTTGGTTGCGTAAGCTCTTTAGTGAGTTGTTTGGACATGTGCTAGATACCACTGTGATACTCTGTGATAACCAGAGTGGGATTCGTATGACTGAGAATCCTGTGTTCCACGACCGATCCAAGCATATTGATATCAGGTACCACTTTATCAGGGATATGGTACAGCGAGGCGCCGTAAGGCTCGATCATATAGGAACTGATGAGCAGGTCGCGGATATTCTCACTAAGCCCCTGGGGAAGGTCAAGTTCCTAACCTTCCGTGAGAGTCTTGGTATCGTGGAACGACCCTATGATGTGGGTCCCGTTGGATGATGAGCTCTGGGAGCTCTGGGGGGCTTTGGGGATAACTTCTCGGAGCTATAAGCACTTATGGTGCTTCTGCCCCACCGTTGTGATTATTGAGTTGGTTTGCCTCTCATTTATCTATGCCCCGTATGCATCCTACCCATTGAGTTCAGGGCTCATGGGAAGTACCTCTCATTTGGCCAATGAGGTGGGAAAAGCTAGAGACTAGTAGCAAATACTGATGGACGCATCAGAGATTGCCGTACTCTTTATCTAGGATGGCACGGTCCAACCACTTGATCTGGGATCAAGTTTAGTGAGGTCTGGGACCTCTGCCTGACTTCGGGTCAGATGAACCAACTTTGGGTTGGTTGGATACTCTTCATGAGTTTGATAGAGGTTTGGAACCTCTGGACTGATTATGTCAGTCGGGGGATGATGTCTTTATGACTGACCCACTTCTGTTCTGAAATAAAGAGGCCAGCAAAGCAAGTTACGGCTGGATGACGCACGATGTTTGATTGCACTGTTGTATGGAGTTCTCCCTAGTTGAGAGGGAGTGTTAAATTTGGACAACTAGGTCCAAACTCCATGTTATGATGCTCAGATTAAGAGGCTAATATTTTTGTTGGAATCCTCTTTCGGAGAGGTGTAAAATCCATATATAATATGTCTTAATCAGATGAGCAGAACATTTATTTTGAATTTATTATTCATAATAAATTATATGTGCAGGTCGGCCTTAAGGTTTCACACCCCCAGCAGATGTGTCACACACCCCAATGATGGATATAAATACAGGCAAAGTTGGAGAGCATTTCATCACAACACAACTCACAACTTCTTCTCTCATCTGTTTTAGTACGAGCTCCTTGGAGGACGAGTTCAGCCCACACGTGTGAAGGAGAAGAAGGACAAATCTGTACGGCTGAGCTGAAGGACGAATTTCTGCAGTTAGGGTTTTGCAGAAAGTTTGACCAGCGTTGACTTTGGTCAACGCATGGTCCAATTATCTGAAAATTTGTGGGAAGTTCGATTTTGGAAGGCCGTACTATTTGGCACAGAAATCGAGGTCAAAGGGTTGACCAATCTGCTGCTGCGTTGACTTTTAGCTTGCTGCCCTGCGTTGTCTTTTTCAGGACAGCGTTGACTTTTTGGAGTTGACTTGGGTTGACTCATTTGCTGATTGGAGGATTGTTGTGACACATTCTAGGTTGGCTGACCAAGGAGACTTTGCTGGTTGAAGCATCCTGTTGACCGCCGTAACGCACCACCACATTTTTCCTGTTTCTGATTTGTCTTCTATAAGATCCACTTATATGTTCTATCTGCATTTTACTTATCTATTTGTATGATTGCTGTGAAAGAAGTAAAGTTGCTCCAAGCATAGAACATCTACAAAAATTTACAATAGTGACCAGGCCTATGACGAGTGAAACACTTGCCCTTCTTTCCTTAGGCCCCTGCTTTTCCCTTATTCTTCGGACCACCAGAGTTCTTCTTTCTAGAATGAGCAGCATATGTAGCATTTCCTTCATTTCCATACTCCTTCATTCTTGATTCTTCTTGAATGCATCTTGACAGTACTTCGTCAAAGTCAAGTATCACATTATTATTTAGAATGGTAGTGTTGAACACATGCCATTCGGATGAGAGCCCTGCAAGTGCGGTGAGTACCATCTCTCGATCAGCTATTGTCTCCCCAATAACTAGCAGATTGTTCCTGATTTCAATCAACTTCAGAAAGTATGATTGGACAAACTCATCCCTGCCTTTCTTCAGATTTTTCAATTGATTCTTGAAGAATAGTACTTGATTCGCATTGTTGGCCTTGAACATGAGGATCAATTTATCATACATCTCTTTGGATGTGCCCAACTCAGAGATGTAGGCCACCAGGCTTTTATGAATGGATTCCTTGATCATCAGCTTTGCTTTGATCTCCCCCATCTTGTAGTTTGTTTTGGCAGTAGCAGTAGCAGTGGATGGAGGTTCTTGGATTTTACCCTGCACATAGTCCATGACATCTTGGTCTTCCAATTTGAGATCCAATATCATTTTCCAAGCATGGAAGTCATCCTTCCTAGTGAATTTGTCTTCCTCCTTGAAGCCATAGCTTGTGGAACCCATTATCCTCTCCAGTGATTGCTACAAATAGGGCTTGTCTTCACCTCAGCTCTGATACCATGTAAATTTATGTAGATGTTCTATGCTTGATGCAACTTTACTTTTCACTACAACAATCACATTAACAATCAAGTAAAATGCTGATAGAACATACCAGAGGATTTATAGAAGACAAACCAGAAACATAGGAATGTGGTGGTGCGTTATGACGGTCAACAGGATGCTTCAACCAGCAAAGTCTTCTTGGTCGGCCAACCCAGCTTGTGTCACAACAACCCTCAAAACAGTCACCCTGTCAACCCAAAGTCAACCCCAAAAAGTCAACGCTGTCCATAAAAAGTCAACGTAGGGCAGCAACAATAAAGTCAACTCATCTCAGTCTTCGGTCAACCTTTTGACCTCGGTTCTTGTGCCAATGTGTATGGCCTTCCAAAATCGAAGTCTCCACCAATTTTCAGCCCTTTTGGACCATGCATTGACCAAAGTCAACGTTGGTCAAACTAGCGTGGAAACCCTAGCTGTAGTGAGCTGCAGTAAATTCAGTCAAACCCTTGCTACAGTAATTCATCCTCTTTCCCACGTGTGAACCGAATTTGCCTCCAAGGAGCTCGTACTAAATCAGAAGAGGAGATGTGTGTGATGAGAGTGAGTGAAATGATCTCCAACGTTGACTGTATATATATATCCATCATTGAGGTGTGTGACACATCTGCTGGGGGTGTAAAACCTTAAGGCCGACCTGCACATATTTGAAATTATTAAAAATAAATTAAAAATAAATGTTTCGCTCATCAGATTAAGATCAATTTTATATCGATCTTACACCTCTCCGAAAGAGGAACCCAATAAAAATATTGGTATCTTCATCTGAGCATCACAACATGGAGTTTGGACCTAGTTGTCCAATTTTAACAAGTACACAACGCGTCCATCGGTAGTGCTATGGTCTCTATCCTCATTTCCCAACACAGTGGCCAGATGAGGGGTACTTCCCATGAGTCCCGGACTACATGGGTAGGATGTATGTGGGGCATCAACAAGAGAAGGTGAACCTGCTCATATATCGAAAATGGGGTATCACAGGGGAAGGCGAACCATTCACCCTGTACATAGCGACACCAATAGGGGAAGGTGAACCTCACCCTAGCTCCCAGAGCTCAATGTCCAACTCAAGCGGGACCCTCATAGGAGGGTCTGTCCACGACTCCATGTTTCTTACAGAAGGTTAAAAATTTGACCTTCCCCAGGGGTTTAGTGAGAATATCTGCAACCTGCTCATCAGTCCCAATGTGATGGAGCCTTACGATGCCCCGTTGTACCATATCTCGGATGTGGAAATTTGAATAATAGATGAGTTATTCACCGAGATTATCCTGATTACACACTATTTGAGCTTCATGCATAATGCATAACCTCTTCTACCATTGATCATCAATTTGCGGAAATATAAACAATCGCATGCGCACATTGAAACATTAATCAATCACACGTATCAACACAATATGTAATGGGGAAAGCTTACAGCTGAAAACCCCCAACTATCTGTATATTATAATGATAGAGAACATGTAACAATCATAGTACAAACTCCTCACAAGCTCTCAGCACTATCTCCAATTGTTACACACTACACAAGCTCAGATATGAACAAGTCATAAGTTCAAATCTCCTCCACCTGTTAGCCTGCCTCTACTGCGCAATCCAAGATGGTTAATTGTGAGATCCAAGTTCAAATCCCCTTGGCTTGTACTGCGTAATCCTCATTGGCAATCTCAATCAATGTGTGTGCAAATCTCATGCACAGCTATAGTCACAACTGATAGTAGACTCACCCTTTCACCCACCTCTAACACTGGTCTCCACTGAACTGTCCATGCACTGCAGTTAACTGATGTATTCTTTAGTTGATTTATGAGTTAATAATTAGTGAATTAATTAATAATTAATTCACACCACACATCACTAGTGTATTTATCAGTTAGACTAAATACAACTAGTTCAACTAAGTTAAACCGAACACAACTCCATCAACTGTCTCATCAACTCCACCAAACTCTGCCACATGAGTTCTAATTGAAGTCAACCATGCAATAGCTCAACTAACCCCTAGGAATAGTGTAATTCCTTCTGTCAGCTGCATGTGCCACATCCAAGCATCAAACTGAAGTGCTCCAAGAGGATAAGATAATGTTTATAGTCTAAATATTATTAAGGGTTAATAATATTTGACTGTTCTATTTTTAGCCCGGCAGTCTAAAAATAGAAACCGCCCAATGTCTAAAATAGAGGTCCATCTATTTTTACCAACTCAACCAATCATCCATAAATAGCATCCTGCAACTCATAGACCATGATCCATATGTCTAAAAATAGACATAGTCTAAAAATAGACTTTGCGCCAAAAATAGCCTGCGAGCCCACTTAGTGAAGGCGACTTCTTTTCACTAAGCCCCATCATCTTGTTGCATTCTCAACACTCCCTCTCAACAAGATATGGATTATCTGCAACCCCTATCCTGCCTCTGTGGTATTCGAATTTGCTCCTGGTGAGCGCCATCGTCAAGATATCAACATCCTGATCCTCCGTGGGAATGTATGAAAGTAACATGATCCTCCGCTGCACACAATCTCTGATATGATGGTACCCGATGTTGATGTGTTTGGATCTATCATGAAATACTGGATTAGCCGAGAGTTTAATGCAACTCTGGTTATCACAATAAATCACAATAGGCTCCAAGTGTGACCCAAACAACCCGACCAGGTTCTTCCTCATCCATATAGCCTCGCATGCAGCCAAGCTTGCTGCCATATACTCGTCCTCTCCTGAACTGAGTGCCATGGATCTCTGCTTCCTGCTGTACCAAGAAACTGCTGTCGACCCGATACTGAAGATCCCTCCAGATGTGCTCTTTCTGTCCGTTGGGCTCCCTGCCCAATCTACATCCGTGAAGCCACACAGCTTCACCTCATCCTCCTGTCTGTACCACAATCCATATCCCGATGTGCCTCTGAGATAATGCAATACATGCTTGCTCGCCTTCCAGAAGAGCTTGGTAGGCTTAACCATAGCTTGTGAAAGCTGGTTAACTGCATAGCATATATCGGGTCGTGTATTGACCAGATACATAAGCGACCCCACCAACTGTCGATAAACAGTGGCATCCACTACCTCCGCCGAAGTAGCATCCTCCTTCCTCCAACCTCTAGGAAGAGGAGTATCAACAGGCTTGCAGCCATGCATGTTGAACTTCTCCGGTATCTCCGGGGATACTCCTTGAGAAACAAAACGGTCACCATCTGTTGCCAAATTTCCAATCCCAGGAAATAATGAAGGAGGCCAAAGTCCTTCATCTCAAACTATTTTGCAAGATCCTCCTTGCATGAAAGTATCAATAGCTCATCACCCGTCAGAATCAAATCATCTACATAAAGTAAAATGATCAGCAACTTACCCTCCACCACAATCTGGTATAGGTTAGGATCCGCCTCACTCTTGGAGAATCCAAGTTCGATGAAATAACTGTCTATCCATGTGTACCAAGCACGAGGTGCTTGTCTCAACCCATACAGTGCTCTCTTGAGTCTGCACACATGCGACTCGCTGCTGAAGATCTCGAAACCTTCGGGCTGCTCTATGTACACCTTCTCCTCAATGACTCCATTGAGGAACACAGTCTTCACATCCATCTGATGAATGTGCCACCCCATCTGCGCTGAGAGAGAAAGAATCGTCTGTATGGAAGAAAGTACTTTGCGACAAGTGCAAAGGTCTCCTCATAATCGATCCCTCTATACGTGAGAAGCTTCGGAGCAACAAATCTTGCCTTGTACTTCTCCACACTCCCGGCAGCTGACTGCTTCACTTTGTAGATCCAGCGCGAACCCACCACGGATTTCCCCTCCGGTCGCGGGACAATCTCCCATGCACTGTTTCTGAAAATAGAATCATATTCTTCCACCATGGCATCTACCCATGCGGGGTCCTCCACAGCTTCCTTGAAAGAGGATGGTTCTGTCACGACATTTTCTCACAAGAGCCATGTATCCCGATGTGCGGGTACGGTGATTGTCTCTGTGCAACGCTATCTTTTGTAGGTGGTCCTACAACCTTCTCTGCATCTTGAGCCAGTCGCTCAGCTTCTGTAGTGCGCTTCCGCCCTCTGATGGTTGGCGCTGCATGAGTGGTTTCTTCCACTCCATGAACCTCATCTTGTGGCTGATCCACATCCCGAGACTCATCCTTAGGAACTAATAGCTCCTCATCTACATGCAAGTGTGGCTCCCTCTCAAGCGAACACTTCATGGCTTTCTCCTCCTGAAATTTGATATCCCATCGCACAACAGTCTTGCGACTGTCTGGGAAATACACACGATAGTTATGGGGCGTATCAGTGTACCCCACAAATATCCCAACCTCCGCAGTCGGCTCCAGCTTCTTCCTGGCATCCTTCGTCACATGAATGTAAACAGGTGAACCAAAAATCCTTAAATGGGAAATATCAGGCCTCTTACCAGAAAACACCTCCTCGGGTGTACTCATGCCAAGTATCTTGTGAGGACAACGGTTCTGCACATATACTACAGTATTGCATGCCTCCGCCCACAAGTGAATGGGTAGGCCCTGATCATGCAACATCGCCCGTGCAGCACCCACGATGCGTTACGTTCAGCCCCACAACACAACCCCATTCTGGCTGTGGGTTATGAGGTGCTATGAGCTCTCTTCGAATTCATACTGTGTTACCAAAAGTCCTTGAATTCGCCAGAGATGAATTCACCACCATTGTGGCTCCTAAGAGCCTTCACCTGCTTCCCCGATTCTTTCTCAACCAGTGCCTTGAACTCACAGAACTTTGAGTATGTCTCGCTCTTCTTCTGCATGAAGAAGATCCAACACTTACGAGAAAAATCATCAACAAATATCACATAATACCTGTGCTTTGCTGTCGAAGCTACTGAGAAAGGTCCACACACGTGTGTGTGAATTCTCTCAAGGATCGTCATGGCGCAACTATCCTTCTCATGAAAGGTGGCTTTTCACAAATTTTCCCAAAGTACATCCCTTGCACGCGATCTGAAACCGCAAGATGCCCTTAAGGCTTGATAGAAATCTGACTCTTCCAATAGTATCTTCATAGCTCCATGGTGAAGGTGGCCCAATCTCCGGTGCCACAGCTCGCCATCATCCCGACTCACCACTCCTTCTGCCTTGCCTGCCATTGCTGCACAGCCATCTACATGCAATTGATAAAGGTTCTTGACTCAAACCCCTATCTTTCGGGTTTCTCCAGTTGTCTTACTGCGCAAGAAAGCCTTTCCCTCGCTGAAGACAACATCATATCCCTTGTCTTCTAACATCGCCACAGAGATAAGATTCTTCTTCAATCCTGGAACATGCATCACTTCTTTCAATACGAAGGGTTTACCAGACTCCCTCTCAAAGGAAATGGTACTGATACCGGTCGCATTGTATCTACCATCATCGCCCATCTCGATGTGCACTCCAAGATCTTTCTCATCCAGATCAGAAAACAAATCTCGATCTCCTGTCATGTGAAAAGACGCACCACTTGCCAAGAACCAAGCTGAACCCATCAGCATGCGATCAACGAAAAATCCAGCTCAAACTGCGAGGCTAAGGCCTCTCACGTTGCAGATCCAGCGACCTGCTTATTTTTCTTCTTCTGCGGACAATTTGTGGCATAATGTCCGTGCTGGTGACAGTGAAAGCACTTCACCTTGGACATGTCCTGCTTCTTGCCTTTCGCACCGGATTGAGAAGATTTCTTGCTCTTCCCCTTCTTTGCTTTGGCAGCCAAAGCGCAATTTTCTTCATCAGATGCCTTTGATGAAGATCTGTCCCTGGTACTTCACCTTATCTCCTCTTGCACAAGATCCGACCACAGTCGCTCCCATCCTGGCAATTTCTCCCGACCATTAACATAATCCTGATAGGAATGCCAACTCTTCGGAAGACCTAGGAGAGCCAATCTCACCAAGTCCTCCTCATCTACAGTCACCCCCACACTTCCCAGCTCATCCCTGCATTGGACGAACCTCGTGAGGTACTTGGGCATACTGTCTCCTTTCTCCATCTTAATGTTCCTGAGTTTATCCTTGAGCACCAACTTCCTCTGGTCGCTCTTGCTTTGGAATAAATCTGTCAAGGCTTTCCACATCAAAAATGGAGAAGCCTTACCATGCAGGCTGGACACTATGTGATCCTTCACGCCCTCCAACAGAATCCTTCGACACTTTGTTGTCTTCTTTTGCCAAGCCTCAACCAAGGCTGCATCGCTAGGCTTTGGAACTTCAGCATCTATGAACTCCTTCAGCCCATTGTCATCGAGCACCGCCTCCATCCTATCTCTCCATGCAACATAATTCGAGCTTCCATCAAGAGCATACTCCAATCGCAATCCTTGATAAGACATTTTGACTTCGACACCAAGAAAACACTGCTGCAAATTCGAATTCCACCAGCTCAAAACTCAACCGCTTCTGATCTGAATTTGTGAGAACAAAGTATTTCTAGTACAGAGATAGACTGTAGGGGCATTTACTGGATATTTCACCTTTCAAAGAAGGGATGAATCTAGAGGCTACCTGGCCCTCTTACAGACTCTGCCTAAAGAAATAAAATGTAATCACTGTAATAGATCCGATGATCAACTTTGCTCCGATACCATGTAGAAATTTGAATAATAGATGAGTTATTCACCGAGATTATCCTGATTACACACTATTTGAGCTTCATTCATAATACATAACCTCTTCTACCATTGATCATCAATTTGCGGAATTAAAAACAATCGCATGCGCACATTGAAACATTAATCAATCACACATATCAACACAGTATGTAATGGGGAAAGCTTACAGTTGAAAACCCCCAACTATCTATATATTATAATGATAGAGAACTTGTAACAATCATAGTACAAACTCCTCACAAGCTCTCATCACTATCTCCAATTGTTACACACTAACTAGCTCAGATATGAACAAGTCACAAGTTCAAATCTCCTCCACCTGTTAGCCTGCCTCTACTGCACAATCCAAGATGGTTAATTGTGAGATCCAAGTTCAAATCCCCTTGGCTTGTACTGTGAAATCCTCATTGGCAATCTCAATCAATGTGTGTGCAAATCTCATGCACAGCTATAGTCACAACTGATAGTAGACTCACCCTTTCACCCACCTCTAACACTGGTCTCCACTGAACTGTCCATGCATTGCAGTTAGCTGATGTATTCTTTAGTTGATTTATGAGTTAATAATTAGTGAATTAATTAATAATTAAATCACACCACTCATCACTAGTGTATTTATCAGTTAGACTAAATACAACTAGTTCAACTAAGTTAAACCGAACACAACTCCACCAACTGTCTCATCAACTCCACCAAACTCTGCCACATGAGTTCTAACTGAAGTCAACCATGCAGTAGCTCAACTAACCCTTAGGAAAAGCGTATTTCCTTCTGTCAGCTGCATGTGCCACATCCAAGCATCAAACTGAAGTGCTCCAAGAGGATAAGATAATGTTTATAGTCTAAATATTATTAAGGGTTAATAATATTTGACTGTTCTATTTTTAGCCCGGCAGTCTAAAAATAGAAACCGCCCAATGTCTAAAAATAGAGGTCAATCTATTTTTACCAACTCGACCAATCATCCATAAATAGCATCCTGCAACTCATAGACCATGATCCATATGTCTAAAAATAGACATAGTCTAAAAATAGACTTTGCGCCAAAAATAGCCTGCGGGCCCACTTAGTGAAGGCGACTTCTTTTCACTAAGCTCCATCATCTTGTTGCATTCTCAACATCGGATAAAGTGGTACTTGATATCAATATGCTTGTAGCAGTTGTGGAACACAGGATTCTCTGAAAGTCGAATCCCACTTTGGTTGTCACAATAGATCACGATGGTATCCAACACATGCCCAAACAACTCACTAAAGAGCTTCTTCAACCAAACAACTTCACAACAGGCCATACTTGTTGCAATGTATTCGGCCTTGGCAGTGCTCAAACAACTGATTTATGCTTCTTGCTCATCCAAGATATCGAAGCAGAACCTAGAGAGAAGCAACATCCAGATATGCTCTTACGGTCCACCATACTGCCAGCCCAATCAGCATTAGTATATCCATGGAGCCTCAAATTCCCGACAGTGTATCTCAAATCCCTAGTTGATTATGCCCCAGAGATATATCAAAAGATTCTTGGCAGCAATCTAGCGTATGTGATGAGGCTCGTACATAAATTGACTCAACGTATTCACTGCAAAACATATGTCCGCACGGTAGTTCACTAAGAACATCAGGGCCGCCACGAGTTGACGATACTCGAAAGGATTTCCTAAATTGGGCTCAACAGCACTTTCGCATAGCTTCTTAAAGTTGAGTTCCATCGGAGTAGTCACGGATTTGTAGTCCATCATCCCAAATCTTTCAAGCATCTTCATAATATATTTTCCTTGAGAAAGGAAAATCTCACCTGGCTTTTGCCAAACCTCCAAGCCTAGGAAGCAGTGCATCGGTCCTAGGTCTTTCATCTCAAATTCCGAAGCCAACTCCCTCTTGCATTGATGAATGATAAGGTCTGCACTTGTCAGAAATAGATCATCCACACAGAGCACCAAAATGAGAGGCTTGTCATTATCAACCTTAAAGTAAAGGTTCGGATCAGCTTCACTTCGTGTAAAGCCCAACTTCATCAAATAGCTATCGATCTTCTCATACCAAGCCCTGGGGGCTTGCTTTAGCCCATAGATGGATTTCTTCAACCTGCATACATGTGTATCTCGATCTCGAACTTCGAACCCCATAAATTTCTCCACATAGACCTCTTCCTTAAGCCAACCATGCAAGAAAGCGGTCTTGACATCCTTTTGATGTAGATTCCATCCCTATGAGGCAGCAAGGGCAATAATCGAACGGATGGTGGTATATTGGGCAATTGGTGCAAATATCTCATCATAGTCTATACCTTCCTTCTGCGAGAAGCCTCGGGCAACGAACTTGGCCTTGAACTTTTCAACACTCCCATTAGCTCCATGTTTGAATTTTGTAAATCCATTTCGATGTGACAACAGACTTGTTCTTTGGTCTAGGGACCAGATCCCAAACATCATTCTTCATGATCGACTCATACTCTTCGTTCATAGAATCCTTCCAAACTTGGTGCTTCACAGCTTCTTCAAACGTTCCATGCTCAGATTGAAAAATGGTGCTCATGGCTACTAAGTACCCTTGGTACCTATTCGACTTCTTACTTTCACAGAATGTTCCCCTTGGTGCAATATGTCTCTCGACATCTTCAAGAGTATCTCTAAGCCATGAGGGTCTTCTTTTAGAATAAGAGGGCTCACTAGGAGGTGGATCAATGGGATCCATTGGACCATCAACATCGGGCATCAGTTCATCCTTCTTTTCTTCCTGTTTTCCTGCATCTTCACCTTTGTCTTCCTTTGTGATTGGAAGATCTCTAACTTTCCGAAGGGCAACATCTTCATCGAAGGTGACATCATGACTTATCCCCACTTCTCTTTGACCAAACACATAGATTGTATATGCCTTAGAAGTTTCACTGTAGCCCACAAATGTTCCCTTCTTTCCAGAAGCATCCAACCTGCTTCTGTTTTCTTTCAACACATGAAAATATACAAGACTTCCAAAAATTCTAAAATGAGAAACATCAGGTTTCTTACCGGTGAAGATTTCTTCGGGATTTTTGGAGTCCAAAGCTTGATGTGGGCATCTATTTTGAACATACATGGCAGTTTTGGCAGTGTCTACCCATATGAACTTCAGTAGACCTTGGTTATGAAGCATGGCACGAGTGGCTTCAATTATGGTTCGGTTCTGTAATATTCCTTTTTTTGGTGTCACCTATGACAGGGTTAGGATGGGCTTACCAGAGTTTGCAGCAGATAGGTCACAGGTACAGGTTGGTGTTATCAGCGGGCCCAAGGGCTTTTTGGAGGAGTTCGGAGGAGTTTCTATGAGGATCGGTGGCATTCGCTTGATATATTCCATCATCCGTACCATTTTCCTTTCGTTCCGATGCATTTTGACAACTTTCGGAAAACTGAGTTATTTTGGGCTTAACTCAATTAATTATGCTCAAGGTGGCATTCTCGGAGGAATACGTGATAGAACACCTTAGTGTAATAGCTCGTTGGAATCGGGACGAGAATACTTACATGATGGGGTGGTTGGACATGAGTTTCAATGACCTGAGGAGACATGGTAGCCGATTTACTCTTTCCGACATTAAAAAGGAATATTTTAATTGGAAAATAAGAGGGAAAAGTGCTCCATGATTAAAATAATAATAAAATAAGGCTCTAGAAGGATCCATGAGATCTATAAAAGAAGAGGACGAAGCCATTGAGGAATATCTTGGATTTGATGTCTTTCCTTGTATGTGAGGTTGAGAACTCGGTTCTCTACTCCATTGGTAGCCCCAGGACGGAAACCCTCGGGTATGTTGTAGAGTGTTCAACGGAAACCCACCTCTCTTTGAGGAGACTTCATTAAGGAGTTTCACGGAGCTTCGGAGTGAGGATCATTCAAATTCTCAATTGGTGCTTCATTGATTTTCAGTTGATTTAGTGGCAGCTGTTGTCGGAGGGATAGTGCAGCAGTTCAATTCTGGAGGCCAGTGCAGTGCAGCAGTTTATATTGGTGGCTAGTTTCCATTTCAGCTATTTTGGGTCAGATATGCATGTAACCCTAGTTTGTCATTTATAATAAAAACTGAGATTCTTCTTGTGTTAATGTGTAATGGATTGCAATACTTTATTTGTTTTTATTTTAAATGGCAATTTTTTGTTAATTAATTCAGTAATTTGATGGTAAAATGCTGGGTTAGTGAAATTTCTGCAAAATTAGTAAAATATCCCATTTGGGATATTACAAGTTCTTCCTTTTTGCAACTCCATTTTGTTTAGGAGTATAAGTAGTAGTGGTCTCCCTCTTAATGCCAGCTTCCCTACAATAGTAATTGAACTCATTTGACTCATACTCGGTTCCATTATCGGTCCTCAATATTTTGATCTTCTTCCCTGTTTGATTTTCAACCAAGGCTTTGAAAGAGCGGAATCACTTGAACACTTCATCCTTCTTCTTCAAGAAATAGATCCAAGTTTTGCAAGAGAAGTCATCTAGAAAAATAACACAATACAAATATCCTCCTAAAAATGTTGTGGGCAACATACTAGATAAATCAAAATGAATCAATTGAAGTATGCTGGTAGTCTTTATCACTTAAGGGGAATGGTCCCCTTGTATGTGTCCCTTCAGCACAACCCCGACAAACACCTTCATGATCAACTTTGAAATCGGGCATACCTGTGACCATCTTCCTAGCTTCAGGAAGAGCTTTAAATGAAGGTGAGCAAACCTCCTTTGCCATAATTCGGATTGAAGATTGGTGTTGCATGTCATGGCCCCCATTGAACTTCCTCCAACCTGATAAAGCGTATCAACCCTGAAACCAAGAGTGAATGCTTCTTTGAAATTCCTCTTGCAAACACGCTCCTTTCCATCAATGAATGTTACCTTGAATCCTTTGTTCTCCATTGTCGAAATAGACACTAAATTCTTCTTCAAGTCAAGTACATATACACATCTTGTAGATGAAGGATTTGACCTTGATTTAAATGAAGAGTAACAGCCCTTGTTCCATTCACAGGATAGGTGGCATTGTCTCCAAGTATAATTTCCAATTTTGTTTCCTTTTCAATCAAATGTGAGAGGGCCTCTTTGTATCCAGTGAAGTGCCTTGAGGCACCACTATCAATCAACCAATTATCCAAGGTGTCGGGAGGAGTGGTAGTAGAGAGGGCAGATATAAGAAGAAATTCCTTTTGCTTGTTATCTACAACATTAGACTCATCATACCTGGAGTTTCTCGATCTCTTGGAAGGTTGACCATTTCCATTTCGTGTAGCGGGAACCTTTCTATTTCCTTTTTTGTTGAACCTGTTGTTCCTTTGATTTCCATTTCCCTTGAAATTGTTGTTGTTGTAATCATCATCTTGTGGTGTATCCCTTTTATTGGGACACTCTCTAGCATAATGGCCAAACCTGTTACAATTGAAACATCTACCTTTCCTTCCTTCTTTGAATCCTGATCTTTCTTGTCCTTGATTTCTTGGACCATCATTGTTCTTTCTTTTAGCTTGAGCGGAGAATGCAATAGGCTCATTCTTATCTGGCATGTCTCTCTCCATCATCCTTGTCTCGTCTTGAGTGCATCTAGTCAACAATTCATCAAAATCTGGAATCCTGTCATTGTTGAGAATAGTGAATACATACCTTGCTGGGGGAAAACCTTCAAGGGCAATGTTGAGTCTCGATTTTGCTCATTTTTGATAACGTTTCCAAGGCCTTGCTTCCCCCTTTTTGAACTCTTTTGACCCCTAATAACTCTCTTTTTTCCATATTACATGTGTTTTGACCAAAAGGGTGCTGTGAGCTTTAAGGTATGCAAATTATTCTAAAAAGTATCATTTCACTTTGTTCTTGGGTATTTTCGAAGCTTAATGTTACCTAATCAAATTATCTACAATTTCAAGGTTGACTAACTGAAACTTATGAAGACTAATTATCTTTTGAAGCAGTTCCACGATTTCCTAAAGACAACCCGTGATTTGTTGATTTCCTGCAGACATTCCGTGATTTCCTGTAGACGTGGATTTCTTGTAACCGTTTCGATTTCCTGCAGCGATCTCGACGATTGAGTATCTTCCAGTCAACCTCAAGAAAAACAGGAACATGGGTTTTGTTAGGAAATCTGCCTACAAGGATGCTATCCTATTGGCTTCCTCGAAACTGCCACCAAAAATGCCCAGATGTTCAGTCCTTTCATCGATGGCCGTATTGGGAAATAGCTCCAACAACTCAACGGATTTATTTTGATCCATGCTTTCAATCATGGATCAAACTCAACATAGCTATTTTTATTGTCTTTTCTAGTTATTGTTAGCAAACAATTGCAGTATGTTTGTTTTCCTAATCCAGGCAAGTTTATGCCTCTACACTTGTATAAATACTTTTATGTTTTATTTGCAAAAGAGGTTGGATGTACCAGACCTTTGCACTATTGTAATATTTTTCTAGATTAATAAAAAATTACATGTTCTGCTGATCTCGGTGTGTAAACTCCTTTAGCAGTAAAAGGGGTTGTGAGTAAGGGAGGGTCCCCTTTACTCACAACTCCAGTAGTTGCAGATTTGTGTTTCTTTTGATATTTCTCATGAATTGATAGAATCATTGCACAACTGTTGTTTCTCTTTTCTAATTTGTAGCAACACATGTATGATGGTTAAATGGTGGAGGTTATTTGATGAATATGTTTGGAGTCATTTGAAGCTTTGATTTATATTGTGAAATGTTAAATTGGTTTAATTGCTGTTTGATTGATTCCTTATCTTTTTCTTATTAGCGTCAACAATTTTAAGTGCTGTAGAGGGATGATTAATCCACTCCATAGCCTTTGCTGCTAAGTGTTGACGAGGAAAAGAGATATTGAAGCTGTGTGTGTATGGTTATCACACGTAAAATATTAGCCTGCATATATTTTGCACATCATCTCATAAGCTTACCTACCCCTGGTTGATGATTTATGTTTGTCAAATTACAAGTTTATAATTTGCCCAAACATTTTGGCGCCATTGTCAGGGAGGTGCTAAGGGATGATACTAAAAGTGTATTAGTATGATTTCTTGTTGTTTGAGATTTTCAAGACAGAGGTAGTCGAAGTGGTAAGACATGGGGTAAGGCCTACGCACCTGTGGAGATCAGAATTTTCCAAAGCCATGTCCTGATTGTTTGGTAAGTAGAGTTTTGAATTTTCTGCATAATATATAGGGTCCAATATTTTTAAAAGCTTTTAGTGTTGGTGTGAGCACCACTTCATCCACTAATAAACTGGCAAGGACAAGAAGTTTGTAAAGAACAAGGCAACGAAGGAAGAGGAATTCAAACAGGAGGTTTGTAGTTCTGAAAAGAGCTTGGTAGATGATCCCAAGCAGATTAATACTCCCACAACATATTCTTTTGTCAGAAGGTCTTCTGTTGCTGCTCATCTAGAATCCCCTCTTATAAGGAAGACAACATCTTTGCTCAGTGGTCAACCTGAAGAGGAATTCCTCATTAATCCTATTCAAGAACCAAAGTTCCGGACTGCTGACTATGAAGAATTTGTAGCTTATGAGGCTCCTACTCTCTCTTGGTCCGATATGGCTCATCTAGAGAGTACTGGTACTACAGATGGGAACTATAATGAGAAGGAAGAGGAACTAGTCACATTTGAATTTCCTATCAGGGAGACTGGTGGAGCTACCCAGATGAAAAAAATTCCTCCCTCAGCCTTGCCTAACTTTCGTGGTATCTCTAGTGAAGATCCTAACGCCTTCTTATTCGAATTTGATGTATTGTGCAGAGGCTATGACTATTCTTCCAATACTCAGAAGCTAAAGTTGTTTCTTGCTACATTAAATGATGCAGCCCGCAGGTGGTTTATGGGGTTGGGCTCAAACTCCATTGTAACCTGGGATGAAATTAAGAAGGTGTTCTTGAAAAGGTATCAAGATTATTGCAAAACTAGGGATCTCAGGGAAGAAATTTTTGGCATGACTCAGAAGGAAGGGGAGAGTCTTGAGGACCTAGTTGAAAGATTTCAATATAATCTGCAGAGATCCAAGATGAATCAACTGAGTAAAGAGACCAAGAGAACAATTTTGCTCAGGGCAATCAAACCAAAATTTCTGGAGGTTTTGAACCTGATGGGAGTAGGTGATATATCAAAACTAAGTAATGATGATGTGTGTGAGTTGTGTCGACGTTATTCAAGGGGAAATTCTAAAGTTGGAGGAGGATCAAGAGATACTTCTTCCAAGCTCATCAAACCATTTGCCAAAGATGGAGTAACTAGAGCTGAAATGGGTAATTTATTTGAAAATTTTAAAACTGATATTCTTAGAACTTTGTCTTCACAGTTGGATGTTTTGCAGGGTAAGAAGAAACGAGAGGAAGTGGAAAAGGCCCTGGCTGTGTTCTGCTCCAAATGTAGGAAGAAACATCCCTTGAAGGAATGTCTTGCAGACAATATAGAGGTATGTCGAATTTGTGAGGCTGATCATTCTATTGATCCATGTCCTTCTCTTCCAGAGATTAAAGCAGCATATCTAGTAGATTAGGGAGCTGTCAATGTACTCTATGCAATGGCAGCTCATAAACCATGGCAACCACGTCCTACAGGTATGTCACAACAACATTTTCAATTTCCTTATACTCAAAATTAGACATGGAATACTCCAATGCCCTGGTAGCGCTGGCCTCCACAACAACCTTGATAGGAGAACTTTCCTTACCCTGATGCACAAAATTTTCCATCTTAGAATTTCTATTCACCACAGCCCATACCGCAACAAATGGTTCAGCCAAAACAACAACAACTTTAGTTGCCTGCCCCACCAAATCAACCCCGTCTCACACAAATTTCTGCCCAGCGAGTATCCAACCCCAACAATAAAGCCATCCAATTTGCTCACAATATTGGAGTGGCCACTTATTCCACTTTTCTATCTATTGTATTGCACCACAGCCTCTGCAGGAAATTTTCTGATCCTTTGTTGCAGGAATTTCCTGTGTCGCTGCAGGAAATTAAACTCAGATCAGGAAAAGTTGTGACTCAACGCGGAAAAATTGAAGAGATTATAGAGGAAGATACTTTGGACATACTTGAAGTAGAAAACACACCAGAACCAGCAGACAAACCATTTCAAAGTCACAAGAACCTTCCTTGTCCCATATTGTCCAGCGTCCTTTTCCAGAGAGGTTGGAGATGAAAATAAAACAACTCGAGTTCGATCTTGTGTCTGAACTGAGAAATGTATGCATTAAGATCCTGTTACTACAAGCAATTAGGGATATCCCAATTTATGCTACAACAATGAGGGAGCTATGTACCAAGAAACCAGAGAGACATAAGAAAGAACCCTCGACAATTCAAGTAGGTGGGAAACTTGCAAGCCTTATGTCCACCGGATTTGCCACTGAGAAATATGCAGACCCTCAAATCCCTGTGGTTCCCACTTTTATCAATGGGTATTCGATAAGAAACACTCTAATTGATTTAGGTGCAGTCATCAATGTGATGACAATGGAGACATTATCTCACATAGGATCCTTTGACTTACTTCCTACTCCTACCATGTTAGAATTAGCAGACAGGTCTAAGGTAAAGCCAAAGGGTGTATTAGAAGACATTGTCATTTCATCGGATTCCTAGGAGTACCTTGCAGACTTTTATGTTCTTCAACCTAAGACCAACTTGGGAGGGCATCCTTTGATCTTGGGGAGACCTTGGTTAGCTACGACAGATGCCTACATAAGGTGTAGGTCTGGAAACATGACCATCACTCATGGAGCTGAAACTAAGCATATCATTTGTACCCCCTTGCTAAACCCATCTTAAGATCAGAAAATACTCATTGGGTTGAAGAAGGAGAACATAATTCAGAATGTACCCATCCAGTTTTGACAATAGCCCAAGCCATGAGCCTTAAGGAAAACACAGAGGAAAATCTGATAAATTGTTATATTTCTAATCCTGATTTTTCACAGCATTTTGAAGGGCAGTCTAGTCATAATATATATATCATTACTGACCAGCAGAACTCTTATGAACATAGTACAACAACTGAATTACATTCAACCCTCTTATCTGAATTCCTTGCATATTCAATGACTGAATGCGGAGGTAAGGTAATTGAATTTTTTCTTGGAAAAACTCTAAATATCAATTCTGCCTTAACTCCTGAACAGGAGAAACAATTAATTCAGACATTGAAAAAATTTTCGGATACATTTGCTTGGGAATATCTGATTACTCATCAGAAGTCCACCCCTTACCATCCACATGCATTCATCATATCTACATAGAAGGAGATGCCAAGCCGGTGAGACAACCACAATGAAGGATGAACCTCAGTTTAAGAGAAATTGTAAAAAATGAACTGTAGAAATTGTTAAATGTAGGGTTCATTTATCCTATCTCAGACAACCAGTGGGTATCCCCACTGGTTATCGTCCCTAAAAAGAATGGTAAATGGCGAGTGTGTGTAGATTATAGGTGTTGAAAAGTGTAACTAGGTCGGTATTCATATTGACCATGTAATTATGTATTTTATGTAAAGAAGAAGACAGATAATAAAATGTATTTTGTACTTGTTTCATGGGTTTCATGAGCAAGATTTTATTATAGGTTAAATAGACTTCTTCTTGATGTCTACCTAGGGTTTTGTCTTCTAGGTAAAAATGTAATTAAGAGTCATGAAAATGAAGTGCCTAGTCTGAATATTGACCTCCAAGATCTTGTGAAAGAATGTCTCATAACAGCCCTCATGGCTTTCATCCTTAACGCTGGAAATTATAGTTTTCATGCTATATTAAAGTCGGCCTATATAACAGTTGAGTGGTCGGCCTACATGTCAGCTGAATCGTTGGCCTAATAACCAAGCATGTGCCACTATATAAACTCCTTGCTGCGGTTCATTCAACACAGATTTTCGGACATTTCAGGAGCTGCAGTGCGGATGAAGTGCAGTACAAGTACAGGAATGCGGATCACTTTGAAATAGTGCGGATTTCAGGAAGGGTTAGGTGCAGATTCCAGGAAGAGTTTAAGTGCAGATTTCAGTGGTTTAGTACAGGGTTAAAATGATGGTATATCTGCGGTTAACAAAGAGGATAAAGGGACAGACTATAAGGCTGAAAATAGTGCGAATCACTAGACATAATCAGTGCGAATATCTCTGTGATGGTTATAGCATATATAAGTTTGGTTTAAGTAAAGGGCAGTGAAAATACACAGATTGTCCTGAAGTAAATATGTGTTTGAAGGTATTCTACAGGTCAGGAATCAGTGCATACATAGGAGAGAAAGAAGTATGGATACAGTGAAGTAGTAACTCTCTCATGATGATGACATTCGAAAGTGCAAGCATAGAAGGACGATTTACCTTCCTATCTTCAGAACAAAAAAAATATAGGTTAAGAAAGCATGGAGCAAGAAGATGAGTTCAAAGATCAAATTAGAGACCGAGATCTCTAAGGATGGTGCAGATCAATGTAAGCTAGTGCAGAAATGAAGGATCCCCACTGCGCAACATCATACATTCTCGCATACCATCGATCATCCCTGTACTCCTGGACATGCCACTGTACACTGCGGCCTACCACTGTACACTGCTGGATACCTCCTGCTACTACTGTCCTATCCTGTATCACTTCGTGTCTTGTCTGTGTCACCGTACTTGACACTCCTCGCAGGTACTCAAGGCGATGTGAGCTACTCCTCCTACTCCATAGTGTAAACCAACATGCTACGACACACCACCCTTCATCTCTGTGCTCCTCTGTAGGCCACTGCTCCTCGTTGCATAGTCTTGCACACCCCTGGATGCTACGACCTAACATTGGTTCTGTATGCATCAATTTGCATCCCCTTGCATAACACTGGGCCCTGTGACATAACTCTATGTAGTCCTGTGTCCCATTGCCCACTGTCGTACCACCCTATAACATATAGTATCCTACATGTGCCAAAACATGCACCACTTTGCTAGTAATCCCTCCATGATGTGGTTTACATCTCCCCATCTGCTTTGAAAGACCTGAGCAGCCTGACTCCTCACATACCAACAAAAATGACACTACTGTGCCTATCCTTGATTGCTCCAGTGTCCAATATACCAATGGGAGAGCACCATCTCCATGTAATGCCCTGCCGATGCCACCTCCTCCTACTAGCTCCCACCTGTTGAATTTTGTAGCATTCGGAAGTGTTCCAAGTCTCAAACTTTGCAGGGAGGCTTAGACAACAACATTCCAAAGAACCCAGAAACAGTTTGTGGAAATTCCACTCGGTTTTGAGAATTATTAAAATAATTAATTATTTTAATGAAGACCCTAAGTCCAAACTTAGGAAAAGGAAATAATTAAAGAGCATTAATAATTCAGAGTGTAAATCTTCTAGAAAACATGGATCAAGTCAAGATTTAATCTTAGCCATTGATTAATCATTTTTTAATCTAGGCCATTGGTTCTCCAATAGGAAGATTATAAAAGAAGACTTGAGGGTCACTTGGAAGAGAAGCCGGGCACACATGTAGTACCTGAAGGAGATCCATTTTGATGTAGAATTCGATTCCAGCGGGAGAGTTGTAGGGCGAGAAGTTGCAGAAGCAGGAGGAGGTCAGGGGTGATCAAGATCAGGGTCGGAGAGCAGCAGTGGGTCACTGAAGGTAGCTTGAGGCTACAGCGCAAAGACCCCACGCAGTCTCCATGCAGATTCACACAGTCCAACTCTGGGACTGCATAGAGAATCATGCAGATTGACACAGGGGTTTGCAGGGGCTGATCTGGGTGTCAGATATTTGTATGAGAAAGCTAGGCATCCAGTCTCAGGTGGTTCAGAATTTCTCTGCCAAATATTTCCTTGTAAAGATATCATTTTCTGAAGAAATAATAAAATCCTCATTTGCTACACCGATTTTCCCACATTGGGTTTTTCCGAGGACATTTGTCCAAAAATAACTGTGTACATGTGATTGGTTCTTGTGCTTATGTTCTCTACTGTTTATTTCTTTGCATATATAATTGTGAATGTTGCAGTAGTATTTATTTCGATGTTTGCTGGAAGATTTTTGAATAATAACTTATTGAAATAATAAGTAGGAGAAATAAATCTATCACTGCAACTGGTTGAGATTTTTCACACGGTATCAGAGCCAGAGATGAATAATAGGGAGAGAGCATCTATCAGTGAACAAAGATCTACGCAGTTCTGCAGGGCAACAACACAGAAGGGTTCACGTAGTCCTCCAGGAGGCGGGGGGGCACGATAGAATGGATGGATCACGATGTATCTGTATTGGCATCCAGATTAGAGGAAGATTTTGCTTGTATATCAAGCACTACGTCCTCAGATGTTTGGTATATTGACAGTGGAGCATCTGCCCACATGACGGGAGTATGGGACTGTTTTTCTGACTACCAAGAAGAGCAGATGAATTTCAAAATAACCATGGGTAATAAAGCAAAGTGCACTCCCATTGGGAAAGGTATCGTAGTTTTTCAGATCGAGGCAGGGAATAGAATCCGGGCCACCAATGTATTGCATGTGCTGGGTTTGGGGATGAATCTACTCTCAGTGTCACAACTTCAAAACCGAGGATATGACGTTTACTTTATTAGCAATAGAGTCTATGTCAAGCACCCTAGTTGGAAGAAGGCGGCACAAATCGGGGTAAGAAGCAACAAGTACAAACTGCAGCGTGATTCCCCAATGGCATTGGTTGGCAGCACAAATAAGACAGATCTGAATGAGCTATGGCACAGGAGAATGGGGCATTTGCATCATGGGGCGTTGAGAACTCTCCCAAAGACTGTCACAGGTGTTCCAAAATTGAGTACCAAACGGGATGATGTCTGCAAGGGATGCGTATTGGGGAAATATGCCAAGGCAGCATATCAGAGAAGCAACAATAGGGCCAAGGGTGTGTTAGATCTAATACACTCAGATATCTGTGGGCCGATGTCCACGAGAGCTCTTAGTGGTGCCGAATATTTCGTCACCTTCAATGATGACCATTCTAGAAAAACCTAATCGATTTAAAGAGTTCAAAGCTTTGGTGGAGAATCTGACAGGGAAGCGGATCAAGGTTTTGTGATCAGATAATGGAGGTGAGTACATAGATAAAAAATTCACCGGGTTCTGTGCAAGGGAAGGCATCAAAAGATAATGGACAGCTCCATACAATCCGGAACAAAATGGAGTGGCAGAAAGGAAGAACCAGACTATTGTTGAAGCAACCAGAGCTATGTTGTATGACCAAGACATGCCCAAATTCCTATGGGCTGAAGCGTGTAATACAACTGTCTACATTCAGAATAGAACTCCTCACACTACACTGGGAAAGATCACGCCAGAAAGTGTCATCACTGGCAGCAAGCATGAGGTGAGTCACTTTAGGATCTTCAGTAGTACAACTTACTGTCATGTACCTAGTGAGAAGTGGAAGAAGTTGGAGATGACTGCTGAAAGGGGGTATTTAGTAGGATATAGTGAGAATGCAAAGGCTTATCGCATCTACGTTCCTGAGACTAGGAAAGTAGTGGTGCGAAGAGATCTGAAATTTATGGAGGAGAAAGCCTCCTTTAGAAGATCACGAGAACTGCTTTCTGCTACACAGTTACAGGAAGAGCCTCTGGTCCAGCCCCAGCAACCAGCAACAAAAAATCCAGTTGCCTCTCCAAGGCATAGTGATCCAAAGGATGGGTCTCTTGAGGATTTGCAAGAAGGAGAGCCGGTAAATCCACCCACCACCAGTGGAAGAACGAGCAGGGAACTTCGACAAATTCTAAAGGATGCAGAGGATTTTGTTGGAAATCCCAGGAATGAGAAGAGATAGCTTAAGCAGCCTGAGAGGTATCAAGCCTTGGTTGCTCAAGTCGGAGAACCTTCCAGTTTCCGGGAAGCTCCTCAGCACCAGGTATGGGTTGATGCAATGGTGGAAGAGTACAGTTCCATCATGACAAATGATGTCTGGGAAGTAGTACCCAGACCACATGAAAGATCTATTGTAGGATCCAGGTGGATTTACAAGATCAAGCATGCTGCAGATGGCAATATCGAGAAATTTAAAGCCAGGTTCGTGGCTAAGGGGTATGCTCAGAAGGAGGGAATAAACTATGAAGAAACCTTCGCCCCAGTAGCCAGATACACATCTATCAGGTCCGTGATATCCCTTTTTGCACAGATGGGATGGGAAATTCACTAGATGGATGTCAAGACGACATTCTTGAATGGTGTGATAGAAGAAGAGGTGTATATAGAACAACCAAAGGGCTTTGAGACATATGATCAGAGGACTCATGTGTGCAGATTGAAGAAAGCATTACATGGACTGAAGCAAGCTCCCAGAGCCTGGTATGGTCGAATTGACAACTACTTGCAGAAGATGGGATTCGTCGAGAGTGATGCAGATCCCAATCTCTACTATCTAAGAGTAGAGAGTGAGCAATTGATACTGGTATTATATGTGGATGATCTGTTCTTGATAGGATCATCAAGGCTCATCACAGATTGCAAGAAGAATTTAGCTGGAGAGTTTGACATGAAGGATTTGGGACAGATGCACTATTTTCTAGGGTTGGAAGTTTGGCAGCAGGATGGGGAGATATTCCTTGGTCAAGGAAGATACACTATAGAGATTCTAAGGAGATTTCAGATGGAGGATTGTAGACCCATAACCACTCCAATGATTACCAACTAGAGGAAAATGGACACGTCCGATGATGATAAAGCTGATCCTACGCTGTACAGACAACACATAGGGTCATTGATGTATTTGGTAAATACAAGGCCAGACATCTGATATGCTGTTAATACCCTAAGTCAGTTCATGGTGGAACCAAAGAGGGCACATTGGGCAGCAGCCAAGCATGTTCTCAGGTACCTTCGAGGAACAATCGAGCTTGGATTGAAGTACACCTGTGACAATGATGTCAGGTTGAGTGGTTTTACTGATGCAGATTGGGCTGGAAGTTCAGTTGATCGGAAGAGTACCAGTGGGTACTGTTTCAGTTTGGGATCGGGAATGACTTCCTGGTGCAGTAGGAAACAGAAGTTCTTGGCACTGAGCTCAGCAGAGGCAAAGTATATGGCAGCTAGCACAACTTCACGCGAAGCCATATGGCTTAGGAAACTGTTAGTAAATCTACTCAAGGAGAAAATGGAAGTGACCAACATTTTATGTGATAATCAGAGTTGCATAAAGCTCTTTGAAAATCCTGTGTTTCATGATAGGTCGAAACATATTGACATCCGATGTCACTTCATCAGGGACTAGGTACAACGTGGAGCTGTTCAATTGTAGTACACTCCAATAGGAGAACAGGTGGCAAACATCCTCACCAAGGCTCTAGGAAAGACAAAGTTTGTCTACTTCAGAGAAAAGATGGGGATGATGAAGAATCCCTTCCAATTGCAGGAATGGAGGATTTAGTATTCAGAGGGAGCTATCGTACAGATGTAGCGAGTGACAGTGGCAGTGTCAAAGGCAACAGTACAGGAGGCAGCAACGTAGAGGGTGCTTCAGAATCAAAACAACATGCAACAGACATATTGTTGGAACACTTTCCTCGCTAAGAGGGAGTGTTGATTTTTGTAGCATCCGAAAGTGTTCCAAGTCTCAAACTTTGTAGGGAGGCTTGGATAGCAGCATTCCAAAGAACCCAGAAACAGTTTGTGGAAATTCCACTCGGTTTAAGAATTATTAAAATAATTAATTATTTTAATGAAGACCCTGAGTCCAAACTTAGGAAAATGAAATAATTAAAGGGCCTTAATAATTCAGAGTGTGAATCTTCTAGAAAACATGGATCAAGTCAAGATTTAATCTTAGCTATTGATTAATCTTTTAATCTGGGCCATCGGTTCTCCAACAGGAAGATTATAAAAGAAGACTTGAGGGTCACTTGGAAGATAAGCCGGGCACACACTCAGTACACGAAGGAGATCCATTCTGATGTAGAATTCGATTTCAACGGGAGAGTTGCAGAAGCAAGAGGAGGTCAAAGGTGATCGAGATCAGGGTCAGAGAGTAGCAGTGGGTCATTGAAGGTAGCTTGAGGCTACAACGCAGAGACCCCATGCACTCTCCACACAGTCCAGCTCTGGGACAGCGTAGAGAATCACGCAAACTGACGCAGGGGCTTGCAGGGGCTGATCTGGGTGTCAGATATTTGTCCGAGAAAGCTAGGCATCTAGTCTCAGGTGGTTCAGAATTTATCTGCCGAATATTTCTCCGTAAAGATATTATTTTCTGAAGAAATAATAAAACCTTCATTCTTTGCACCGATTTTCCCACATTGGGTTTTTTCGGGGACATTTGTCCAAAAATAACAGTGTACATGTGATTTGTTCTTGTGCTTATGTTCTCTACTATTTATATCTCTACATATATAATTGTGAATGTTGCAGTAGTATTTATTTCGATGTTTGCCGGAAGATTTCTGAATAATAACTTATTGAAATAATAAGTAGGAGAAATAAATCTATCATTGCAACTGGTTGAGATTTTTCACACCACCAAAGTAGGCTAATCACTGTTGGGCCGTGAATATGACCACTTTTTAACACTTATTTCATCCATTTTTACTCTTCTTTATCATGTCATTTATTATAATTTATTATATAAATCCATTTTATAATGATATATGTTCTTATGGATTAATATTATTTCTTCTCCTTTATTTTTAATAAATTGATGATTATTATGCATAATTTTATCAATGTTGGTTTATTAATATATTTTGTAATATCACTCACCATTTTAGCCTCCAAGATATTTGCCAGATTGAAGATTTGATCTTCAAATCATCATCAAATATTCCAACTCAGAAATTCGCTGGAATAAGAAGTGACAGTTTTGCGGTTAAGATTCTGGGCAAATGAAGAAGAATCTGGAAAATCCGGAACATGGGTTTTGTCTGGAACAGGCCCAATTAACTTTAATTAGAACGGTTTGCCCAAATTCGGCCTGTATTGAGAGAAACGCAGGGTTCTTTGAGCACGATTGTCTCAGATTTGTTGTTGCGGCCGTCCTCCAAATCTTAGCTGCAAACCAAATTCGCCTTGCTCTTGTTGAAAGATTGTTGAAAATGTATTTTCTAGATGATCAAGTTGTTGGGAACAATCCAATATTGTTATGGGAGATCATATTTGCTATTTAATTTCTCTTCCTTCTGATTATAAAAGGAGAGCATGTATTGTGTATTGGAGAAGAATGGATGATTATTGAATTCCCTTTGTAACACTGTAATTCCTTGACTCTTGTGGTCAAAGAGCAACTGATGTAAAAGCTATTCATGTTTGATTAATACAAAGAGGCGTTCTCGTTCCATTTCTCAAGCTCTGTAGTAGCCCAGCGACGCTTTCACCGGCGGTTGAAGGCCCGACCCTGGTGGAGCGATTTGCTGTTTGTATTTCTATTCTTTTATTTTTGTTGTGTGATAATTGCATTTAGATTCATTACGATTACAAAATTATTTGATTGTTGTTGGATTGAATTCAGATTTGATGTATACGTTAATGAATTGCACTGCTATTATATCTTAGCAAGGATCGTATTTACTATCTCATTCATCTTGCTATCTTTTATAAAGCGTTGCTATTCCATTGATTTATGATTCATTCCAATGAATTGTTTCATAGTCTTGGCTGTCAACAGGATTGGAGTATTGAGATTAGTTGCCTAATTGCGTTAGAATTAGAATCGCTGTTCATATTGCTGTTCCTTTCCAGATTTTGTTCCTTTCAGTTATTTTCATCAACACGAAGATTGAGTTTGCTTTCATTTCGATTTCTTTAAGATCACCAACTGTAGAGGACACTGGTTATTGCTTCCAAGTTCCCAGATTGGTTATCTTGCATCGATTTCTAAGGGAAGGAGTTATTGCTACTGTATCCCTGATCGATGTTTGCAGATTGGTTTAATTAAGATTTCAAAGCATTTGAGTTTATGCTGTTGTAGTTAGATTTCTTTTTCAAGCATCCGTTTACTTTTGCATTTGAAACACTGTACTACATATTACAAGGCATTACTCTTGGATAAATTGCTGCCTCAGACTGAGTACACTCTTGAAATAAAAAGTCGCTCCCGGATTGATAATTAATGTGAGATAAATAGGCGTTAAAAAGACATCTTTTATACCTCAACAATCACTTTGTGACTCCATGCACAGTCAATATGGCGAGACAACTAATGAAATATGTCTTTCCTCCTGTCGAACCATCCTGGGATTAGTGCTGTCCGGGGCTCTAATGGAGATTTGAACATGTGTGTGCACCTAAACATTAGATCCATCACACAACTACTACCACCACCTACTGACTCTCTGATGTGATGGGAAATCCCAACTGGGTCTCAACAATACTCTGGCTCTCGTGTCCCTCTGGAAATCCAAGGCCTCTACTAAAATGTGGCCGTGGATGTATACAAACGCCTAGTCTGCTCCATCAGGTACCAACTCAGTACCTCTCGCCATCCAATCCCAAAGGAGGGATTGAATGTACAATCCTCTGTGGAAAGAACAAGCCCTCTAAGCTGATGTGGTGTCATGCTCAGCTCATGTCGCTCAATGTTGCTAACTTGGCCATCCCCTCGGGTACGTTTAAGCAACTCTGCCTCCCTCAATCCAATGCATAAGAGTGGGCTAATAACGCTATAGACCCCGTCAGTGTGTCTTTGAAGCGAACTGTGATGAAAACCCAACGCGTGGCCTCTCTGTTGCCCCACATCAATAGCTAACCCAAAGGATGGCTACACATCCTCTTCCATCATGGAATCAACATGAGCGTCCAACTGCTCCTCCATAGACAACCCAACACGCAAGACATGCTCACTAGTGAGCTGCAGGTGATTGTCATCTAACAACTCTGTCATAGACTTGGAGGCATATGTACCTATCGACTCCTCAACAATGTTGGAGATGTCTCCCGACACCTTATCGACCTGTGGTGTGTTGCCATCACCTGAGAACTCGGTCACAACCTTGGATACCTCATAAATGGATACCTCAACAATGGATGGTGTCTCATTAAAGAGTGTATGCTCTATTGAGATTTTCTGTATTTGGGGTAGCATCAGTTGTGATCTAGCTCCCAAATTTTGTGGAGGAACTAGAGTACACTTGATCTACAAGACCCAAAAATTGATTTGGGAAATTTCATCTGGTTTAGGAGATACTAAATTGATTAATTATTTTAATGTATTTCTTAAGTTAAAACTTAGGGAACTTAAATAATTAAAGTGAATTTAATTAAACATGTGATGAAATTGTCTTAAGTCACACGGATCAAGCTTTCTTTTAATCTTAGCCATTGATTCAAGATTTGATTATGGCCGTTGGTTTCCCAACGAGCAAAGTATAAAGGAAAGGCTTGGGGTCATTTGTAAAGACACATAGTGGCAAAGCATTGAAGCTAAGTTGAGATTCTAGGGCAGGGTTTGCTAAGAATACTCAAAAGTGTTTCAGCTGCAGAGAGGGGAATTTAGACCAAGGGGATGATCTGATCCCGAGGTCTAGAATAAACAAGAAACATAAATCAGCTCAAGGACAGCGCAGAAAAGAAGGGAAGCTATAACAGCAAGGACAACGCAGAAAAGAAGCGAAGCTGCTACAGCAAGGACAGCGCAGTCCCTATAAAGACAGCATAATTTTCAGTTGGAAACCCTCAAAGGGTTATGCAGAGACCCTAAGGGGCAGCGTAGAGACTACGTCACCTAGTCTGGGGTAACGCGGTCCCTTTCGGAGCAACGTTGAAGGTTGGAGGTGCTTCAGAGGCTGACGCAGAGGCTTTCAGGGTCAACGCTGGGGTTTCTAGGCCCTAATCTTGGCCGAGTTCTGTAAATCCCATTTGAGGATGTGGATCAGTCATTATTTTGGCCCTAGATCAGCTAGTGAGCTATAGATCTAGTATATTCTCTGGCAGGTTTTCCAGATCTAGAACCCAGGCTTGTTGTATTCAGAAAATTCTTAATAATAAAACCCTTTAGCAGCCAGAGACCGGTTTTCCCGCATTGGATTTTTCCGTGGACTATTTGTCCATAAATAACTGTCACTTTGTCTATGTGTGCATGAACCTAGATCTGGATTGGTGGAGATCTGTTATGTGTTTTGCTTCGATTTTAACTTGAATTTATTCAGTTAATAACTTGTCTAAGTAGGAGGAGCATAACCATATTAACAATAATAATTTATGCATAAAGTGTAAAGATTCAGAAATTTCCACATGGTATCAGAGCCATTGCAGATCTAGGAGGGTCACCAGCAAGAGGCTAAAGGTTCTAGCTGCAGGAAGCAGCTGGAAAAGTAGTAGAAACGTAGATCTGAAGGAACAACGCAGTTTTCAGAGGCAGATCCACACAGAGGGAATGGTGACGTTGTCTAGCGCTGTCTCCTAGCAAGCCCACGCAATTACTGTGCTGAGGCAGCTCAGAAACAACGCTTGATTGGTCTGAAGCCAGCTAGTGTGATTCAAATCTGAATCTGTCAGATCCAGAAAAGACTGCAGAAAAGCTATAGAAATTCAGAAGGTGCTGGTGGGGTTAAATTTCTGAAGTTTTCAAATTTTTAGCCTTAACACAAGGGACAAAGAGCGGGAGGAGATCAGCTTCTCAGAAAGTTTCTAGTCAAAGGAAGCTTGCAATTTGATCAGAGGATCAAAGAAGAAGCCGAATCATAGTTGATTTGGTAGATTTCCAAGGAGGGAAATCAGTTGACAGAAGGAGCAGAAGGTGCCTGTTTCACCAAGGGCCTTAGATCAATTTTTTAGTAAAGAGAAAAGGAAGTTCCGACACCTTAGATCCATTTCTCTAGTAAATAGAAAAGGAAGTTTCGACACATTCTGAGCAGATGGCTCCTCATGGACTACGTGATCAAGATAGGCTGGATGGCCTCTCAAACTTTTCAGTTTGGAAGGCAAGGAACCTGATAGTCCTTGAGGCATACAATCTTAAAGACCATGCAAAGCAAACTCTGGCCACACCGACAGATCTAGATTTGCTTCGGAAGCATAAGGAGGCTGCTGGGCATGCCAAGCAGCTGATTATGGATGGTATCAAGGACCATATTGTACCACACGTAGCTGAGAAGAAGACAACTAACGAGATGTGGAAGGCCTTGACTTCCCTATATGAGGGAAAATCTGTCCAAAGAAAAATGTTGTTGGAGACTCAGATGAGGTCATTCATGATGACCAAGGGAGAAGAAATGGAGCACTTTCTCTTCAGATTGCAGTCAATCAGAGGTCAATTGACTGCAACGGGTGCAAGAGTGGATGATGTTGTGATAGTCAGGACTGCCCTCAATGCAGTCACAGATGAGTGGGAAACCTTTGTCCAAAGTATCTTGGGCAGAGCGGACCTCCCAGATTGGGACAACTTGTGGTCAATTCTGCATCAGAAGAACTCCGCAGATTAACTAAGAGGCAGCACAACCTTGGATTGAGCGAAGTGAAGAAGGAAGATGAGGAAGATGCAGCCTTGGCATCAAAGAAGCAGCCAAAGAAGAAGAAGCATATTTCAAAGATCAAGTGCTTCTAGTGTGGTGAAATAGGACATTTTGCCAGCAATTGTCCCGAGAAGAAATGGGACAAAGAAGCATCTTCTTCCAAAGCAGTTGTGGCAGATGATGGGTTAGGAGATGATGCAGCCATGGGTGCTCGTGAACCACAGAGGTGGAGTGACATGGACATGTAGAGGAGCTACATGGAGGAAGGAGGGATCCTTGAGCAGCTCATCTCTTGGATCACATGCGAGCTACGACAACCTTAAGAGAGTAGCGGGACAAGTGGAGCAGTAGGTGCATAGGTCAGATGAAGCAGGCAGAGGCAAATCTAAAGACTGGAAAGAGCAGCGTAGAAGCAGTAGCAGTGCAGACACTGATGTGATTTCAACATCACAGAGCAGAGTTGCTTACGCAGTGCAGAGCTGTAGCAGTGCAGAAGGCTTCAGAAGGATAGCACACTGCAACAACAACGTGATAGATTTCAGCACAAGGGGCTGATGTGACTTAAGTAGTGCAGAGGGAGTTTGATTACGCAGGTAAAGCTGTAGCTGTGCATCGTTCTTTAGATGCCAGCACAGATTTGTAGCCTATGGAGCTTCAGTGATGAGGATGCAGCCCATCAGACTTGTTTGTCAAAGATTATGTAGGAGATTCAGTTGTTTCTCTCAACAATTGAAGTTGTAGTGTAGCAGATCAGCAGTGGCAGTGCTATGAGCAACATGAATGCAACATATTGAGAGGGAGCTGCAGTACAGTGATTGTAGTGGCAGTGGCAGAGTCATGAGCAGCAGTACAGAATGGCAATAGTAGTGCAGAGTTGAATGGCAGCAGGCCAAGCATTAGCATCACAGAACCAGTGCCCAAATTCATGTAATGCATAGTGTGATGTATTGCTAGAGTACACCCTTGATGCTAAGAGGGAGTGTTGAGATTTTGTGTATTTGGGGTAGCATCAGTTGTGCTCTAGCTCCCAAATTTTGTGGAGGGACTAGAGTACTCTTGATCTACAAGACCCAAGACCCAGAAATTGATTTGGGAAATTTCATCTGGTTTAGGAGATATTAAATTAATTAATTGTTTTAATGTATTTCCTAAGTTAAAACTTAGGGAACTTAAATAATTAAAGTGAATTTAATTAAACATGTGATGAAATTGTCTCAAGTCACACAGTTCAAGCTTTCTTTTAATCTTAGCCATTGATTCAAGATTTGATCACGGCTGTTGGTTTCCCAACGAGAAAAGTATAAACGAAAGGCTTGGGGTCATTTGTAAAGACACACAGAGGCAGAGCACTGAAGCTAAGCTGAGATTCTAGGGCAGGGTTTGCTAAGAATAATCAAAAGTGTTTCAGCTGCAGAGAGGGGAATTTAGGCCAAGGGGATAATCTGATCCTGGGGTCTAGAATACACAAGAGGCAGAGATCAGCTCAAGGACAGCGTAGAAAAGGGAAGCTGTAGCAGCAAGGACGTCGTAGTCCCTCTAAGGACAGCGTAATTTTCAGCTGGAAACCCTCAGAGGGTTACGCAAAGACTGTAGAAATTTATGAATCTTAATTCTTATGCAAAAATTATTTCTGTTAATCCGGTTAAGCTTCTCCTACTTATACAAGTTATCAATTGAATAAATTCAAGTTAACATCAAAGCAAAACACATAATAGATCTCTACCAATTCAGATCTAGAATAAGCACATGCACACATAGACAAAGTGACACAGTTATTTCTGGACAAACTGTCCCCGGAAAAACCCAATGTGGGAAAACCGGTCTTTGGCTGCTGGAGGGCTCTATTATTAAGAATATTTCTGAATACACAATTCTGGGTTCCAGATCTGGAAAACCCTATAGAAAAAACTCTAGATCTGCAGCAACTGGCTGATCTAAGACCAAAAATACTGACTGATCCACACCCTCAAACGGGATTTACAGAACTCAACCAGATCTAGGCCTAGAAACCCCAACGCTGCCCTTGAAAGACACTGCTGCTGCCATCTGCCACCGCTGCTGCCTTTCTCTGTGCTGTCCTTGCTAATCTCTTCTCTGCTTCTTGTGTATTCTAGACCCCGGGATCAGATCACCCCTTGGTCTAAATTCCCCTCTTTGCAACTGAAACACTTCTGAGAATTGTTAGCAATCTCGCCCTAGAATCTCAGCTTAGCTTCAGTGCTCTGCCTCTGTGTGTCTTACAAATGACCCCAAGCCTTTCCTTTATACTTTTCTCGTTGACAAATCAACGACCAAGATTAATCTTTAATCAATGGCTAAGATTAAAAGAAAGCTTGATCCGTGTGACTTAAGATAATTTCATCACATGTTTAATTAATTTTACTTTAATTATTTTATTTTCCTAAGTTTTAACCAAGGAAATACATTAAAATAATTAATTAATTTAATATCTCCTAAACCAGATGAAATTTTCCATATCCATTTCTGGTCTTGTAGATTAGGTGAACTCTAGTCCTTCCTCAAAATTTGGGACCTAGAGCACAATTGATGCTTCCCAAAATACACAAAATCTCAACATTCCCTCTTAGCATCAAGGGTGTGCTCTAGCAATACATCACGCTTATGCATTACATGATTTTGGGCACTGGTTCTGTGTTGCTGAATCTTGGCCTCCTGCCACTCAACTTTGCACTGTTGTTGCCATATGGTACTGCCGCCCATGACTCTACCACTGCCACTGCAACCACTGTACTGCAGCTCCCTCTCAATATTATGCATCTATGCTGCTCATAGCACTGCCACTGTTGATCTGCTGCACTGCAACTTCAGTTGTTGAGAGAAACAACTGAATCTCCTGCCCAATCTTTGACAAACAAGTCAGATGGGCTGCATCCTCATCATTGAAGCTCCATAAGCTACAGATCTATGCTGGCATCTAAAAAACGATGCACAACTACAACTCTGCCTGTGTAATCAGACTCCCTCTGCACTACTGAAGTCACATCAATTCCTTGTGCTGAAATCTATCACGCTGCTGCTGCACTGCGCTGCCCCTCTGAAGCTCTCTGTGCTGCTGCAGCTCTGCATTGTTTAAGCAATACTGCACTGTGCTGCTGGCAGCTGAAGTCACATCAACCTCTGTGCTGCTACTGCTTCTACGCTGTTGTTGCTTGCTCTGCGCTGCTACTGCTTCTACGCTGTTGCTGCTTGCTCTGTGCTGCTCCTCCCAACCTTTAGATCTGTCGCTGCCTCTGCTTTATCTATGATCTATGCACCCACTGCTCCACTTGTCCCGCTACAATCTTAAGGCTGCCGTAGCTCTCTTGTGATCCAAGAGATGAGTTGCTCAAGGATCCCACCTTTCTTCCATGTAGCTCCTCTACATGTCCATGTCACCCCACCTCCGTGGTTCATGAGCACTCAAGGCTACATCATCTCCTGACCCATCATCTGCCACTGCTGCTTTGGAAGAAGATGCTTCCTTGTCCTTCTTCTTTTCTGGACAATGGCTATCAAAATGTCCCATTTCGCCACACTGGAAGCACTTAATCTTTGAAAGATCCTTCTTCTTCTTCGGCTGTTTCTTCGATGCCAAGGCTGCATCTTCCTCCTCTTACTTCTTTACTTTGCTCAACCCAGGGCTGTGCTGCTTCTTGGTGAATCTGCGTAGTTTTTCTTGTCGCATGATTGACCACAAGCTGTCCCAATTTGGGAGGTCCGCTTTGCCCAAGATACTTTGGACAAAGGTTTCCCACTCATCCGTAACTGCATTGAGGGCAGTCCTGACTATCACTGCATCATCTATGGTTGCACCCGTTGCAGTCAGCTGATCCCTGATTGACTGCAATCTGAAGAGGAAGTGCTCGATGTCTTCTCCCTTGGTCATCATGAATGACCTCATTTGGGCCTCCAATAGCATCTTTCTTTGGACTGATTTTCCCTCATATAGGGAAGTCAAGGCTTTCCACATCTCATTGGCTATCCTCTTCTCAGCTATGTGTGGCACAATATGATCTTTGATACTGTCCATTATTAGCTGCTTGGCATGCCCAACAGCTTCCCTATGCTTCTGTAGGAGATCCGCATCTGTCGGTGTGGCCAGAGTCTACTCTGCATGGTCTCTTAAACCATATGCCTCAAGGACAATCAGGATCCTAGCTTTCCACACCGAAAAGTTTGAGAGACCCTCTAGCCTATCCTGATCACGCAGTCCATGAGGAGCCAGCTGCTTAGAATGTGTCATAGCTCCTCTTCTCTATGCTAGAGATCTTGGATCTAGGGTCCTTTACGAACTGGGCACCCCCTGCGCCCTCTGACACTTGATTTCCCTCCTTGGAAATCTACAAAATCAACTATGATTCAACTTCTTCTTTGATCCTCTGATCAAACTGCAAGTTTCCTTTGTCAAGAAACTCTCTGAGAAGCTGATCTCTTCCCAACCTTTGTAACTTGTGCTAAGGCTAAATATCTGAAAACTTCAGAAATTTAATCCCACTAGCTCTTCTGAATTTTCTGCAACTTTTCTGCAGACTTTTTTGGATCTGACAGATTCAGATCTGAATCACACTGGCTGGCTTCAGACCTAACCAGCGCTGTTTCTAAGCTGCCTCTGCGTAGTAATTGCGTGGGCTTGCTAGGACACAACGCTGGACATTGTCACCCTTCCCTCTGCATGAATCTCCTCTTGAAAACTGTGTTGTCCCTTTAGATCTGCTTTTGTGTTGCCTTTCTAGCTGCTTTTTGCAGCTAGATCCTTCAGATACTTCAGCTGGTGACCCTTCTAGATATGCAATTGCTCTGATACCATGTAAAACTTTCTGAATCTCAATTCTTATTCAGAAATTATTTCTGTTAATCCGGTTAAGCTTTTCCTACTTATACAAGTTATCAACTGAATAAATTCAAGTTAACATCAAAGCAAAACACATAACATATCTCTACCAATTCAGATCTAGAATAAGCACATGCACACATAGACAAAGTGACACAGTTATTTCTGAACAAACTGTCCCCGAAAAAACCCAATTTGGGAAAACCGGTCTTTGGTTGCTGGAGGGCTCTATTATTAAGAATATTATTGAATACACAATTCTGGGTTCCAGATCTGGAAAACCCTACAGAGAAAACTCTAAATCTGCAGCTCCTGGCTGATCTAACACCAAAAATATTGACTGATCCACACCCTCAAACGGGATTTACAGAACTCAGTCAGATCTAGGCCTAGAAACCCCAGCGCTGCCCCTGAAAGATACTGCTGCTGCTGCTGCCGCTGTTGCCGTCTGTTGTTGCTGTTGCTACTACTGCTGCCGGCTGCTGCGTCTGCTGCTGCCTTTCTCTGCATTGTCCTTGCTGATCTCTTCTCTGCTTCTTGTGTATTCTAGATGCCAACATCAGATAATCCCCTTGGTATAAATTCCCGTCTCTGCAACTGAAACACTTCTGAGAATTCTTAGCAACCCTGCCCTACAATTTCAGCTTAGCTTCAGTGCTCTGCCTCTGTGTGTCTTACAAATGACTCCAAGCCTTTCCTTTATACTTTTCTCGTTGACAAATCAACGACCAAGATTAAATCTTTAATCAATGGCTAAGATTAAAAGAAAGCTTGATTCGTGTGACTTAAGATAATTTCATCACATGTTTAATTAAATTTACTTTAATTATTTTATTTTCCTAAGTTTTAACTTAGGAAATACATTAAAATAATTAATTAATTTAATATCTCCTAAACCAGATGAAATTTCCCAAATCCATTTCTGGGTCATGTAGATCAGGTGAAATCTAGTCCTTCCTCAAAATTTGGGACCTAGAGCACAATTGATGCTACCCCAAATACACAAAATCTCAACAGAGACTCTAAGGGGCAGCATAGAGACTTCGTCACCCAGTCTGGGGTAACGTAGTCCCTTCCGGAGTAGCGCTGAGGGTTGGAGGTGTTTCAGAGTCTGACGCAGAGGCTTTCAGGGGCAGCGCTGGGTTTTCTAGGCCCTAATCTTGGCCGAGTTTTGTAAATCCCGTTTGAGAGTGTGGATCAATCATTATTTTGGCCCTAGATCAGCCAGTGAGCTGTAGATCAAGTATATTCTCTGTCGGGTTTTCCAGATCTGGAACCCAGGCTTGTTGTATTCAAAAAATTCTTAATAATAAAACCCTGTAGCAGCTAGAGACCAGTTTCCCCGCTTTAGGTTTTTCTGGGGACTATTTGTCCAGAATAACCGTGTCACTTTGTCTATGTGTGCATGAACCTGTTCTATATGGATTGGTGGAGATCTGTTGTGTTTTGCTTCGATTTTAACTTGAATTTATTCAGTTAATAACTTGTCTAAGTAGGAGGAGCATAACCAGATTAACAGTAATAATTTCTGCATAAAGTGTAAAGATTCAGAAATTTCCACATGCTCAACTGTCTCCTTGCCGACCATGGCCCCTTCAACTACCCTTTCATCTTCTTCCTTAATCCACCTCACCAGCCCTGCATAATTCCACAAAATTCCCACTAATTTGTGCATGTCTCTTAGTTCACATAACTCCCAAAAAGAGAGGGACGCTTGAATTCCATGTCCCATTGATTGGTATCCCTGCCAATTTGCTGCCAATAACTCCGCATCAGTTGCAATAATGTCTTTCCATCTTGATGCATTATCCACAATTCTGGGCATAACGAATTTTTTATTATTATTGAGAATGGTCCTGATTCCCAATTGTTGCATGAATCAGTTGCCCCCCCCACATTAACCATCATTGGTTGCACCCTAATCACCTCATTCAAGGTTACTTCCATGGTGTTTGAGTTTAACCTTTCTTGGGCTTCCATGATTTCTTAGTATTTTATTCTGGTCTTGTCATAGAATGAAGGGTTCCCACAGGCTGAGCCAAGATTATGTTCTGATACCATTGTAATATTCGTAATGGTAAACTGCAGGAATAACAAGCACATAAAGACATAAAAATGAACAACAACAAATACACGCAATTAAAACACCATTGAGCCAATTAAACTGCGCTGAGCCATTTTATTAATTTGAGGAAATGTGTACAAGACGAGATGTTGGAATGAAGGCACCTGGGCTTGCTCAATGCAAGCTGGAGAAGCCCTCTGAAATATGGTTGGAATCCCTCACTGCTGGTACACTGCGTGGCTGAAGCTCTGCGTTGTTGCTGGCCAAAAATACTGCTGCTACTTTGGCTGATCTGCTATTTGGGCCTGTTATGCTGCTCATAAAATCTAGGGATTTGAAGAACGAACTCTACTCTAGAAGCCCACAAAAACCCAAAAAGGGTTCGCCCAAAGCTTGACCTTAGAAATTGGCCCTCTTGGGCTTAGCTCTCTAAACTGCTGGGCAATTCGGTCCTACTGATCAAACTGCTGCTAGATGCCACCAAAATTCCTAGGAAATCCTTGTTAGAAGGCTCCAAGCCTTCCCACCAATCTCCTGCAAAAAATCCGCTTACTCCCCAACTCTCGGAGTAACTCCCTTAAGGGACTGCGCAGTCTCTGCGCCGTTGATACTATCTTTGCACTACTGATACTGCCTCTGCACTGCTGATGAAGGGACTGCACTGTAGAAGAGGCTCACTGCAGCTGAACTGATAAAACTATGGTGAAGTACCTTCCTTGGGTTGGCACTCGAAGTCCACCGAAGCAAAGGCTGGGATCTCTGCTCGAAGACACCCGTGTGCTGAACAACACCTGCAGACTTGGCTCACTACTCAAGTGTGCTCTGTCAAAAGATAATTTCGAAATAGATGAATGAATGCCAAGAATGTGCCTCATGCTTCTTATTTATCCAAGGCTTCCCAACGTTCTCTTGGGCCCCACCTCATGCCTCTAGCCTCCAATATGCACCAATGACTGCACTGCCTCCACTTGGTTCACAATTTCTCCTCATTGGGCAACATCCTCCACTATTGCCGCAATATTTCACCTCATCCTAATGTCTAGAGGCCTATAGTTGCCTAATTCTAATTGTGGGCCCTCAAATCCACATTTCTTAAGTCAAAACTCTAATAATATCAAAGTTGGCCAAAATTAATATCCCGGTTAGCAGAATTGCTAAACAGGAATATTACACATAATAAGCAAGATACATACATTCATAATAAGCAAGATAGTGGAGAGGAGACAAAATTAAGGTTACTTTAATGCTATAACATGTATACATAGCAGGGCTAGTCCAAGCTAGTGTACAAACTTATTTAATACTCTCCCAAATACTGCGGCACATTGCATCTTTTTTAGTATTGTTATAGTGGTTTGAGTCCTTAGCTAATCTTGACATTAATTGTTACATATAGATCATGTGCCATGTCACTAACACTAATATTTGATGATCACTAATATAATGTGGTCACATAATACAAACGTTCACTTGTTGGCTTTAAATGTAGTAGGTAGTTTGCTCCTATAACATGCAAGTTGTGTAACATTTTCAAAATTGATTTAAGGAATGTATCGTATCCTTGTTTTTCTTAACTAATTTCTAGCATGAACTTTTTTTGCATAAATATAAAATAATATTTTTCATACACTGATTGGCTTACATATTTGTGTTTCTCATCATATTAATTTGCAGTGCACTAAAAGAAGGGTTTGATGTTCCTGGGCTTGAGGGTTCCTTGGTGTCTTGCTTAGAAAGGATTTTGAAAACATCATATGGAGTCTCTCTTCTTCCTCAGTGTGTGGTATGTTTAAATGTCCATGGTTTTACCATCCTATTCAATGTTTGTAACATCCTTTGTAGTTCTTAGGTGTTTATTCTTGCTTAGAAAGGATTTTAAAAACATCATACGGAGTCTCTATTCTTCCTCAGTGTGTGGTATGTTTAAATGTCCATGTTTTTACCATCCAATTCAATGTTTGTAACATCTATTGTAGTTCTTTAGGTGTTAATATAGAGAAACATTACTACTATCAATTCTGGTTACTAAATTCTAAATATATTGTTGATATACTATGAGAAATTGGCAAGATGCTATCTTAAGTGTCGAGCACCCACCATCTATCAAAATCTGGGATGATGTGTCACATGCGCAACAATATTGTTTGTTTATGCGAGCAGTTTAACAATTGACGTGGACAGACACATGGCATTGTTGTGAGCGACTTTCACTGACCTGGGCGTATTGTCTAGATGTTTATTACATTGGTTGCTAGCAGATTGTAATGTGGGCAGCATGTGGATAGGTTGCTGGGTTTGAAATCAACAGTGTAAACAGTCATTGACATGAAATATATGATGTGTGTAGCATGATAAGGAGTTGTCAAATCTGTTGGAGCATGAACAAACATTGGGAGACACAACTGGAGAGATAGTATGCTGCAACGTGTATCATGGAAGCTGTTTAAGTGTGATAAGATACTAAAAATCAAGATCTCTTATTGTGTTAAATGCAGGAGTGTGAACCATGAGAGGTAGAGATGTAAGAAGCACAGATTTGTGTTTGGTGTTAGCTATGAAGCTAGTTGAAAAGTTAATTTGGAGGAGAAGAGAGGAAGGAAATGACGAAAGTACAACAAAATAATAATTTGTTGTCGCTAGGAATTTTATTGTGAAGGAGACATTGCTAGGTCAGCCATAGAGTTGGGATTTTTTTTTAGTAAGTTGTAGGGAGAAATTGCTTGGTAATAGAATTCATTGTTTGAGGTGAGAGTACACTCCAAGCCTGTGACAAGGTGATAGGAGTTAAACATCAACAATAGAGGTTATTGACGTGCTCTGTAGAAATTCCTGAATCTTAATTCTTATGCAGAAATTATTACTGTTAATCCGGTTAAGCTCCTCCTACTTGTACAAGTTATCAACTGAATAAATTCAAGTCAACATCGAAGCAAAACACATAACAGTTCTCTACCAATTCAGATATAGAATAAGCTAAGTTACCAGGATTCGGATTCGGATACGGATCCGGATCCGGATTCGCTAGTTTTTTGAAAATTCAGGATCCGGATACGGCAAAGATATGTCAAGTACAAGAAATATAATAATATTAATAATAGACACAATAAATACTTCTTAATATATTTTTGTCTTTACATACCGAAATGTTAAAATGCATACCATATGCCATCATAAACTAATAAATTATAGAAGGTCAACTAGAGTTTTAAAGGTTCAAAGCTAAAAAAAGGAAAAATACTATAATTTTAATTTGATACTTAAATCTAACATCAATTAAATTACAATTTAACTTCTTAAGTTCTTATTTTAGACAAAAATCCAATATTTTAAATAATTACATATTTTAAAATACTACATTTAAATATAATATTTCATTCCTTAAATACCTTTCCCAAAATACTCATAAGATTATTCACACCCTATCACACCCTATCACGTTACTATAAATGTTATTATATACATTAACCATATATCATTATCAATATTCCACTTACAATTATAAATGTGATTACATACATTAACCATATATATCATTATAAATATTCCTCTTACAATTATAAATGTTATGCATACCACAACCATATATCATTATCAAAATTCCCCTTGGCATTATTGCAACCTTTATCGACCATATTTATTTTCATCGTACATCTCCATCCCATATATTTTTCATAATCTTTTCATGGGCTCAATGGCCCGGATTATAAAAAATTAAAAATAGAATGCCGCTGGAATAAGAGCTAGTTACGCTGACTGTAAAAAATTAAAAATAGAATGCCGCTGGAATAAGAGCTAGTTACGCTGGCTGTAAAAAATTAAAAATAGAATGCTGTTGGATTAAGAGCTATTTATGCTGACTATAAAAAATTAAAATAGAATGCCGCTGGAATAAGTGTTGAAGCGCTGCAGTAGACGACCTCCGTTAGGCTGACTGTCCATACGCTTACTGTAGAAGAGGGGATAACGTTTTTTTTTCCAGACTTCAAAATATTTTAGGAACCAAATTCAGAATGCAGAAATTTAAGATACCTTAAAAACATAAGAAATTCCTGCTGCCGTATTCCTGTTTTATTTCTGCATTCTGAAGTTTGAACGCATTCGTACAACGCGATCAAATTTATTAAGATATGTTTTAAGTTTGATGCCAAATTTATTAAGGCACGATGACGGGGACTATGAGGTGTGTGTCGTCCTGTCGAAAGCAGTGTTGCAGCAACCACTGCCAAATTTATTAGGAAATTTAAGATTCCTGCTGCCAAATTTATTAAGAAATTTAAGATTAAGATACCTTAAACACATAAGTTAGGGTGATTTTAGCGGGATCCGTTTCTGACAAGCGTGATTTGTTTCCGAAAAAAACAATACGCCACCTGCCGTTTTTGATTCGTATTTCCGGCGGATCGGATCCGGATCCGGATCAGATCCGGGGATCCGAGGGATCTTGGCCCTCCCCCGCCGGATCCGGTAACTTAGAGAATAAGCACATACACACATAGACAAAGTGACAAAGTGATTTCTGGACAAACTGTCCCCGGAAAAACCCAAGGTGCGAAAACCTGTCTCTGGCTACCGGAGGGCTCTCTTATTAAGAATATTTCTGAATACACAACTCTGGGTTCCAGATTTGGAAAACCCCACAGAGAAAACTCTAGATCTGCAGCACTTGGCTGATCTAAGACCAACAATACTGACTGATCCACACCCTCAAACGAAATTTACAGAACTCGGCCAGATCTAGGCCTAGAAACCCCAAATTTGCCTTTGAAAGACACTGCGTCAGCCTTTGAAGGCCTACAAATGCTCAGTGCTGTCACTGGAAGGGACTGCATTACTCCAGACTGGGTGATACAGTCACATGCTGCCCTTAAGGGTTTTGCGTAACCCCTAAAGGGCTTCCTGAAAATCACGCTGTGCTTGCTGTTGTTGCTGCCGTCTGCTGCTGCTGCTGCCTTCCTCTGCGCTGTCTTTCCTAATCTCTTCTCTGCTTCTTGTGTATTCTAGACACCGGTATCAGATCATCCCCTTGGTCTAAATTCCCCTCTCTGCAACTGAAACACTTCTGAGAATTCTTAGCAACCCCACCCTAGAATATCAGCTTAGCTTCAGTGCTCTGCCTTTGTGTATTACAAATGACCCCAAGCCTTTCCTTTATACTTTTCTCATTGACAAATCAACGGCCAAGATTAAATCTTTAATCAATGGCTAAGATTAAAAAAAGCTTGATCCGTGTGATTTAAGACAATTTCATCACATGTTTAATTAAATTCACTTTAATTATTTTATTTTCCTACGTTTTAACTTAGGAAATACATCAAAATAATTAATTAATTTAATATCTCCTAAACTAGAAGAAATTTCCCAAATCCATTTTTATGTCTTGTAGATCCAGTGTACTCTAGTCCCTCCACAAAATTTGGAACCTAGAGCGCAACTGATGCTACCCCAAATACACAAAATCTCAACACTCCCTCTTAGCATCAAGGGTGTGCTCTAGCAATACATCACACTTATGCATTACATGATTTTGGGCACTGGTTCTGTGCTGCTGAAGCTTGGCCTCCTACCACTCAACTCTGCACTGCTACTGCCATTTTGTATTGCTGCCCATGACTCTGCCACTACCACTGCAACCACTGTACTGCAACTCCCTCTCAATATGCTGCATCTGTGCTGCTCATCGCACTGCCACTGCTGATCTGCTGCACTGCAACTTCAGTTGTTGAGAGTAACAACTGAATCTCCTGCCCAATCTTTGACAGACAAGTCAGATGGGCTGCATCCTTATCACTGAAGCTCCATAGGCTACAGAATTGTGCTGGCATCTAAAGAACGATGCACAGCTACAACTTTGCCTGCTTAATCAGACTCCCTCTGCACTAATGAAGTCACATCAGCTCCTTGTGCTGAAATCTATCACGCTGCTGCTGTACTGCGATGTCCCTCTGAAGCTCTCTGCGTTGCTACAGCTCTGCATTTCATAAGCAGTACCGCACTGCGCTACTGAAGTCACATCAGCCTCTGCGTTGCCACTGCTTCTACGCTGCTGCTGCTATGCTCTGTGCTGCTCCTCCCAGCCTCCAGATCTGCCTCTGCTTATGCCTCATCTATGATCTATGCACCCACTGCTCTACTTGTCCCACTATTGTCTTAAGGCTGCCGTAGCTCGCTTGTTGATCCAAGAGATGAGCTGCTCAAGGATCCCGCCTCACTTCCATGTAGCTCCTCTACATGTCCATGTCACCCCACCTCCGTGGTTCATGAGCGCTCATGGCCACATCATCTCCGGACCCATTATCTGCCACCGTTGCTTTGGAAGAAGATGCTTCCTTGTCCTTCTTCTTTTCTAGACAATGGCTGGCAAAATGTCCCATTTCGCCACACTGGAAGCGCTTGATCTTAGAAAGATCCTTCTTCTTCGGATGCTTCTTTGATGCCAAGGCTGCATCTTCCTCCTCTTCCTTCTTAACCTTGCTCAATGCAGGGCTGTGCTGCTTCTTGGCAAACCTTTGTAGTTCTTCGTGCCGCAGGATCGACCACAAGCTGTCCCAATCTGGGAGGTCTGCTCTGCCCAGGATACTTTGGACAAAGGTTTCCCACTCATCCGTGACTGCATTGAGGGCATTCCTGACTATCACTGCATCATCTACGGTTGCACCCGTTGTAGTCAGCTGATCCCTAATTGGCTGTAATGTGAAGAGGAAATGCTCGATGTCTTCTCCCTTGGTCATCATGAATGACCTCATTTGGGCCTCCAACAACATCTTCCTTTGGACAGACTTTCCCTCATATAGGGAAGTCAAGGCCTTCCACTTCTCATTAGCTGTCTTCTTCTCAGCTTTGTGTGGTACAATATGGTCCTTCATACTGTCCATTATCAGCCGCTTGGCATGCCTAGCAACCTCTCTATGCTTCCGTAGGAGATCCGCATCTGTCGCTGTGGCCAGGGTCTGTTCTGCATGGTCTCTTAGACCATATGCCTCAAGGACAATCAGGATCCTAGCTTTCCATACTGAAAATTTTGAGAGGCCCTCTAGCCTATCCTGATCACGCAGTCCATGAGGAGCCATCTGCTCAGAATGTGTCAGAGCTCCTCTTCTCTATGCTAGAGATCCTGGATCTAGGGTCCTTTACGAACTGGGCACCCTCTGCTCCCTCTGACACTTGATTTCCCTCCTTGGAAATCTACCAAATCAACTATGATTCAGCTTCTTCTTTGATCCTCTGACCAAAATGCAAGTTTCCTTTGGCAAGAAACTCTCTGAGAAGCTGATCTCTTCCCAAACTTTGTCACTTGTGCTAAGGTTAAAAATCTGAAAGCTTCAGAAGTTTAACCCCACCAACTCTTCTGAATTTTCTGCAACTTTTCTGCAGACTTTTCTGGATCTGATAGATTCAAATCTGAATCACACTGGGCAGCTTCAGACCCAACCAACGCTTTTTTTGAGGTGCCTCTGCACAGTAATTGTGTGGGCTTGCAAGGACATAACATTGGACAGCGTCACCCTTCCCTCTGCGTGAATCTCTTCCTGAAAACTGCGTTGTCCCTTCAGATCCTCTTTTCTGCTACCTTCCCAGCTGCTTTCTGCAGCTAGATCCTTCAGATGCTTCAGCTGGTGACCCTTCTAGATCTGCAATTGTTCTGATACCATGTAGAAATTTTTGAATCTTAATTATTATGCATAAAATATTACTGTTAATCCAGTTAAGCTCCTCCTACTTATACAAGTTATCAACTGAATAAATTCAAGTTAACATCGAAGCAAAACCCATAACAGTTCTCTACCAATTCAGATCTAGAATAAGCACATGCACACATAGGCAAAGTGACACAGTTATTTCTGGACAAACTGTCCCCGGAAAAACCCAAGGTGGGAAAACCTGTCTCTGGTTACTGGAGGGCTCTATTACTAAGAATATTTCTAAATACACAACTTTGGGTTCCAGATTTGGAAAACCCTACAGAGAAAACTATAGATCTGCAACACTTAGCTGATCTAAGACCAACAATACTGACTGATCCACACCCTCAAACGGGATTTACAGAACTCAGCCAGATCTAGGCCTAGAAACCCCAAATCTGCCTCTGAAAGACACTGCGCCAGTCTCTGAAGGCCTCCAAATGGTCAACGCTGTCATTGGAAAGGACTGCGTTACCCCAGACTGGGTGATGTAGTCACTACACTGCCCCTAAGGGTCTCTGTGTAACCTTTGAAGGGCTTCCTGAAAATCACGCTGTCCTTGCTGCTGCTGCTGCCATTTGCTGTTGCTGTTGTTGCCTTCCTCTGCGCTGTCTTTCCTGATCTCTTCTCTGCTTCTTGTGTATTCTAGACCCCGAGATCAGATCATCCCCTTGGTCTAAATTCCCCTCTCTGCAACTGAAACACTTTTGAGAATTCTTAGCAACCCCGCCTTAGAATCTCAGCTTAGCTTCAGTGCTTTGCCTCTGTGTATTTTACAAATGACTCCAAGCCTTTCCTTTATACTTTTCTCGTTGACAAATCAACGACCAAGATTAAATCTTTAATCAATGGCTAAGATTAAAAGAAAGCTTGATCCGTGTGACTTAAGACAATTTCATCACATGTTTAATTAAATTCACTTTAATTATTTTATTTACTTAGGAAATACATTAAAATAATTAATTAATTTAATATCTCCTAAACCAAATGAAATTTCCCAAATCCATTTATGGGTCTTGTAGATCCAGCGTACTCTAGTCCCTCAACAAAATTTGGGACCTAGAGCACAACTGATGCTACCCCAAATACACAAAATCTCAACATGCTCTAGGAGACAATTGTAGTGTGAGGTTATATTTGTTGTTCATTGGAAGATGTTTCCATGCAAGATAGAAGGCGACAAGGTGATAGGAGTTAAACATCAACAATAGAGGTTATTGATGTGCTCTGGGAGACAATTGTAGTGAGGTTATATTTGTTGTTCATTGGAAGATGTTTCCATGCAAGATAGAAGGCATGCATGAGGTATGCTTCTCTTATATTTCAAGTTTCTGAGCTTTTCTTAGGAGCTAGAATTTTTTCTCTTTAGAGTTGCTTAAGAATTAATAATTGGCAAGCCAACAAAATATAACAATATTAGGTTCAGAGAAGTTGAATGATCATGAATGCAGTAAGGGGAAGCAAGGATGTGCTTTTGGGCAATTTTGTGGGGAAGCGCCCCCCTCGAACCCGCTCTCAAGGCACACCCCCTAAAAAAATTTGTTCCCCTTGTTTTTTAGGGAGCGAACAAGGGATCGATCAGGAGTGGTTGTTGCCAGAGTGATTTTTTTAAGGCGGGAGCCTCCCGCCTTAAAAAATCGCTCTTGTGGGCGAAAAAGGCGCGCGACGGACGAACAAGGAAGGGGAGGGAAAAATGAGATAAAATGCCCTCCTCCCCTCCCATTATTCACCATTTGCACATTGAGAGAGCAGGAGAGGGCTTTTGGAATTAGCGCTTGAGTTAAGGAGGAAGATTGAGAGAAAGATTAAGAGGATTTCTTGGCAGCTTGAGGAGCTTGCAAGGGAGATTGGAGCTTGGGATTGGAGGCCAAAGAGGTAGGATCTAGACTCTAATCTACCATTTGTATTTTTTATATGTTCAATGCTAAATGAAAATGTTCTCTTCTCTCTTTCCCATTTCCATTCCTCCATTTTATTGCAAGCAAGAAACTATAACTCCACCAAGGTACATCATGGCTATATGGCTTGGAATTCTCTTGATGTTGGTTCCTTTTTTTGTTATTATGATGTTGGAGAGTAGAATGAGGGTTGATCACATTGAAGAGGACGAGGAAGTGGATTTTGGTGGATTTGTAAACCCTGGAGAGGAGGAGGAGTACCTTGGTGAGGAGGAAGAGAAGAGTGGAGGTTACGAGGGCGCAAAAATGAAAGCAAACCAAACCCCATTGTGGAAATATGTTTCTAGGCCTGAAGCCGGGAAAGGGGGTGGAACCACTAAATTTACATGCCTCCATTGCAAAAAAACTTGCACAGGTTCATACACCCGTGCTAGAAAGCACCTCTGTGGAAAAATGCTATGGGATGGAGATAAACAAATAGGAATCAAAACTTGTGTAAGTGTGCCAACACCACAAAGAGCCAAATACATAAAGCAAGAGGAGGAAGCCCAATACAAAGCTAAAAGATCAAAGGGTTTTGAACATGATAGCCCACAATCACTTAGACAAAGAACTCCATCAACATCCTCCCTTGCTAGTGGATATGGAGGCATGGGAACAAACATCCCTTTAAGGTGTAGAACCATATCAAATTTCCTTGACGAAGGGTGTAGGAATGATGTGGATGCAAAAATCTACAGGTTCTCTATGCATGTGGGATACCATTTAATGTTCTTTGCTCACCTTATTGGAATGAAATGGTTTCTACCATTAATGATGCCCCGAAAGGATATAAGAGCCCTGGGATAGAACCGTGGGACTTGATCATGAAAAAGAAAGAATAGCAGATGCTTTGGGTAACATGACAAATTTTTGGAATGAGCATGGGGTATCCATTGTATCTGATGGATGGAAAAATGTAAAAGGAAAGCCATTGATAAGTGTTCTTGTTGTGTCTACTAGTGGTGCAATCTTCATTTCAACATATGATTACTCATAAAAATTCAAGACCACCACCAACATTGCAGAACCATTATTTCAAACAATTGAACGTATTGGACCATACAATGTCATCCAAGTCATCACTGATAATGCTTCTAATTATAAGGCAACGAGAGCAATTATTGAGGATAAATACCCCGACATATTTTGGTCTGGGTGTTTGGTTCACATAATGAACCTTTTGATGCATGATATTATTATAAACAAACAACCTCAATACAAATGGATTGGTGATTTGTAGAAGAGAGGCAAGAGATTGCTAAATTTTATTACCTATCATAGCAATACCCATGTGCTATTCCACAGTCACTCAAGTTTGGGCCTATTGAAGATTGTGAAGACTAGATTTGCTAGCTATTACCTCACCTTCAGGTGCCTTTTGAAGGTAAGAGAGTCATTGGGTAGCATGGTATCAAGTCAACACTGGCAAGTATTAAAGGACAGGGCTCCAACCGCAGTTGATAGACAAAGTTTTGAACAGGTGGAGGAAACTGCTCTTGATGGTCTATTTTGGGCACGTGCGAGGAAAGTTTTGGAATTCACCAAGCCCATTTATACCATGATTCGTTTTGCAGATACGGATAAACCAATGATTGGGGAGGTGTATGAGCAGATGGATAACATGTTGGGGCACATAAAAGATATTGTGTAGGAAAAAGATCCCAACTTGTATGATATGATTCACAATTTTGTGCATGCACGGTGGAATAAAATTAATGTTCCACTACATGCTTTGATGTATATCCTTATGCCAAAATACTACTATCCATCTTGGTTGGGCAAACCTGCACTTGGGGGTGAGGTTAGGGCCAAACCTCATACATATCTAGAAGTACGAAAAGGATATACGAAAGCATTAGACAAGTTGGTCCCTAACAAGGAGTGTGCTAATCTGCGTCTTAAATTAGGCAGATACTTCACTAGCACTGGTATGTTTGGTTCTTTGCATGCAATGGAAGATAGGGAAAGATTTGATGCTATCACATGGTGGGATGCATATGACAGCCAAGGACTTTTGCCAAAATTGGTAAAAAATGGGTTCTCACAGGTTGTAAATACTTCTTCTGTAGAGAGGTGTTGGAGCGCCAACAACTTCATCCATAATGTGAGAAGAAGCAAACTCAATGAAAACTGGGCAAAGAGGTTGGTTTATGTGCACTACAACTTGAGGTTGTTGAGCCATTATTGTGATCGGGCTCTTGGGGATACATCATATTGGACAACTTGGGACAACAACCTGGAGGAAGATAATTTGGAGGATGGCGCTCTACATCCAGAGGAATTGGAAACAAAACTTCTGAAGGATGATGATGAAGCAACAACCACCATGCCACCCCCACCATCCAGTAGTAGTGCTCGAGATCCAACAACCTTGCCTTTTGCTGGCACCACCTCCATCTAATCCTCACGTGGAGGGCATATGCCTTTTGGTTCTGGTCGTCCGACTATGCCTCCTCCTGAGACTCTCAAAAAACCATCACGACCTTCTCAAAAATTAGATATTTCTCGTGGCAAGAGGGCCAAGCATTAGCAATAGATAATAGATTTATTTGTCTTTCTAGTTTCTAGTAGTTTTTATAACTGTTGACTCTTTCATATTTATTATGATATTTTTTTGTAAACAATATATGACAATTTAAGTTTGAAATTTGAAGTTGGCAATTATAACTCATTGGTAATGAATTATGGATATGATGCTTCATGAAAGTTGAAAGTTGAAACATTTCATTTCATGTTAGATATTTTTTGTTGTCATGGTTACAAGTACAACTTTAGTGATCAATGATGATAAATGTTATATATTGAATTTTGAAAGCTTGAAACTTTAAGATTGATGAATTATGAAACTCAATATGTTGTATGTTAATAACTTGTGGATGTGGTTGATGAAGATTATAACTTCTAGATGATTGATGTTATATGGTTCAATGCATGTTTTTATGTTTTCTATATCTAATTCATCATTCTACATGCTTTTGTTGACATATATGCATCAAAATATATAAAAATATATATTATGTGAAAATTCACTCCCAAACCGGGAGCTTTTGAAAATGTTGCTCCTTGCTCCCGCTTCCGCTTCCAAGTAACCTTGCTTTTGGGTCTGAGGTGGATGATTGGTTTTTTAATTTAAGTCTCTGAAAACATATGACAAATAAGGACTGGTTTGATTTGTTTGTGAAAGTTAGGTCTAGGACAAGGCATTTGTTTTAGGGGGCGGAAAGATTGATGTAGTTGAAGGGCATGAGGATGTGCAACAAAAGATGGCAAGTGAGAAGAAATCTATATTAAACAGATGTTGAAGCCTTGGTTCACATAGGGAAATGGTTAGCAAAGCATAAGAGAAGAAAGAACATTATTGCTTTAGGAGTGGAGGATGGGTTGCACATTCAAAATGTGTCAGTGATAGATTTGTAGGGTGTGGCAATGATGAATTTGTAGTATGCAGCAGTGACATTCGTATTCACAGATTTCCAGGTGGTTGTGTTGTAGGAATTAGTTTTGTCTTGTGTGGGTTTGTATCCTAAGGGTATTATGTGATAGATTTATATATTAAATATCCAAAGATCTAAAGGCATGTGTAATTAATATAAGAAAAAGTAAGACTGAGGAATCAATTTTGTCATGTATTAATGGAGTTTGTGAGAAAGTTAGGTGGAGTTTTATAAGGTAATATTTTACGTTAGGAAGTGAAATAGGTAAGAGGTACGCTTGGCATAAAGGAATCATGCAATAATTCATATAATGGTGAAGATATTGAAGTTTATTGTGTTATATAAACATGTCTACTTGTATGCCCATGTTGTGGATGTTGGGAACACTGAGAGGGGGTGAATCAATATTTCACTTCAATTAGTTAATTCTTTTAATCTTCATAGAGCATTAATTAACATTAACATTAGCATTAGATAAAACATAAATCAACAACACCATTCAACAATGCACAATATCAGAGACAATTAACACAAGATTTTTTTAGGTGGAAACTCTTCTGGGAGAAAAACCACCGAATGCTTCTCAATATTTGTCTTCAATAATTTACATCAATTATGAAGCTCCAAATTCCAAGATTTTAAGCTCCAACCCCTTGGTTTAGCAGCTCCAACTGGAAGGACGCTCCAATGCCTTGGTTTACAAGCTCGAACTTGAAGCATGCTCCAACCCTTTATTTACCAACTCCGACTGGAAGGATGTTCCATCGCCCTGTGCAGGCTCCAACCTGCCCTAGCACCACCCTGCCGCCCTGAAGTGTTATCAAGCTCCAACCTGAATGAGACTTCACTCTCTTGCCTTGCACCGCGTTGCCACCCTGCTCAACAAGCTGCCACTTGCCCTGAAGGCTCCAACCTTCAGCTTATCACAGCAAACCACGTTTCATAATTTTCAGACTGGGTCCACTTGTGCTCAATACAAAATAAGTAATGTCAAAACACTCTGCTGGCTTTGTCGATCTGCAATACTATCACAAGATCATCAGCAGCAATAAAGATCAAACCCTAATCCATTTTGCCTCTGCTCAATATCAATACTGAATACACTTTTGCTTGCTGCACTAATGTCAACAAAATTCTCGCTGCAATAGCTCTCTGATCAACAAACAAATCTGCTCATTAGACTGTCAAACCCTAGCCAACCAATCTCATCGAGGCATCCCTTGATAATCAACAATAAAGCAATTCTTAACAGTACAAAACCTTCTTTGTACCAATCACAATCTCTGTATGTAAAAACACAATTGCTATACATTACCATGTCACAGATTCCTCATAACTCTGTCATCATCAGCACACTGAACATACTTATCAAGATATCCTTTGACAATCAGCAGTCAAACAACTCAAAACCCTCTAAGAACATCTAACTTCAGCTCTGGCTACAAACATACATTTAATGACTCTGCTCACCCATGGGATCAAGCCCTAACTCATCAAATCATTTTAGCATCTGCATCTAACTCATCAGCTCAACAACAACATTATTTTATCATGTTCACAGATATGAGTCAATACATTGGCAGTCACATACACATACCCCAACAATATGAATAACCAAATAATCTTTCCAACCATTGCGCTTTAGTATATGAAAATCTCAATAATAGATCTCTGTCCTGTAAGTTAACAAGAGACAATTTGCAAGACACATTCATTGGTACGCTGGCTTCAAAAGGCAAGCAACAATACATCAGATTCATTAGCCTCTTTCCTCTGTTTTGCATATTAATTCCTGCACTGTACATTCACAATGTCTGTCATACCAAAGTGCTGATCTCAGAACAAATCAATACAAGTCCTTTTCTAGCAATGAGATGAAGTATCAAGATCCACCCTTACAACAGTCTCAATGACCTCTGCAAATTTCGTACAATGACTTGATACTTCAGATCTCTTCATTGACATTCGATGTATACATGCATAACAAATATTTTAAACCAATGCACATGCTTTCATAATATCACTGCAATGGAACATCAGATCTCTATGAATATTTGTTAAATTTGGACAACTAGGTCCAAACTCCATCTTGTGATGCTCAGATGAAGATTCCAATATTTGTATTGGATTCCTCTTTCAGAGAGGTGTAAAATCGATATAAAATTGATTTTAATCTGATGAGCAGAACATTTATTTTGAATTTATTATTTAAAATAAATTTAAGTGCAGGTCAGCGTTAAGGTTTTACACCCCCAACAGATGTGCCACACACCTCAATGATGGATATAAATACAGTCAACGTTGGAGAGCTTTTCACTCATCTCATCCACACACTTCTCATTATCTACAAGCATTTGAGAAGTAGTTTCATCTCCCACGTGAGAAGAAGGACGAAATCTACTGCAGCTAAAGGACGAAATTTACCGCAACAAATTTTCTGCAGTTAGGGTTTCTGGGCAAGTTTGACCAGCGTTGACTTTGGTCAACGCATGGTCCGTTTGAGCTGAAATTTTGTGGAGAGTTCGATTTTTCTAGGCCGTACTCATTGGCACAAAAATCGAGGTCAAAAAGTTGACCGAAGTTGGAGCTGCGCTGATTTTCTTGTTGCTGCCCTATGTTGACTTTTTCTGTACTGCGTTGACTTTTCTGGGGTTGACTTTGAGTTGACTGGATATTTGATTTGAGGACTCTTGTGACACATTTTGGGTTGGCCGACCAAGAAGACTTTGCTGGTTGAAGCATCCTGCTGATCGCCGTAACACACCAACACATTCTCCTGTTTCCGGTTTGTCTTCTATAGATCCACTGGTATGTTCTATCAACATTTTACTTAACTATTTATGTGATTGTTGTTATAAAAGTAAAATTGCATCAAGCATAGAACATCTACAAAAATTTACATGGTATCAGAGCTGAGGTGAAGACAAGCCCTAACTTATAGCAATCACCAACTAAGAAAAATGAGTTCCACAAGTTATGGCTTCAAGGAGGATGACAAGCTGACTGGAAGGGATGACTTCCATGCTTGGAAGATGATATTAGATCTCAAATTGGAAGACCATGATCTCATGGACTATGTATTGGGTAAGATACAAGGACCTCCATCCACTGCTACTGCTACTGCTAACCAAGTATAAGAAGGGGGAGATCAAAGCAAAGCTAATGATCAGGGAATCCATACATAAAACTCTGGTTGCCTACATATCTGAGTTAGGCACAACCAAGGAGATGTATGATAAACTGATACAAATGTTCAAAGTAAACAATGCAAACCAAGTGCTATTCTTCAAGAATCAATTGAAGAATCTGAAGAAAGGCAGGGATGAGTCTGTCCAAACATACTTTCTGAAATTGACCGAGATCAAGAACAATCTGTTGGCTATTGGGGAGACAATAGCCGATCGTGAGATGGTACTCACCGCACTTGGAGGGCTCCCATATGAATGGCAAGTATTCAACACTACCATTCTCAATAATAATACAATTCCTAACTTTGACGAGCTACTGTCAAGATGCATGCAAGAAGAGATAAGAATGAAGGAATAAAAAAATAACAGAAATGCTGCATACGCTGCTCATTCTAGAAAGAAGAACTTTGGTGGTCCTAAGAACAAAGGAAGAGCAAGGGCCCAAGGAAGGAAGGGCAAGTGTTTCACTTGTCATAGGCCTGGTCACTATGTTAGAGAATGTTCTTTCAAGAAGGATTCTCCCGATAGTGACGACAACAACAACAACCGGAGAAATGGAAATCAAAGAAACAACAGGTCCAAAGGAAAGAGGAAGGCTCCCTCTGGCGGAAACAATCAACCTTTCAAAAGGTCTAGAAACTCCAGGTATGAGGAGTCAAATGTTGTTGATAAAAGAAATGAAGTACATTCTTGTATACGCCCTCTGCTGCGCATCCCCACCACGACAACATGGATGTCGATAGATAGTGGTGCCTCAAGGCACATCAACGGGTTCAAGGAAGCACTCTACGATATGGTTGAGAACAAGGAAGCACTTTACGACATGGTTGAGAAGGATACTAATCTGGAAAATATCCCGTGAGAGGGACAGAGACTGTGACCCTCCACTTGTCTCAAGGACAAGTCCTACATTTGCAGGATGTACTCTATGTACCAAAATTGAAGAAGAACCTTGTGTCTATATCAGCGATCGAAGACAAAGGCTTCAATGTGGCATTCACTGATGAAAAGGTATGCATGTGGAAGAAGAATCTCAAGGAAGCTATCGTGATTGGTTTTAGAGTTGGAACACTCTACCAGGTTGAAGGAAGTCCACTAGGAGCTATGACATTTGATACTATCCGAAAAACTGAACTATGGCACCGAAGGTTTGGACGCCTTCATTACAAGGCCCTTCTCGAAGCAAGGAAGGTGGTGACAGGGATGCCCGATTTTGGAAATAATCATGAAGGTGTATGTAAGGGTTGTGCTGAAGGAAAGCATACAAGGGACCTTTCCCCTCAAGTGTCACAAAGACATCGATATTTTACCATTGTACATTATGATCTATACGGTATGCTACCCATAGCCATCCCTGGGAGGATGTTCTTACTATATGACATTCAGCGATGACTTCTCCCGCAAAACCTGGATATACTTCTTGAAGAAGAAGGATGAGGCTTTCATGTGGTTCCGTACCTTCAAAGCCTTGGTGGAAAATATGACCGGAAAGAAGATCAAGATTTTGAGGACTGACAATGGCACTGAATATGAGTCAAATGAGTTCAAAGACTTTTGCAGAGAAGCTGGCATTAAGAGGGAGACTACTACTGCATATACTCCTGAGCAGAATGGTGTTGCTGAACGCAAGAATAGGACTATTGTGGAAGATGCCCGTGCCATGCTATGTGACCAGGGTCTACCGAAGTTTCTGTGCGGAGAAGCTGCAAATACTGCTGTGTATATTCAAAACCGATGCCCTCATTCCGCTCTGGACTCCAAAACTCCCGAAGAGGTTTTCACTGGTAAGAAACCTGATGTCTCACATTTTAGAATTTTTGGATGTCCTGTTTATTTTCATGTGCCGAAAGAAAAGAGAAGTAAGCTGGATGCTTCTGGGAAGAAAGAAATGTTTGTGGGCTACAGTGAGACTTCTAAGGCCTATAGAGTCTATGTACCTGGTCAAAGGGAAGTAGAGATATGCCATGATGTCACTTTTGACGAAGATGCTTCCCTGAAGAAAGTAGTAGATCTTCCAAGATCTGAAGAAAATCATGAAGAAAGGCTTGGAAATCAAGAAGAACCGCAGGATGAGACAATGCCTGATATTGAAGGACCAATGGACCCTATCGATCCATCTCCTTCACTGGGAAAGAGACCATCATGGCTCGGGGACACCCTCGAAGATGCTGAGGGTCATGCTGCCCCAAGGGGGACATTCCGAGAAAGCAAGAAGCTGTGTAGATACCAAGGGTATCTAGCTGCCATGAGTACTATTGTACAATCTGAACCTGGATCTTTTGAGGAAGCGGTAAAGCATCAAGTCTGGAAGGATGCTATGCACGAAGAATATGAGTCCATAATGAAGAATGATGTCTGGGATGTGGTTCCAAGACCGAAGGACAAATCAATTGTCACAGCAAAATGGCTCTACAATATCAAGCATGGTTCTGATGGAAGTGCTGAAAAGTTCAAGGCAAGATTTTTTGCCTGTGGCTTCTCTCAAAAGGAAGGAGTAGATTATGTTGACATATTTGCACCTGTGGCATGATATACCACCATTCGATCAATCATAGCCCTTGCTGCTACGCAAGGATGGAGTCTTCATCGGATGGATGTCAAGACCGCCTTTCTGCATGGTACAATAAAAGAAGAGGTGTATGTAGAACAACCTCTGGGATTTGAAGTTCAGGATCGAGACACTCATGTCTGCAGGTTGAAGAAAGCCCTCTATGGGTTAAAGCAAGCACCCAGAGCTTGGTATGAGAGGATGGATAGTTACTTGATGAAGCTGGGCTTCACTCGAAGTAATGCTGATCCGAACCTTTACTTCAAGGTTGTGCAGGGGAAGCCTCTCATTCTAGTGTTGTATGTGGACAACCTCTTCCTGACAGGTGCTGACCCTCTCATTCATCAATGTAAGAGGGAGCTCGCTGCTGAGTTCGAGATGAAGGACCTAGGACTGATGCACTACTTCCTAGGCCTGGAGGTCTGGCAGAGACCTGGAGAGATTTTCCTTTCTCAAGGAAAATACATTGTGAAACTTCTGGAAAGATTTGGTATAGTGGACTGCAAGTTTGTGTCAACACCAATGGAACTCAACTTCAAGAAGTTGAGTGGCAGCGCTGCTGGGCCCGTATTGGCAAATCCTACTGAGTATCGTCAACTCGTAGGGGCTCCGATGTTCTTAGTGAACACCCGTCCAGATATATGTTTTGCAGTGAACACTTTGAGTCAACAAATGGTTGAGCCTCATCACTTTCACTGGGTTGGTGCCAGGAATCTTCTGAGATACCTTCGGGGCACGATAAACCATTGGCTGAGATACACTGCCGGGAGCGTGACACTCCGTGGATATACTGATGCCGATTGGGCTGGCAGTGTGGTGGATCGTAAGAGCACATCGGGATGCTGCTTCAATCTTGGTTCTGCTTTGATTTCATGGATGAGCAGGAAGCAGAAGTCGGTGGCTTTGAGCACCGCAGAGGCCGAATACATTGCAGCAAGTATGGCCTGTTGTGAAGCAGTTTGGTTGCGAAAGCTCTTTAGTGAGCTATTTGGACATGTGCTAGATACCACTGTGATACTCTGTGATAATCAGAGTGGGATTCGTATGACTGAGAATCCTGTGTTCCACGACCGATCCAAGCATATTGATATCAGGTACCACTTTATCCGGGATATGGTACAGCGAGGCGCCGTAAGGCTCGATCATATAGGAACTGATGAGGAGGTCGCGGATATTCTCACTAAGCCCCTGGGGAAGGTCAAGTTCCTAACCTTCCGTGAGAGACTTGGTATCGTGGAACGACCCTATGATGTGGGTCCTGTTGGACGATGAGCTCGAGGAGCTCTGGGGGGCTTTGGGGACGGCTTCTCGGAGCTATGAGCAACCACAAGGCTAGGCTTGCCAAACCTTGTTGGTGTGCTTGGACCCCACCGTTGTGATTATTGAGTTGGTTCACCTCTCATTATCTGTGCCCCGTATGCATCCTACCCATTGAGTTCAGGGTTCATGGGAAGTACCTCTCATTTGGCCAATGAGATGGGAAAAGCTAGAGACCAGTAGCAAAGACTGATGGACGCATCAGAGATTGTCGTACTCTCTATCTAGGATGGCACGATCCAACCACTTGATCTGGGATCAAGTCTAGTGAGGTCTCGGACCTCTGCCTGACTTCGGGTCAGATGAACCAACTTCGGGTTGGTTGGAGACTCTTTGTGAGTCTAATAGAGGTTTCGGACCTCTGGGCTGAATTTGTCAGCCGGGGGATGATGTCTTTGTGACTGACCCACTTCTGTTCTAAAATAAAGAGGCCAGCAAAGCAAGTTACGGCGGGATGACGCACGATGTTTGATTACACTGGTGGATGGAGTTCTCCCTAGTTGAGAGGGAGTGTTAAATTTGGACAACTAGGTCCAAACTCCATCTTGTGATGCTCAGATGAAGATTCCAATATTTGTATTGGATTCCTCTTTCGGAGAGATGTAAAATCGATATAAAATTGATTTTAATCTGATGAGCAGAACATTTATTTTGAATTTATTATTTATAATAAATTTAAGTGCAGGTCGGCCTTAAGGTTTTACACCCCCAACAGATGTGTCACACACCTCAATGATGGAAATAAATATAGTCAACGTTGGAGAGCTTTTCACTCATCTCATCCACACTTTTCATTATCTACAAGCATTTGAGAAGCAGTTTCATCTCCCACGTGAGAAGAAGGACGAAATCTACTGCAGCTAAAGGACGAAATTTACCGCAGCAAATTTTCTGCAGTTAGGGTTTCTGGGCAAGTTTGACCAGCGTTGACTTTGGTCAACGCATGGTCCATTTGAGTTGAAATTTTGTGGAGAGTTCGATTTTTGTAGGCCATACTCATTGGCACAAAAATCGAGGTCAAAAAGTTGACCAAAGTTGGAGCTGCGTTGACTTTCTTGTTGCTGCCCTGCGTTGACTTTTTCTGGACTGTGTTGACTTTTCTGGGGTTGACTGGATATTTGATTTGAGGACTGTTGTGACACATTTTTGGTTGGCCAACCAAGAAGACTTTGCTGGTTGAAGCATCCTACTGATCGCCGTAACGCACCAACACATTCTCCCGTTTCTGGTTTGTCTTCTATAGATCCACTGGTATGTTCTATCAACATTTTACTTAACTATTTATGTGATTGCTTTTATAAAAGTAAAATTGCATCAAGCATAGAACATCTACAAAAATTTACAATATTTTTGCAGGAAACCCTTTTGTCAATCCTTAAGTAGTGTGCATCAAATGATCCCTCAGAAGTGTTTGAGCTGGAATATTCTCTCTTGTAATTAACTACAGGATCAAATGTTCTTGACCAGTCACAAATGAACCTTAAAAGGGAAATCAAGCAATCTTCAGCCACAAATTTCCACATGGATATGATTACAAGCTATCCACAAATTCTCAAAGAACATAGCACTAAGGTGATTATAATGTTAGGTAAACAGGTCACTGATCATGGCTCAGTTTTAGGGCTTAAGAAGCAACGTTCAGTCCAGAAAGCATTTAATTCGCATGTCATGAATTGCCTCAGAAATACGCCTTGTCAACAGAACTTAGCCATGCAATCATACCAAAAGGAGAGCGCCGAATTTTATCTAAGTCTTGATGCGAGTTTCATGCAGACTGGAAGTAGCCTCAAGAACCATCGAAATTCGCATTGAAGGTTCTTGAAAAACTTCAGTGATTAGAGCCACAAAGTGCAGAGATGCCAATGAATTTTTTTGATAACAACTGAACTTCAAAAACAGTGCTCCTTCCACGGATACAAGCTTTAAAGATGTCTGCAAATTCGCTTCAGATTGACTTAGAAAAGAGTCTGAATGACCTCAGTAGATTATCAGCCAGCGAATACCCATTAGCCATAAGACAAACACAATTAATCCCAACAGAACTCCCACAGAGTCCAGACAGATCACTTTATTTCACATTGAGTGTCTCAGATTTGTACCTTGAGGGAGTGCCGAAAATCTTAGATTATGCTCAATCCTGTGATAATAATCAGAACCAAAAGAAACAAAGAAACTGATTCAAAAACCACTTCAACTTTGACCTTCTACGGATGTGCTTGACTACCCAGGCCGCAAAGACAATCTCAGAGAGATAATAAGAGCGAATTAATCCATTGCATTTGAGATGAGATCGGGCCTTTCTTTTATAGAGGAGAAGGGTGGGTTTCTTATGAGCCGACTTGATTTAAATTGGAGTCAAATTGAAATATTTTAGGAGGCCAACTTACACTTTAGGAGGGAACATGAAATTCAAAATTGAAGTTTTATTGGAGCCAAACTTTCCCACTTATTTTTGGACCATCTTGGATTAGTACAATTTCCTTTTGACATCAATAATTAAATTTACCCTTTATAAAACATCACCATAGTCTAGCCAATAGTATGTTGCTACATCATCTTCCTTTGGGGATTTTGACCACAACAAGGGGGCTTTGAACTTTCGAAGGGCATATCTTGCAAACCATGAGAATCTCATGACGTGCTATATACTGTTGGAATTAGCATGACGAGGAGCATCCAATGATGGTGATCTGAGGAGCAACCCAACTGATCTTCATCCTCAAAAACTTCAACAAGTGCAGGGCTTCTAGGGTTTTCTAGGGCTTCTAGAGATTTGGAGCTTCAATCATTGCAATACAAACAAATATTAAGAGCGTTCAAGAATCAACGTTGGCATTAATGACAGCACCATTCATCAGTGGAAACTTAATCAATATATATGGTTTGTTATGTTGGCTCTCTCACATCTCTGTGTGGAAGATGTTATTTAAATAGTTTGCCACTCCAACAATGCCAACAATATGGCATTAGGGTCATGTGGAGCAGTATTTGAGATTTGAGGAATGTATGGCGAGAGAGAGAATGTTGCCATCGTTATCTCGTGAGAGCAAGTGCATTTGCCATTTATGTAGAGTATAGTTTATGTGAGCTTTGTTGGATGTGCAACTTGGTTTACGAGTGCTATATTGTGAGCTCTAGTTGATAGTTCATGGTTATGTAATATTCCTTTATAATTTATTTGGTAAATTTGCCAGAAAATTTTTGCAAGAAAGATTTCACAAAAAATTTACCAGAAAACACCATAAATTTGTCTGATAGAAACGACCAACACTTAAATAAATATTGCAATTCAGACCCAGAAAATTCAACAAACCCTAACTAATTCAGACTGTATATTGCTCATAGGCATAGCAACTTCCTTACCAATCCCCATACAAGCACAGACTAGAAGCAGTGTTGGAAGTCCAATGATTACAGTTGCAGCCATCAGAATTCTTCCTATTTTTTCTCTACATGTATGGAATTTTTGATCCCATTTTTGTTCCAATAGATTTGTCTCCACAACTTAGCCCTCATCAACATAAATTGCAGAATTATCTATATTTTTAGCTGGCAAAGAAGCTGAAAGGCAACTAATTTGCACATGTGGTTTATGGATACAGTTGGAGAGAAACAGACATATTGTGTCTCCAAACTTGGAAGACTTCCATTTTTTTCAATAGGTAACAATGTGAACTATATATCAAACTCATTCTCACCTCCCTGCGGGCTTTAGACAAACGAGAATTGACTGTCTTAGCAACACGCATGCCACGAGCATTCTTGCTGTTTGAGCCACTTACAATTCACATATCGCATATTGGTCTTTGCACCACCCTTACCTCATACAATATTTCTGTGCTTTCCATTATTCAATGAGAGGTGCTAGTGCTTTCTCTGTTTACTTTTGCCTGGCCATCACAGTCATCATTGCTATTATCTATATTTGTTGAGGTTTCAGGTAGATAACTTGGAATTCTCTATTCACTTTGATTTTTCCGAATTTCTTTAGATTCTTCTTCATCAGAAGAGGAATGCTTTAGTGCAGTGTGTTCATCAACATCAACAGACAAACTTCTCTTTTGCTATTTCCTTCCACCTTTGCTTTCAGTCTGACCATTTTGAAAATTTCTATGTGCCTTTCTAACAATGGCTGCTGCAGTGGTTTGAAACTTGGCAAGAGCTACTGATTGTTGTTGATATGTTTGTGCAATATTTACCTGGATCTGCTTGTTGAGCCATTTGTCGTCTTCCTGCAAAGCCAACTCCTCTTCTTCGTACTTATCAAGGTTGGGATAAATTGCTGCAATCAGAGAATCATAATTTGCATCATCCTTAACACCATCCGTGTAATATAAAATGTGCTTTGGCCTTCTTGCTTCAAAATCTAGTAGGTCTTGTAGAGGGTGACCCTATAAGGCAAACACTAGACTAAGTGAGAACAACGAGGTGTGGCCCTGTAAATTTATGTAGATGTTCTATACTTGATGCAACTTTACTTTTTCTTCAATATTTAGACAGCAATCACATAAACAATAAAGTAAAATGCTGATAGAACATACCGGTAGATCGACAAAAGACAAACCAGAAATATATAAGTGTGATGGTGCGTTATGGCGGTCAATAGGATGCTTCAACCAGAAAAGGTTCTATATGGTCAGCTAACCAGCAATGTCACACAACCCTCAGGACAGCCAAACGGTCAACTCAAGAGTCAACCCAGAAAAGTCAATGTTGTCAGTCAACAGTCAACGCAAACAGCAGCTAGGTCAATGCTGAAAAGTCAAAGTCAATGTCTTGCTTTGGAAATAGTGCCAGAAAATGCAGATTAGGGAAATTGAGATTTTGGGAGAGTTTCAGGTCGACTTGACCTTGCGTTGACCAAAGTCAACATTGGTCAAACTTTGCTGCAGAAACCCTAGACCGAAAACCAGAAATTGTTGCTGCCAGATTTCCCACGTGTGGAGAGAGAAGAGACTCCAAGTGATCGAACCAATCAGATGAGGAGAGAGAATGTGTGAGGATGAGATGAGTGAAATGTCCTCCAACGTTGACCTTATTTATATCCATCAGTGAGGGTGTGTGACACATTTGCTGAGGTACAAAACCTTAAAGCCAACCTGCACATATTTTGAATAGATTAAAATAAATTCAAAATAAATGTTCTGCTCATCGGATTAAGATGATCTTTAGATCGATCTTGCACCTCTTCAAAAGAGGAACCCAATAAAAATATTGGTATCTTCATCTGAGCATCATAACATGGAGTTTGGACCTAGTTGTCCAAAATTAACACTCCCTCTCAACTAGGGAGAACTCCATCCACCTGTGCAATCCAACATCGTGCATCATCCCGCCGTAACTTGCTTTGATGGCTCTTTATTTCATAACAGAAATGGGTCAGTCACAAAGACATCATTCCCGACTGACAGATTCAGCCCAGAGGTTCGAAACCTCTATAGGACCCACAAAGAGTCTCATACCAACCTCAAGTTGGTTTATCTCACCCGAATACAGTAGGAGGTCCGAAACCTCACTAGACTTGATTCCAGATTAAGTGGTTGGACCGACCATCCTAGATAGAGAGTACGACAATCTCTAATACGTCCATCAGTCTTTGCTACTAGTCTCTAGCTTTTCCCACCTCATTGGCCAAATGAGAGGTACTTCCCATGAGCCCTGAACTCAATGGGTAGGATGCATATGGGGCACAGATAATGAGAGGTGAACCAACTCAATCATCACAACGGTGGGGCCGAAGCACACCAACAAGGTTCGACAAGCCTAGCCCTATGGTTGCTTATAGCTCCGAGAAGCTATCCCCAAAGCCCCCCAGAGCTCCCAGAGCTCATCGTCCAACAAGACCCTCATCATAGGGTCGTTCCACGATACCAAGACTCATGGAAGGTTAGGAACTTGACCTTCCCCAGGGGCTTTGTGAAAATATCCGCGACCTGCTCATAAGTTCCTATATGATCGAGCCTTACGACGCCTTGTTGTACCATATCCTGTATAAAGTGGCACCTGATATCAATATGATTGGATCGATTGTGGAACACGAGATTCTCGGACAAGCGAATCCCACTCTGGTTATCACAGAGTATCACGGTGGTATCTAGCACATGTCCGAACAACTCACTGAAGAGCTTTCGCAACCAAACTGCTTCACAACAGGCCATACTCACTGTAATGTATTCGGCCTCTGCGGTGCTCAAAGCCACCGACTTCTGCTTCCTACTCATCCATGATATCGAAGCAGAGCCAAGTGTGAAGCAACATCCCGATGTGCTTTTACGATCCACCACACTGCCAGCCCAATTGGCATCAGTATATTCAAGGAGTGTCATGCTCCCGATAGTGTATCTCAGCCCATGGTTTATCGTGCCCCAAAGATATCTCAGAAGATTCTTGGCACCCACCCAGTGAGTGTGATGAGGCTCAACCATCTGTTGACTCAAAGTGTTCATTGCAAAACATATATCTGGACGTGTGTTCACTAAGAACATCAGGGCCCCTACGAGTTGATGATACTCAATAGGATTTGCTAACACGGGCCCAGCAGCATTGCCACTCAACTTCTTGAAGTTGAGCTCCATTGGTGTCGACACGGACTTGCAGTCCACCATACTAAATCTTTCCAGAAGCTTCACAATGTATTTTCCTTGAGAAAGAAAAATCTCGCCAGGTCTCTGCCAGACCTCCAGGCCTAGGAAGTAGTGCATCAATCCTAGGTCCTTCATCTTGAACTCACCAACAAGCTCCCTCTTGCACTAATGAATGAGAGGGTCAACACCTGTTAGGAAGAGGTTGTCCACATACAACACCAGAACGAGAGGCTTCTCTCTATCAACCTTTGAAGTAAAGGTTCGGATCAACATTACTATGAGTGAAGCCCAGATTCATTAGGTAGCTATCTATCCTCTCGTACCAAGCTTTGGGTGCTTGCTTCAGCCCGTAGAGGGCTTTATTCAACTTACAGACATGGGTGTCCTGATCCTGGACTTCGAACCCCAGAGGTTGCTCTACATACACCTCTTCCTTTTTCGCACCATGCAGAAATGCGGTCTTGACATCCATCTGATGAAAACTCCATCCTTTCATAGCAGCAAGGGCTATGTTAGATCGAATGGTGGTATATCGGGCCACAGGTGCAGATATGTCATCATAGTCTATGCCTTCCTTTTGAGAGAATCCACGGGCAACGAATCTTGCCTTGAATGTTTCAGCATTTCCATCAGATCCATGCTTGATCTTGTAGAGCCATTTTGAGGTGACAACTGCTTTGTCCTCTGGTCTTGAAACCACATCCCAAACATCATTCTTTATTATGGACTCATACTCTTCGTGCATAGCATCCTTCCAGACTTGATGCTTTATGGCTTCCTCAAAAGATCCAGGCTCAGATTGTACAATAGTACTCATGGTTGCTAGATACCCTTGGTATCTACTCGTTTTCTTGCTTTCACGGAATGTCCCCCTTGGGGCCATATGTCCCTCGGCATCCTCGAGAGTGTCCCTAAGCCATGATGGTCTCTTACCCAGTGAAGGAGGTGGATCAATCGAGTCCATCGGTCCTTCAGTATCGGGCATCGTCTCATCCTTCGGTTCTTCTTGATTTCTGGGCCTTGCTTCATGATCTTCCTCAGATCTCGGAAGATTGACTACTTTCTTCAGGGAAGCATCTTCGTCAAAAGTAACATCGTGGCATATCTCCACTTCCCTTTGACTAGGCACATAGAATCTATAGGCCTTCGAAGTTTCGCTGTAGCCCACGAACATTCCTTTCTTCCTAGAAGCATCCAGTTTGCTCCTCTTCTCTTTCGGCACATGAAAATAAACAGGACATCGAAAAACTCTAAAATGTGAGACGTCAGGTTTCTTACCAGTGAAAACCTCTTCGGGATTTTGGAGTCCAGAGCAGAATGCGGGGATTGGTTTTGTATGCACACAGTAGTGTTCACAACTTCTCGCCACAGAAACTTCAGTAGACCCTGATCACATAGCATGGCACGGGCAGCTTCCACAATGGTCCTGTTCTTTTGTTCAACAACGCCATTCTGCTAAGGAGTATAGACAATTGTGGTCTCCCTCTTGATGCCAGCTTCTTTGCAAAAGTCCTTGAACTTGTTCTTCTCATATTCAGTGCCATTATCAGTTCTCAAAATCTTGATCTTTTTCCCTTTCAAATTTTCCACCGAGGTTTTGAAGGTACGGAACTAGATGAAAGCCTCATCCTTCTTCTTCAAGAAGTATATCTAGGTTTTAAGAGAGAAGTTATCTATGAACGTCATATAATAAGAACATCCTCCCAAGGATGTCACGGGCAGCATACTAGATAGATCAGAATGTACTAATTGCAAGACATCAGATGTCTTTGTGACGCTTGAGGGGAAAGGTCCCCTTGTATGCTTTCCTTCGGCACAACCCTGACATACACTTTCATGATTATTTGAGAACTCGGGCATCCTCATCACCACCTTCCTTGCTTTGGGAAGGGCCTTGTAGTGAAGGTGTCCAAACCTCCGGTGCCATAGTTCAGTCTGTCGGATAGTATCACATGTCATCGCTCCCAATGGACTTCCTCCAACTTGGTAGAGTGTATCAACTCTGAACCCAATCGTGATAGCTTCCTTGAAGCTCTTCTTCCACATGCGCACCTTTCAATGAATGCCACATTCAAACCTTTGTCTTCCATGGCTGATATAGACACAAGGTTCTTCTTCAAATTTGGTACATAGATTACATCCTGCAAGCGGAGGACTTGACCTTGAGAAAAATGGAGGGTCACAGTCCCTGTCCCTTTCACGGGATATGTGGCATTATCTCCAAGGATAAGTTCAAGATTAGTATCCTTCTCAACCATATCAGAGAGTGCTTCCTTGAACCCAGTGATGTGCCTTGAGGCACCACTATCTATCAACCAGACATCTATAGTGTCGGGTGGAGATGCAGCAGAGAGGGCAGATACAAGAATGAATTAATTTCTTTTATCAACAACATTTGATTCCTCATACCTTGAGTTTCTCGACCTTTTGAAAGGTTGACCATTTCCACCGGAGGGAGCCTTCCTCTTTCCCTTGAACCTGTTGTTCCTTTGATTGCCATTCCTTCGGTTGTTGTTGATGTCATCACCATTGGGAGAATCCTTCTTGAAAGGTGTAAAATTGTGTAGATGTTGTATGCTTGATGCAACTTTACTTTTCACTACAGCAATCACATAAACAATCAAGTAAAATGCTGATAGAACATACCAGTGGATCAATAGAAGACAAACCAGAAACAGATAAATGTGGTGGTGCATTATGGTGGTCAACAGGATGCTTTAACCAGCAAAGTCTCCTTGGTCAGCCAATCCAGCATGTGTCACTACAACCCTCAAAATAGCCACACGATCAACTCAAAGTCAACCCCAGAAAAGTCAATGCTACCCAGAAAAGTCAACGCAAAATAGTAGCAACAACAACAGTAGTAGCAAGTAAAAGTGAACGCAGCATGGTTTACGGTCAACCTTTGACCTCGGTTCTTGTGCCAAAATGTACAGACTTCAAAAATCAAAGTCTATGCCAAAAATTAGCTCCTTTGGACGATGCGTTGACCAAAGTCAACGCTAGTCAAACCTGCGTGGAAACCCTAGTTGTAGCAAAATTCTCTTTGTCCTTCTTTCCCACGTGTGAATCGAAAACTGCCTCCAAGGAGCTCGAACCAATCAGAAGAGGAGAGATGATGTGTGAGGATGAGATGAGTGAAATGTCCTCCAACGTTGACTCTATTTATATCAATCACTGAGGGTATGTGACACATTTGCTTGGGGTGTGAAACCTTAAGGCCGACCTGCACATGTTTTGAAAGTAGTAAAAATAAATTCAAAATAAATGTTCTGCTCATCGGATCAAGATGATCTTTAGATCAATCTTGCACCTCTTCGAAAGAGGAACCCAATAAAAATATTGGTGTCTTCATCTAAGCATCACAACATGGAGTTTGGACCTAGTTGTCCAATTTTAACACTCCCTCTCAACTAGGGAAAACTCCATCCACTTGTGCAATCAAACATTGTGCGTCATCCCTCCGTAACTTGCTTTGCTGGCCTCTTTATTTCAGAACAGAATTGGGTCAGTCACAAAGACATCATTCCCGGCTGACAGATTCAGCCTAGAGGTCCGAAACCTCTATAGGACTCACAAAGAGTCTCACTCCAACCCGAAGTTGGTTTATCTGACCTGAAGTCAATAGGAGGTCCGAAACCTTACTTGGACTCAAGAGAGTCATATATACTAACCCGAAGTTAGTCTTACTGACCCGAAGTCAGTAAGAGGTCCGAAACCTCACTAGACTTGATCCTAGATCAAGTGGTTGGACACTTGTCATCCTAGATAAAGAGTACGGCAATCTCTGATGCGTCTATCAGTCTTTGCTACTAGTTTCTAGCTTTTCCCACCTCATTGGCCAAATGAGAGGTACTTCCCATGAGTCCGGAACTCAATGGGTAGGATGCATACGGGGCATAGATCATGAGAGGCAAACCAACTCAATCATCATAACGGTGGTGCAGAAGAACCACAAGGTTCGGCAAGCCTAGACCTGTGTGTGCTTATAGCTCCAAGGAACTATTCCCAAGGACCCCCAGAGCTCCCAGAGCTCATCGTTCAATAGGACCCTCAGAATAGGGTCGTTCCACGATTCCAAGATTCTCACGGAAGGTTAGGAACATGATCTTCCCCAAGGGCATTGTGAGAATATCCGCGACTTGCTCATCAGTTCCTATATGATCGAGCCTTATGGCGCCTCGCTGTACCATATCCCGGATAAAGTGGTACCCGCCATCAACATTCTTGGATCGTTCGTGGAACACGGGATTCTATGACAAACGAATCCCCCTCTAGTTATCACAAAGGATAACAGTGGCATCTAGCACATGCTCGAACAACTCACCGAAGAGTTTTCGCAACCAAGTGACTTCACAACAGGCCATACATATTGCAATGTATTCGGCCTCAGCGGTGCTCAAGGCTACCGACTTTAGTTTTCTGCCTGAAGTAGATCTACGTGTGAAGTAGCATCCAAATGTGCTCTTGCGATCCACCACACTGCCATCCTAATCGACATCAGTATATCCATGGAGTGTCATGCTCTCGGCAATGTATCTCAGCCCATGGTCTATCGTGCCACAGAGATATCTCAAGAGTTTCTTGGCACCAATCCAGTGAATGTTATGATCAACCATGTGTTGACTCAAAGTGTTCACTGGACAAAATACGTTCGGACGGGTGTTCACTAAGAACATCAGAGCCCCTACGAGTTGACGATACTTAGTATGATTTGTTAACATGGGCCCAACAGTGCTGCCACTCAACTTCTTAAAGTTGAGCTCCATCGGTGTCGACACGCACTTATAGTCCACCATACCAAATCTTCACAATGTGTTTTCCATGAGAAAGGAAAATCTCGCCAGGTCTCTGCTAGACCTCCAGGCCTAGGAAGTAATGCATCAGTCCTAGGTCCTTCATCTCGAAGTCACCAGCGAGCTCCCTCTTGCACTGATGAATGAGAGGGATAGCACCTGTCAGGAAGAAGTCGTCCACATACAACACTAGAATGAGAGGCTTCTCTCTATCAACCTTGAAGTAAAGGTTCAGATCAGCATTACTACGAGTGAAGCCTGGCTTCATCAGGTAGCTATCTATCCTCTCGTACCAAGCTCTGGGTGCTTGCTTCAACCCATAGAGGGCTTTCTTCAACTTGCAAACATGGGTGTCCCGATCCTGGACTTCGAACCCCAGAGGTTGCTCCACATACACCTCTTCCTTTATCGCACCATGCAGAAATGCGGTCTTCACATCCATCTGATGAAGACTCCATCCTTGCGTAGCAGCAAGGGCTATGATAGATCGAATGGTGGTATATCAGGCCACAGGTGCAAATATGTCATCATAGTCTATGCCTTCCTTTTGAGAGAAGCCACGGGCAACGAATCTTGCCTTGAATTTTTCAGCACTTCCATCAGATCCATGCTTGATCTTGTAGAGCCATTTCGAGGTGACAACTGCTTTGTCCTTCGGTCTTGGAACCACATCCTAGACATCATTCTTCATTATGGACTCATACTCTTCATGCATAACATCCTTCCAGACTTGATGCTTTATAGCTTCCTCAAAATATCCAGGCTCAGATTGTACAATAGTACTCATGGCTGCTAGATAGCCTTGGTATCTAGTCGGTTTCTTGCTTTCACGGAATGTCCCCCTTGGGGCCATATGTCCCCCTTGGGGCCATATGTCCCCCTTGGGGCCATATGTCCCCCTTGGGGCCATATGTCCCTTGGCTTCCTCGAGAGTGTCCCTGAGCCATGATGGTCTCTTCCCCAGTGAAGGAGATGGATCAATCGGGTCCATCGGTCCTTAAACATTATGCATCGTCTCATCCTTCGATTCTTCTTGATTTCCAGGCCTTGCTTCATGATCTTCCTCAGATCTCAGAAAATTTACTACTTTCCTCAGGGAAGCATCTTCGTCAAAAGTGACATCATGGCATATCTCCACCTCCCTTTGACCAGGCACATAGATTTTATAGGCCTTTGAAGTTTCGTTGTAGCCCACAAACATTGTGGTCTCCCTCTTGATGCCAGCTTGTCTGCCAGCACTTCCACCAAGGCTTTGAAGGTATGGATCCACATGAAAGCCTCATCCTTCTTCTTTAAGAAGTATATCCAGGTTTTGCGAGAGAAGTCATCTATGAACATCATATAATAAGAACTTCCTCCCAAGGATGTCACAGGCAACATACTAGATAGATCAAAATGGATCAATTGCAAGACATCAGATGTCCTTGTGACACTTGAGGGGAAAGGTCCCCTTGTATGCTTTCCTTCGGCACAACCTTTACATACACCTTCATGATTATTTGAAAACTCAGGCATCCCTGTCATCACCTTCCTTGCTTCTGGAAGGGCCTTGTAGTGAAGGTGTCCAAACCTTTGGTGCCATAGTTCAGTCTGTTGGATAGTATCACATGTCATCGCTCCCAGTGGACTCCCTCCAACCTGGTAGAGTGTATCAACTCTAAACCCAATCGTGATAGCTTCCTTGAAGCTCTTCTTCTATATGCACACCTTTCCATCAGTGAATGCCACATTGAAACTTTTGTCTTCCATGGCCGATATAGACACAAGATTCTTTTTCAAATTAGGTACATATAGTACATCCTGCAAGCGGAGGACTTGACCTTGAGACAAGTGGAGGGTCACAGTCCCTGTCCCTTTCACGAGATATGTGGCATTATCTCCAAGGATAATTTCCAGATTAGTATCCTTTTGAACCATATCAGAGAGTGCTTCCTTGAACCCAGTGATGTGCCTTGAGGCACCACTATCTATCAACCAGACATCCATAATGTTGGGTGGAGATGTAGCAGAGAGGGCAGATACAAGAATATATTCATTTCTTTTATCAACAACATTTGATTCCTCATACCTGGAGTTTCTTGACCTTTTGAAAGGTTAATCATTTTTGCCAGAGGAAGCCTTCCTCTTTCCCTTGAACCTGTTGTTCCTTTGATTGCCATTCCTCCGGTTGTTGTTGTTGTTATCACCATCGTGAGAATCCTTCTTGAAAGTACATTCTCTAGCATAGTTACTTGTCCTATGACAAGTGAAACACTTGCCCTTCTTTCCTTGGGCCCCTGCTTTTCCTTTGTTCTTTGGACCACCAAAGTTCTTCTTACTAGAATGAGCAGCGTAGGCAGCATTTCCTTCATTTCCATACTCCATTCTAGTCTCTTCTTGAACGCATCTCGATAGTGCTTTGTCAAAGTTAGGTATCACATTATTATTTAGAATGGTAGTGCTGAACACATGCCATTCGGATGGGAGCCCTCCAAGTGCGGTGAGTACCATCTCTCGATCAACTATTGTTTCCCCAATAGCCAACAGATTGTTCCTGATCTCGGTCAGCTTCAGAAAGTATGATTGGACAGACTCATCCCTGCCTTTCTTTAGATTCTTCAATTGATTCTTGAAAAATAGTACTTGATTTGCATTGTTGGCCTTGAACATGAGGACCAACTTATCATACATCTTTTTGGATGTGCCCAGCTCAGAGATGTAGGCCACCAGACTCTTATGAATGGATTCCTTGATCATCAACTTTTTTTTGATCTCCCCCTTCTTGTACTTTGTTTTGGTAGCAACAGTAGCAGTGGATGGAGGTTCTTGGATTTTACCCTTCACATAGTCCATGACATCTTGGTCTTCCAATTTAAGATCCAATATCATCTTCCAAGCATGGAAGTCATCCTTCCCAGTCAATTTGTCATCCTCCTTGAAGCCATAGTTTGTGGAACCCATTTTCTTCTTCGGTGATTGCAACAAATAGGGCTTGTCTTCACCTCAGCTCTGATACCATGTAAAATTGTGTAGATGTTCTATGCTTGATGCAACTTTACTTTTCACTACAGCAATCACATAAACAATCAAGTAAAACGCTGATAGAACATACCAATGGATCAACAGAATACAAACCAGAAACAGATAAATGTGGTGGTGCATTACGGTGGTCAACAGGATGCTTCAACCAGCAAAGTCTCCTTGGTTAGCCAATCCAGCATGTGTCACTACAGCCCTCAAAACAGCCACACGATCAACTCAAAGTCAACCCCAGAAAAGTTAATGCAAAACAACAGAAAACAGTAGCAGCACTAGCAGCAACAACAACAACAACAAGTAAAAGTCAATGCAGCATGGTCTATGGTCAACCTTTGACCTCGGTTCTTGTGTGAAAATGTACGGACTTCAAAAATCGAAGTCTATGCCAAAAATTAGCTCCTTTGGACCATGCGTTGACCAAAGTCAACGCTGGTCAAACATGCGTGGAAACCCTAGTTGCAACAGAATTCTCTTCGTCCTTCTTTCCCACGTGTGAACCGAAAACTACCTCCAAGGAGCTCGAACCAATCAGAAGAGGAGAGATGATGTGTGAGGATGAGATGAGTGAAATGTCCTCCAACGTTGATTCTATTTATATCAATCACTGAGGGTGTGTGACACATTTGCTAGGGGTGTAAAACCTTAAGGCCGACCTGCACATATTTTGAAAGTATTAAAAATAAATTCAAAATAAATGTTCTGCTCATCGGATCAAGATGATCTTTAGATCAATCTTGCACCTCTCCGAAAGAGGACACCAATAAAAATATTGGTGTCTTCATCTGAGCATCACAACATGGAGTTTGGACCTAGTTGTCCAATTTTAACAAAAGGGCATTCTCTAGCATAGTGACCTGGCCTATGACAAGTGTAACACTTGCCCTTCTTTCCTTGGGCCCCTGCTCTTCCTTTGTTCTTTGGACCACCAAAGTTCTTCTTTCCAAAATGAGTAGCGTAGGCAACATTTCCTTCATTCATAATCCTTCATTCTTGTCTCTTATTGAATGCATCTCGATTGTACTTCATCAAAGTCAGGTATCACATTATTATTGAGAATGGTAGTGGTTAACACATGCCATTTAGATGAGAGCCCTCTAAGTGCAGTGAGTATCATCTCTCGATCAACTATTGTCTCCCCAATAGCCAACAAATTGTTCGTGATCTCGGTCAGCTTCAGAAAATATGATTGAATAGACTCATCTCTGCCTTTCTTCAGATTATTCAATCGATTCTTGAAGAATAGGACTTGATTCGCATTGTTGGCCTTGAACATGTGGACCAACTTATCATACATCTCTTTGGATGAGCCCAACTTAGAGATGTAGGCAACCAGACTCTTGTGAATTGAGTCCTTGATCATCAACTTTGCTTTGATCTCCCCTTTCTTATACTTTGTTTTGGCGGCAGCAATTACAGTGGATGGAGGTTCTTGGATTTTACCCTACACATAGTCCATGACATCTTGGTTTTCCAACATAAGATCCAATGTCATCTTACAAGCATGGAAGTCATCCTTCCCAGTCAATTTGTCATCAGCCTTGAAGCCATTGTAGTTTGAGGAACCCATCCTCTTCTTTGGTGATTGCTACAAATTAGGGCTTTGTCTTCACCTCAGCTCTGATACCATGTAAATGTAGGAATTTATAGGGTAAGTTCCTCAGATCAAGAACCAAAGGTCACTGCTCACAAACAGATCACAAATTAGTAAATCAGTATAATCACGTGGTTAAAACCCTCGAAGAGGGAAACAGTCCGCGGCCTGAGCCAACGTGGTTACTTCAAGCAAGTTATTAATATAAAAAGAAAATTTACATATGTTTCTCTCATAAATGGTTACTGGACGAATGACCCTCCATGCTTTTTAAATAGAGATCATGGACCAATTGGGTGTTAAGCCACGTATCCAGTGTCGTTAATACTGAGAAGAGAGATAACCGCCGGATCACTACAAATCATGACCGTCGAATTATAAGTTACAAATGTACATGGTAAAGAGCAAACTTTACCTAACTCTACACTAGACTAAGTTATTCTTAACTATTTCCTATGTATCGGAATATCCTAACATCCCCCCTTAAGAACAACTTGGGATAGGATTGAAGGATTTACAAAGGTGACACAAAAGGAGCCTATTTCCTATGTGTCGAAATATCCTAACATCCCCCCTTAAGAACAAATTGGGATAGGATTGAAGGATTTACAAAAGTGACACAATAGGAGAAGGAAGGAGGCATTAGAGCCTATCCCCCTTAATGACAACTTTCCTAAACTCCAAGCATGGATCGAAGTTTGGTAAACTTCACTTCTGTGAGAGCCTTTGTAAAGATATCGACTACTTGATCATTGGTTGGAGCTTGATCACCTTCCCAGGCTCTGATCATAGATAACCTCAGTTCACCAAGTGTATGTGAGTCATCATCTGGCAATCTTTGGCTAGGATCTTTGCATAGTTGAATGGCACTCTGATTATCACACCAAAGTGTAGCTGGATGCTGTTGATGAAGACCAAATTCGGACAGGATCTGACGAAGCCACAAGGCTTCCTTGTTGGCTTCAACTGCACCACGATAATCTGCTTTTGCCGAAGAAAGAGAGATGGCACTTTGTTTCTTACAAGACCAAGTAATAGGTCCTGAACCAACAGTGAATACATATCCCGCAATAGACTTTCGATCATTAGGGTCACCAGCCCAATCAGAATCAGTGAAACCAATCAACAATGGAGATGCTCCTGCACTGTAATGAATCCCGAACTGAATTGTACCTCGAATATATCGAAGTATTCTTTTAGCTGCTTTCGAGTGACTTTCATGAGGTTGGTGCATAAACCGAGCGACAAGACCAATGACAAAGGAAAGGTTCTGGACAGGTATGGGTTAGATACGGAAGTTTACCAACAAGTTGACAATATAAGGTAGCATCAACTTCAGGGGTAGTACAAGTGACTGAAAGTTTGACTCTAGACTGAAAGGGAGAAGCGGCTGGCTTACAGTCTTCCATGTGAAAGTGGTGTAGAAGATCACAATCATACTTGGACTAAGAGAGGGTAATGCCTTCCTTGGATTGCAGGACTTGAAGACCAAGGAAATAATGCAAGTGTCCTAAGTCTGTCATTTCAAACTTCTTTTTGAGGCTAGAATTCACATGCTTTATATGTTTTGGATCACTACCAGTAAGGATAAGATCATCAACATAAAGAACAAGGACGGTGAAGGACTTACCCACTTTCTTGGTGTAGACAGTGTTGTCAGAATGACACCTAGAAAAGCCATTATCTAATAGAAATCTATTCATTTTGGCATACCAAGCCTGAGGAGCTTGTTTGAGACCATAGAGAGACTTCTTAAGGTGACAAACAAGGCTAGAGTTGTTTTGGATAAATCCAAGCGATTGTTCCATGTAGATTTCTTCATGTAAATCTCCATGTAAGAAGGCGGATTTAACATCCATCTGATGGACTTCCCATTTAAAGGAGGCAACAAGAGAAAGAACAAGGCGGATAGAATTCATTTTGGCAACAGGGGAGAAGGTTTCAGTATAGTCAATGCCTTCAACTTGTGAAAATCCTTTAGCGACAAGATGAGCTTTATGTCTATCCACTTTTCCATCTGGTCCAAATTTTGTTTTGTAAACCCATCTGCATCTGACAAGTTTTCTTCCTTTTGGAAGAGGAACAAGATCTCAAGTATCATTCACCAATAAGGAGCGATATTCTTCATTCATAGCTTCATCCCAATCTGGATGATTGGAGGCTTCTTCAAAGGTTTTTGGATCAGGATTTTTTGGAACTTGAGCTAATAAGGAAGAGGCTCTTTCAAACTGAAAAGGTGTATGTCGTCGATCGGCAGGGTCACCTGCAAGAGAGCCTGCTGCATCTCGAGTAGAGCAGACCCATCTTGGAAGTGGTGGAGTAAAAGGAACAATTTCAAGAGGTGGAGGAGGATTGTCATCCGTGCTGTCATCATCTGAACTAGAAGGAATGCTATTAAAAATAGAAGAGAGAGAGAGAGGTGGCACATGTGCCAAATCAGGTGCGTAGGCCAAAGGTGGCACACTCGTCGAACTAGGCTCGCTGGCCGATATATTTTCATCAAATTTTACATCTCTTCTAATGATTATATTTTTTGATTTTGGTTGAAGAATTCTATATCCTTTGACATCTTCAGAATATCCAACAAAAATGCATTTTTCACTCTTAGGTTCTAAGGCTTTATGTTTCGCATTTGGAATATGGGCCCAAGCATTACTTCCAAAAACACGAAAGTGACTTACATCTGGTTTGATTGAGCTCCAAGCTTCTTCTGGAGTTATATTCTTTAAAACCTTAGTAGGAGTGCGATTTACTATGTAATTTGCACAGTTAATGGCTTCTGCCCAAAATTGAGACCAAGTCCTTTAGATTGAAGCATACAATTAGCCATTTCTTTTAAGGTGTGATTCTTCCTTTCAGCTACACCATTTTGTTGTGGAGTATATGGAACAGTATGTTGCAATTGAATACCATGCTCAGTGCAGAAGTTGATAAATTTGTTGTTAACATATTCTCCGCCATTGTCTGATCTTAACTTAAGAATTTGATGTCTAGATTGTTTCTCAACAAAGGCCTTAAAGGCCAAGAACATGTTAAAAACTTCACTCTTGAGTTTTAAGAAATATACCCAAGTGCGTCTGGAAAAATCATCAATGAAGGTTAAGAAGTACTTGCAACTAGAGAAAGAAACAACAGGAAGTGGACCACATAAATCACTGTGCACAAGCTGCAAAGGGGCTGAAGCGTGCCAAGAGGCACGTTTGTCAAAACTATCCCGATGATGTTTTCCGAGTACACATTCGGAGCAAACACCATCTTGGCAAGATACCATAGGAAGACCTGTCACCATATTTTCCTTACATAGAGTTTGAAGAGAGCGATAGTTTAAGTGACCAAATCGCTCATGCCAAAGTTTGCTCACTTCATCATTATGAGCAACAAAAACGGAAGGAAGACATGATGACCCAAAGTTGTCAAACTTATACAACCTTGTGGAATCATCAGCAATCCCAATAGCTAAAATATGTTTAGGATCTTTGAGGTCCTTGATTACAACATCATGAGGTGAGAATTCTACTATTTTCCCTTCACCTGAATGAGTTATCTGATAAACAGAGAGAAAGTTGCATGACAAGGTAGGAACACATAGTACATCATTAAACTGACCATTATCGAGATGAATGGTTCCAGATCCTACAACACTAAGAGATCTATCATCACCAACATAAATATATTTGGTGTTACAATCATTTAAAGAAGAAAATATGGCTTTATTTTTGGCCATGTGATAAGAAGCTCCAGAATCAATGAGCCACTCATGAGAATGAGAAGAGGAAGATACATTTAATGCATAACCAGAACTTGATGCTTGACAACCACAAGAAGAAATTTCCATTCCTGAAGATGAAGGTGAAGAGTGCTCCAAATTGATGTTGTGCTTCTTCATTGCTGCTTCTAAGGCTTCCATCTTCTTAAAACATTTGGACTCTATATGGCCATCACGATTACAAAAGTTGCAATGTCTATCGGTCTTCTCCCCTTTGTTTTTATTTGCCTTATCATTTTGGCGAGTTTCTTTTTGAATTTGCAGCTGAAATTGCTTAGGACCCTTGTTTGGTTTCGGACCATATTTTTTAGGACACTGCTTCTTGGGATTCTTTTGATATGATTGTTGTTGGGTTGCTAAGGCATTCTAAGAAGCATTTCCAAGAGTGATAAGACCAAGGTGTAAGAGTTTTTCTTGTTCTCTTATCAAAGAATCACAAAAGGAATCAAAAGAGGGATTCTTGTAGGTGGTTCCTGAAGAAATGATGGCTTCTCTAGTGGAATGGAAGGCGGAAACAAATACAAAGTAAGCAGGGCCAAGCTTAGCAAGAATGCAATAGATGAGACTGCTATCTTCCTTTTTGACCTTACAACCTTCTAAAAGAAGTCTAAGGGTCTTGAATTTGGACAAAAAGTCTTCAATAGAGGAGAGATTATTAGGGTTCAAAGTAAGCAACTCATTTTCAAGCTAGTGAGCCCTGATTTGATTTTGAATGCCAAAGACAATATTTAGTTTATCCAGGGCTTCATGAGGGGTGTCAATGTCAAGGGTATGAAATCAAAGATCTTGAGCAATGGACATTCCTATCAACCCTCATGCTTGATCTTGTTTATTTTCCCATTTAACGACTTTATCATCATCAGAAGGTTTAGTTTCTACTCCTGTGGCTATTCTATAAATCCCTTTACTTCTAAATATATTTACCATGTCAGGTAGCCATTGGAAATAATTGGTGCTGTTAAGAATAATCAGGCATGCACTTTCCATTTAAAAAAAAAAACTGAAGCTGAGAAAAGCTGAAACTAACTGGTCCAATGGAAAGATTTCGAAAAATTAGGCCGTTTAAAAAAAACGGCTTGAAAAACAGCTTCCGGACGAAGAAGTTATGCCTTTTTGAAAAAATGAGTTGAAGATGCCGAATAGTTATGGGAACAGTTAGAAATTTGATGATGAAGTGCGACTTTTAAAAAAAATCCCGCCACTTTTAACAAATTTTTTTTACAAAAGAAGCTTGAGAAAGAGACTTGAACCCAAGACCTCTATTCTCATAAACTAATTTCTCACCAAGTGAGATAGTAAAAGGATTCTGTTATTGTTTGAAAGGAGGAAGGGGGTTTTTTTTTTTTTACTCTTCGGTGTGCGTGCCTTTTCCTGCACAAAAAAACACAAAAACCAAGCAAAAAAAAACAAAATGCAAACCTTACGGCAAAATGTTAGATTTTCGGTTACCCTTACCGGCAACTATCGATTTTTTCACTATTTATGATTTCCCAAGATCGCACAAAGATGCGGGTAAGAGCATACGTAGCAAAAAAAATCCCTTTTCCTGTTTCTGATTTGCTGAGATCGCACGTAGTGCAGAGCAAAGAGCATACACAGAGAAGAGAGTATAGATCCGGCAAATAAATAAAACCTAAAAACCGAAAATAAATAGAGGGAACCGAAATAAGCAGAACTATTAACAAATATAACTGCAAAACGAATGCTTTATACCTCCAGATCTAAACTGTCATAACTTGGAAAGCCGAAAGCCTTTTCGCATGAAACGAAAGGTGTTCCTCACTGTGACAGACGCTCCAGACACAACAGAGCAGTTCTCCAAGCCCAAAAATGTTCAGAAATAGTAGATCTACAAAACGACATTCGCATGCAGTTCAAACCGGCTTCGGATTTTGATCAACAACGGATACAACCCTCAAAATAGCTCTGATACCATGTAGGAATTTACAGGGTAAGTTCCTTAGATCAAGAACCAAAGGTCACCGCTCACAAACAGATTACAAATCAGTACACCGGTATAATCCCGTGGTTAAAACCCTCGAAGAGGGGAACAGTCCACAGCCTGAGCCAACGCGGCCACTTCAGGAAATTTATTAATATAAAAAGAAAAGTTACATATGTTTTTCTTATAAACGGTTACCGGACAATGACCCTCCATGCTCTTTAAATAGAGATCATGGACCAATTGAGTGTTAAGCCACGGATCAAGTGTCGTTAATACTGAGAAGAGAGATAACCGTCGGATCACTACAAATCATGACCGTCGGATTATAAGTTACAAATGTACATGGTAAAGAAACATACTTTACCTGACTCTACACTAGACTAAGTTATTCTTAGTGTTAGAATATCCTTACAGTAAATTTATGTAGATGTTCTATGCTTGATGCAACTTTACTTTTTCTTCAACATTTAGACAACAATCACATAAACAATAAAGTAAAACGCTGATAGAACATACCAGTAGATCGACAGAAGACAAACCAGAAACATATAAGTGTGATCGTGCGTTACGACGGTCAACAGGATGCTTCAACCAGCAAAGTCTCCATATGGTCAGCTAACCAAGAATGTCACACAACTCTCAGGACAGCGAAACGGTCAACTCAAAAGTCAACCCCAGAAAAGTCAACGCTGTCAGTGAACGATCAACGCAATCAGCAGCAGCAGCTAGGTCAACGCTGAAAATTCAAAGTCAACGTTTTGCCTCGGAAATAGTGCTAGAAAATGCGGATTAGGGAAATTGAGATTTTGGGAGAGTTTTGGGTCAATTTGACCTTGCGTTGACCAAAGTCAACGCTGGTCAAACTTTGTTGCAGTGGTTGCAAAAACCCTAGACCAAAAACCAGAATTTGTTGCTACCAGATTTCCCACGTGTGGAGAGAGAAGAGACTCCAAGTGATCGAACCAATCAGATGAGGAGAGAGAATGTGTGAGGATGAGATGAGTGAAATGTCCTCCAACGTTGACCTTATTTATATCCATCAGTGAGGGTGTGTGACACATTTGCTGGGGTACAAAACTTTAAATCCGGCCTGCACATATTTTGAATAGATTAAAATAAATTCAAAATAAATGTTCTGCTCGTCGGATCAAGATGATCTTTAGATCGATCTTGCACCTCTTCAAAAGAGGAACCTAATAAAAATATTGGTATCTTCATCTGAGCATTATAACATGGAGTTTGGACCTAGTTGTCCAAAAGTAACAGGCCCACTGTCACCACAACCACTACCCCCTGATGTTTATTAACTTTCAGCAATGGGAGGCATCTCATTATAGAGGTCACCTATAAAGATACACTAGGTTAAAGAATTAAGGTTATAAGAGAGGCTTACAAAGGACGACTCTTCTTAAGTACGAACCTCAATCAAGTGAATAAAGGCAACTCGTTGTTGAATGGTGTTGTCAGTGATGCCAACATCAAGTTTTGAATGCTCTTAATATTTGTCTAAGAAAGCATTGATTGGAAGCTCCAATGAATAAGAAGTCTTGGAAGGATGAGAAGCTCTTGCTGTGTTTCATGTTACCTCGCTTTTAGCGAAGATTTTGGATGGGAAGAACAATGAACTTGCATGCAAGACCATCATAGAATGATTGTCCTTGTCGTACCCATTCTAATGATAGGTGGCACGTCAAATAACTCCTCACGGTTGAGGAGATATGGCTGTTCAAAGTTGAAGCCTCAAAGTTTGATCAAGAAGCCCCAAAAGTAGATGCTAACGACAACTTATTGATGGATTAAATAATTTTTTTTTATTCAATTAAATTATGATGGACTTATTAACCCCTTGTTAATTTTTAGGACTAGATTGTTCTCTGCTGTAGATAATTTCACTATTCAAATTTTTTCATCATTTACAGATTACAATCATCCCTTAAATCAAATCATTATTAGCAATTATGTAGAGAGAACAATAAACATCAACAATGCAACGAAATAGTAAAGAACAACAAAAGAAAAACATACACAATAGAGACACCAGGATTTAGGTCAAAGATCAATGGAAAACCCCAAAAGGGGGAAAACCCAACTAGATTCTTTGTAATATCCCAAATGGGATATTTAACTAAATTTGCAGAAATTCGCTTAACCAAAGATTTTCCATAAAATTATCATTTATACCACAAAAGATTGCCATGTAAAATAAGAGAAATTAAGCATATGCAATTTCAATGACATATTGAGCAGAAATGATCTCAGATTTTATTATGATAAATGGCTGAAAGAATCTACATGATAATATAGCTGAAATATCTGAGATGGATGATCTGATCTCCAAAACTAATCTGCTTTGATGCTGAAGTCGGCCCTCCCAAAACTGAATTGAGATCAATCACTGCACTTGTGAATTTTGGCTGAATCCACCAAGGAGATGAGGTGGGTTTCCTTCCACACTCACCAAAATCACCCGAGGGTTTCTGTCTTGGGGCCACTGTTGGAGTAGAGAATTGGGTTCTCAACCTCTCATACAAGAAGAAATATAGAATCCAAGATATCCCCCAATGGCCTCCTCTTTTTTTATAGATCTCATGGGCCCCTCTAGAGCCTTCTATTTTATTATTATTTTAATCATGGAGCACTTTCCCCTCTTCTTTTCCAATTAAAATATTCTTTTTAATGCGGGAAAAGGGTAAATCATCCACCTTGTCTCCTCAGGTCACTGAAACTCATGTCCAACCATTCCATCATGTAGGTATTCTCGTTCCGGTTCCAACGATCTATTACACTAAGGTGTTCTATCACGTATCCCTCCCAGAATGCCACCTCGAGCGTAATTAATTGAGTTAAGCCCACAAATATCTGAGTCTTCCGAAAGTTGTCAAATGCACCGGAACGAAAGGCAAACTGTGCAGATGATGGAATATACCAAGCGAATGCCACTGGTCCTCGTAGAAACTTCTCAAAACTCCTCCAAAAAGCCCCTAGGCTGATTGATGACACCAACCTGCACTTGTGACTTGTCTGCCCCTGACTCTGACAGTCCATCCTAGCCATGCCATAAGGAACACCGGAGAAAGGAATATTACAAAACCTCTGCCCCAAGATTGCTTGCCCTCAGCAATCCAAATATGCAGACCACCCTGTTGGCTTGATGCAACTGAGGCCCAATGCCCGAATCCCATACAAACCACTGGGTGCTGCTATGCCTCTGTCTCAAGCCACCAGAAACAAACCCTTGAATGCCTTGATCCCAAATTGATCTTTCACTATACCTATCATTGACCAATCCTCCTGGACCCCAATGCCACCATGGCCAATCATCACACAAGTCCCATGGCTGGGACTATGCTCTGTCTCTGGCTTTAGCTGCTGCTCCATGAAGCGAATACCAACTCAGCAACTCTCTCCAATCCAACCTCTGGCATAGACCAAGGTCAACCCTATTTTGCTAACGCTAGGCTAGTGCTACTGGAATATTGATGAACTGTTGGTCCACAATCCACTGCCCATTGAACCATCAATAACTCTCTCAGCTACGGGCTCTTGCTGAAATGTGCCTCGAACTAAGAATGATACTCCATCAATAGGATACCAACTCATGATCTCCCGCCAATCTATCTCGGGAAAAGAAACAAATGCAGGGATACCTACATATGGAACGAGTCTACTGTGCTACCACCAATCCATGCTCAACTCATGCTACTCTGCCTCGTCCATCAACGAGATCTGCCTGAAGAATAGGGCCCCTCTCTCCAGAATAAGGTAAGGTGGGCGAGATATGCTGCAAGCCCTATCGATGTACTCCTGGAGAGTGCTACTCCTTGAAAGTACTGCAACTCTGCTAACTGCCTGTGCATCTACCTGCACTTCATCAGTGGGTCGGCCTAAAGATGGATGCACCACCATCTCCAACAGCTCCTCCTTCTCTTGATCAGGAATGCCATGCTCCTGTTGTCTACTAGCCTGTTGCAAAGCTGCCCTGTCAGCCTCCAACATCGCTTGAGGATGAGTGTCTGCAAGTACTGCCACCCTACTAGCTGCCGGTACACCTGCCTGCTGCGAAGCTGCCCTGTCAGCCTCCAACACCACCTGAGGACAAGTGTATGCAAGTCCTGCCACCCTACTAGCTGCTGGTACACCTGCCTGCTCCTCACTAGTGGCTGACCCCAAGGGTGGTTGCCCTTCCTCCTCTACCATGGGCTCAATGTGAACATCCAACTGGCTCTCCCGAGAAGGATCGTCATGTATACTGTGCGCATCCTCCTCCTTAGCTGACTCATGCTCCACCGTATGCTGCTCATGTTGAATCATTATGGGTGACTCATCATCTTGGACGTCTCCCATAGGGTCCACTGACTTCTCACAACATAAATCTAGTTAGCTGATAGCAACTTTGCATGACTCATGCTCTTCAGAGGTAACCTCATATGAGCCCACAGACTCGTCCAAAGAAGAATCCTCACTCGGAGAATCAAAAGGAATCTCCTCCTGCTCTACCTCTATCATCTCCTCAGTGTCGCTCAAGTATGAGTGATCAGGTCCCCAAGGTCCCTTGCAGATGACGCAATGTCCTTTCCTCCTCAACTCATTCTTGCTGCCTGACCCACCAAACCAGAGCAACTCCTCTGTCGTCAGCTGTCTCCTGAACAACCCAATGTTCTGCTCAACCAACGTTTTAGCTAGCTCATAAGCATCAAGTGAGATCAACTGCTCTCTCCTCCAAATGCTCAATAATCTAGTCTGCAACTCCTGACAAATGGCATCACGAACTCTCATACATGATGACAAGATGGACTACATGTGTGCTATGACTGTGCCAGGATGATGTCTCCTAATGCTGAAAAAACACTGGAATATCTGTAAAATCAAGCCATCACACTCAAGATCAAACATGATCTCATAAGTCTTGGTCATGGCCATGAATTCTAAAATCCCAAGCTTCTTCCCAAAGGTAGAGCCTGCACTGTTGTCCAAGTCCTGAAAAGTCCCCACTACTAACGAGAAAACTTCCCTCATAACATCATCATTGGAAGGAGCTATAGTTGCGATCAACCTCATAATGTTACTGAGGCATGATGCAACTGAAGTCTAAACCCTTCACAAGGTTCTTCCAAGAACTTGGGTTGTATGAGAGCAAGCATAACTGGTTTTAGTGCCCAAATTAGTTCTTACCCTTCCAACTGGTTCACCTTAGAAAGGAGTGCATCCAGTTCATCTAGTTTGAAAAGAACTTTCCATGTGACCTTCATGTGTTTCAAATCTGTTCCAAGTGCAAGGATTTTGTGTCCAATCTCCTGCCCCTTTTGCACATCTCTTAGTTGTTCTTTCTAAAGAATGGTATAGATCCCTCTTGAAAAGGGTCTGCTATTCAATTTTGTTTTCTGGTCTATTGATGCATGATGGTTCAAGGAGCCAAATTTTGTGTTTAATTTTCTCAATTTGTCTAAGAGTTCCTCCATGGTTCGGTCCATTGGTGAGGTCACTATTTTTCTGAATTGGTTGAATTTTCTCAACGAAAGGTTTTGTCAATTAAATTTATATACAATTACTGTAGGTCTACTTTCATGGTCCACTTGTCATAATAATGTTTTAGAACAACAAAATCTGATTTATACTCAGAACATAATAAGAGCTATTATAAAGTTATGAACAAAGTGATAAAGTAGAGGAACCTGGTGTCCAAGCGTTGATAAGATTTTTTCTTCAAGGACAAAATAGGAATTTTGTCGATGCAAGCACCATGAACCTAGGGTTGCAATTTGGGACTTTCCCTTTGGGGTGTGATTGGAAATCTGAAGTATAACCCAACGGTATGGGCCCTATGCTACTGCTAGCTACCAACGTGGAGTCTTGTTCCTGCAATTTCTAATTTCTGCAAATTCTAACTTCTATCAATTTAGTGATCTTTGCCCTTGACCACACAATCTGATTGAAAAACTCAACTCAAATGAATGTGTGATACATTTGCTGCCATAGATCATAATGACAAAATTCTCACCCCTACTTTCATCTCTAGCAATAATCTGCCTATACCAAGGATGAAAGCAAAATGGGTTTAAGCTATTGGAATATATCCTTGCCACTACACTCTGTCTTTGCATTGTTCTATAAAAATTCCTTCACTAATTACCTGAGGATTTGGAGTTTTTATCTTTATGAAGGAACAAATGTACATGTATTTGTTGCCTCTCCACAGGAATGTCTAACACAACCCACTTCTTCCACTATCTCAGCCAAACTCGACCTGGCATATGAGCAACAATATATTCTTTAGGAAATTGCTTAATCCTCCAGTGTTGTCTTTAGCAATGCAAGCTTCAGATGACGATTTCTAGTGCTACCGTGTAATACCCAACTGATGGAATGATGATATGGTGCCTCCTAACCATGAAACTCGACTCGAATACTTGAAGAGATCGACCCACCAAAAGTTAGACGCTCCCATAGTACCCACACTCACCAGAAGGTGGCACGTGGTCTTGGTAAGAACCGATATCAGCCCTTCGTGGAGAAAAAACACGCTCAACGAGCAATGGTAGCCCACGACCTTGGTTGTAGTAAGAAATACGACTTCTAGAAGATGAAGACAGTGAATTTGACTAAGAGAGAGGGCCTGTTGGAGGTCATTTTTGGAGGGTCATGATTAGGCCAAACTATTTTTGGGTTTTGGTTGGATTGGCTTGAGGAGTCTGGGAGTAATTTTGGAGAGTTTTCTGAGCACCAGAAGAGGGGTTTCCAACTATTCCATTGCAGCAGCTAGTGCATATTCACTGGGACAACACAGAGCAGCATTGGGCAGTTTTTCTAGGTTCTATTGTCTCATCTGAGATTTTCTCAACTTGCCAAAAGGCAAGCTCAGGTGCATTTCTCTATATATTTGTACTCTTGCCCATTTCTTAATAAAATGGCTGAGCTGTTTCTGTATTTCATGTCATTCTGAGCATTTATTGCAATGTTTGAAATTTCCGTGGTGTAAATTTACGGTTTTCTGTATTAGCACTATTTTTCCTATTTTGGAACATTACATTGTCATGGAGCAAATGGTGTATTTGGGAAACCTTTCCATTTGTGTTCTTTCACAAGTGGCAAGCTCTTCATTAGCAGAAAGGAATTGGAGCACCTATGATTTTATTTATTTTGTGAAGTGCAACTGGTTGGGCTCAAAGAAGGCAGAGGATCTTGCTTATGTGCACTCCAACCTTCGCCTTGCATCTCGTACGGGTCCAAAATATAGTAGTGGTCCTTCTAAAGAATGGGATGTGGATCCATAAAGTCTTGATTTGGAGCTCTCTCTTGTTGCTCTGAATATTGAGAATTGGGAACCTCGAAGTGGAATTGGCCAATCATCTTGTTAAGCTCCACCATACACTGTTGAGCATGCTTCTGCTTCTATTTTTGATGAGGATTATGATGACGAGGATTAGTCTTTAGTCTTTATAGTACTTGCAGCCTCATAGTCTTTATTGTACTTGCAGCCTCATATATATAATAAACGCTGATTTTGGATATTGCTATTTTCATTATGTGATCATTCATGAGTGAATGTGATGTAATTTGTAAATTTAGAGACTTGTAGTTTATGCAATGACATTGGACAATTTAATCATAATGTATCATGTATGCTTTATGATTACACATAACATTTATTAAATGTCCTTGTATATATATATATATATATATATATATATTGCTTTTTCCTGTTTCCAAAATTTGGGGGGGTCACTTTTTGTACCCGTATCTATTTCCCCGCATCGTGCAACTTAGCTTGTAGGGTTTCCCTCCCCAAGGCTTGCTAGATTTTGTGGTAACAGGTACATAGTGGCAATCTTCCTTTCTACTTGCATGTGTTCATTACCTCTTGGGTTTTTTTTCTTGTATATGTGTATTTTCATCACTCTCATGTGCCTTGTTACTGCCCAAACCTACACCTTAAGTTGTAATGGCCTAAAACACAAGTGCAACTTCAGGGGAACTAAGAGGGCTACCCACTATCACCATAGTAGCTCTCCCACTTTTGGTTGGCTGCACTTCGACACAAGGGGAGTTATTTGTAGAAGGTATATGATTAACTTTAAAATTAAGTGGATGGTGGGTTGCCAAGTCTTGTGCTAATCTTAAGGGTTATGGATTCAAGGAATACGGACAAAAATGGTAAATGGTCCTAATTTATATGGAGAAGGCGTAGCCAAGCCATATATTGAAGTTCCATGACTAGTATATATAGATTGTTCAGCTATTTCCTGTATGTGAGTATTTGCGCTATTGTGTGCTTTGTGACCCCCCAAACTTGCACGTTAAGTGGTAAGGCCCTAAAACAAAAGTGCAGGTTTAGTGGAAATAAGAGGGCTACCCACTACCACCATGGTATACCCACTGTCACCATGGTAGTTCCCTGACTTTAGATTGGCTCTCTTTTGGCACAAGCAGTGTTATCTGTAGAAGTTATATGATGAACTTTTAGAATTAAGTGGATTGTGTTGATTTTTGTAGCATCTGGAAGTGTTCCAAGTCTCAAACTTTGCAGGAAGGCTTGGAAAACAACATTCCAAAGAACCTAGAAACAGTTTGTGGAAATTCCACTCGGTTCAAGAATTATTAAAATAATTAATTATTTTAATGGAGACCCTAAGTCCAAACTTAGGAAAAGGAAATAATTAAAGGGCATTAATAATTCAAAGTGTGAATCTTCTAGAAAACATGGATCAAGTCAAGATTTAATCTTAGCCATAGATTAATCTTTTAATCTGGGCCGTTGGTTCTCCAACAGGAAGATTATAAAAGAAGGCTAGAGGGTCACTTGGAAAATGAGCCGGGCACACACTCAGTACCCGAAGGAGTTCCATTATGATGTAGAATTCGATCTTAGCGGGAGAGTTGCAGGGCGAGAAGTTGCAGAAGCAAGAGGAGGTTAGGGGTGATCGAGATCAGGGTTGGAGAGTTGCAGTGGGTCACTGAAGGTAGCTTGAGGCTACAACACAGAGACCCTAGCTCTGGGGTTGCGCAGAGAATCACACAGACTGACGCAGGGGCTTGCAAGGGCTGTTCTGGGTGTCAGAAATTTTTCCGAGAAAGCTGGGCATTCAGTCTCAGGTGGTTCAGAATTTATCTGCCGAATATGCCCCTCTAGAGATATCATTTTCTGAAGAATTAATTAAACCCTCATTTGTTGCACCGGTTTTCCCACATTGGGTTTTTCCGGGGACATTTGTCCAAAAATAACTGTGTACATGTGATTGATTCTTGTGCTTATGTTCTCTACTGTTTATTTCTCTGCATATATAATTGTGAATGTTGCAGTAGTATTTATTTCGATATTTGCCGGAACATTTAAGAATAATAACTTATTGAAACAATAAGTAGGAGAAATAAATCTATCATTGCAACTGGTTGAGAATTTTCATAGATTGTGGGTTGCAAAGACTAGTGCTAATCTGAGGGTTATTGGTTCAAGGAATATGAACAAAAAGAGTCCTAAGTTATACGGAGAACACATAATCAAACCATACACTAAAGTGTCTAAATATAATTTTTAGTTTATATCAGAGTACATGAGGGTCCTTATGCAATATGTGCCTTCAACACTATGAATTTCCAGCCAAGAGATCACGTGCAACCATAAAATAATGAATTAAAACTTTAATTTAAGATTACTATCAAAAATAGATAGACAGCCTTCTAATGAATGGACAACCTAATCCGATATCATAGCATCACATACAATCTCATAAAGTTAGTATGCCATAACATTTTCCATACCAAATCTGTTATTACAGCTGTAAATTCCCCTAATATTCCAGATTATGTCGAGGGCTATGGAGGGTTAAGAACCTCACACATAGTCTGTTCTCAATTGCAAACTTTTGCCTACTATAGAGAGGGTAAGGAGGGTTAAGAATCTCACTTAGTCTGTTCTGAATTTGCAAAATTCCACCTACTATAGAGATTATTTCCAGTGGAAAGATATAATAGCCACTGAAACGTAAAACCCAAATCATCCAAGAGAAAAGAGGGGAGTTATGGAAGCCTCACGTATTTTTTGTTGTCCCTTGCTTTCTTCCTCCTGCATGATGTTCAACTAGGCTTAGAGTGGTTTTATACTTTTTCCTATAAATCCAACATAATTAGCAAATGAGAGAGCTTATCCTTTTATAGAGCTTCTCTTCAAGTGCTTCACAATGAAATAAAATAAGGGTTCTAGATCTACTAATTTGTCCAAGATATAACAATAAAATATTTAGCCACTTCCTAGATCCATCCTTTTAAGTTTTCTCCAACGAAAAGTGCTAAAATTATTTTTGGCAGCATCTAGAACCAAGTTTTCAGGAGTGCACAACCATTAGAATATCTTCTTTTTGGTCTTCAGTAGGCCTTGGAAATATGCCTTTCCCATAATCCTCTTGGAAGCTGGACGCTCCTCAAAATTGAGCCTTCTTTGACCATGCGAGTGTGCCCAATGATCTCTGTTTGTCACATGTCATCTCCCCCCTTAGAGTGTTCCTCAAGGATACGTTATAAGATAAGTATGGATCTCAAACTTGGGGAGTGCCCCTCAAAATATGTGTATTAATTACTTCTTGGGATGAGGAAAAATATGCCTTTATTAGGGCTTGAGTGCTCCCTTATAATGTGGCTGTTTGACCATATAACAAACTTCCTTAAAACCCTCCAATAAATGAACTTCTAACTCTTTACCAAATATATTAGCCATACTCGACATAAAGAGCAGCACTCCGTTTGAGGCATCTTCCTTGAAACAATAACTTACTGCCATGTGCACTCCTATCAGCTAAGGTATTTACTTAAAGCTGGGTACTTTAACCATTGACCATGTCTTTATTGATTTGATCATTAATCATTGTGTACTTTTGTTAATTTAAGTTAACCATGGTATGTTCTATGCTTAGTGCAATTTACTTCAATCTTTCTTATTAACTCAATTCAATTTGCAATCACATAACCATTGACAGTAAATGCTGATAGAACATAAATAAATCGACAGAAGACAAGCCAAGACAAGAGACACCAATATTCTTGTAATTCTTCTTATTCAGCAGAGAGAGAGAGAATATATTTTACAACAGTCAACAGGATGCCGTAGCCAGCGAAGTCTTCGCTGGTCAAACCAGCAATTGAGCCTCCAAACAAGCTTGGTCAAATACGGTCAAACTTGGCCTTCCATCAAAGTCAAACACAGCCCAAAACAGTCCACAAATCTGGTCAACACAGTGGTCGAAGTTGCAGTCAAAACAACAGTCAAAGCTGCGTTCAATGCTGCAGTCAGCGGCAGGTAAAGTCAATGTTTGACCTCGGTTTTTGTGCCTCCAGCTGCGGCCTCTCCAAATCGTATTTCTGACCTAAAAAACACAGTCAAAAGGTGAGTGTTGACTGGTCAATGCTGTCCAGAAAAGCTCTAAACCAGTCCGAAAATTGCAGCTTCCTGTTTCACATGTGTGGAGGAGAGAGAAGTCTCTAAGCTCTAAACCAATCAGATGAGAGAGAGATGTGTGAGATGAATGAATGATGAAATGAGCATCATGTCTCTCCTTTTATATCCATGACTGTGGGTGTGTGACACAACTTTTGGGGCTTGTGAGCGTACATTACAATTCTGGCCGACCTTGACAAATTGCACGTGTGGAAAATAAATTCAAAATCCAACTTCTGCTCATCCAAACAAGATGATCTTTAGATCAATATTCCACCTCTCCGAAAGAGGAATCCAACAAAAATATCATCTCCATCATATGAGCAATGCAACATGGAGTTTGGCCCTAGCTGCCAAATTTAACAACTTTTCCAATGTAGGATGATCCTTTTTTATGTAACCCATTTCAATAGATCATGTTCCAAGTTGTCGTCCTTTTGGGTTGTTTTTGCCTTACAAGAATATATCTTCAAATACGTGACTCTTTTACCCATTGGAAAATGCACATAGATCAGATCCGGACCTGGCTGATGAATGCTGTGGCTGATGGTTTAACTGCTGGAGTAAGTGCCTTTTCTGATTGCATATTTAGCATCATAGCTGCTGGAGAAGGCACCCTATCTTTACTTTTTTTTAACCTTTCTATTAGGCCACGTGTGGTGGGTTTTTCACTCCAATAGTGAGCCTTCGATATATCATTCATTACACATTCCCTGGCACACTCGGGAGTACTTACCACTATATCTTAGTAGAAAAGTGCTATTTTAAACATGAGGACTGTTATAATCAAAGAGATGAGGATTGTTTACATCACAACGTTAATGCAATGTAGGTTAACAATGAGTTACAGTGCATTTGTGATGCAGAAATATTAATGGTTCACTGTGCTTCAGATTTATCCATTCTTCATGAGATCTGGAAGTACCAGTTTGATGATGATAAATTCTGTAGAATCTGGTAACGAATCTGAAATGCAAGATGTGTCCTCTTCAAACACATCACCTTCCCTGTAGTCTTCATGGTGCTGTAAACGTTCCCATGATTCCCTGAAATTTCATCCTTCTTAAAGGTCTGTGACAGCAAATCTTGAATTCAAATAAACTGATAGTCTCCATCAGTGAACATTCAATGCTTCAGCTAATGTGCATTAGCCTTTTCTGTTCGATTTGACACAGATGTCTTCATGCAAGCTTTCAATTTCTCCATGCCCAAATCCTTTTTCAAGTTTCAATTGGCGCTGCCCAACGTTGCATGAAGCGGGGATGCGGAAGGTTAATGCAATAGAGGTTAACAATGAGTTACAACGTTAATACAATATAGGTTAACAATGAGTTACAGCGCATTTGTGATGCAGAAATATTAATGGTTCACTGTGCTTCAGATTTATCCATTCTTCATGAGATCTGGAAGTACCAGTTTGATGATGATAAATTCTGTAGAATCTGGTAACGATTCTGAAATGCAAGATGTGTCCTCTTCAAACACATTACCTTCCCTGTAGTCTTCATGGTGCTGTAAATGTTCCCATGATTCCCTGAAATTTCATCCTTCTTAAAGGTCTGTGACAGCAAATCTTGAATTCAAATAAACCGACAGTCTCCATCGGTGAACATTCAATGCTTCAGCTAATGTGCATTAGCCTTTTCTGTTCGATTTGACACAGATGTCTTCATGCAAGCTTTCAATTTCTCCATGCCCAAACCCTTTTTCAAGTTTCAATTGGCGCTGCCCAATGTTGAACGAAGCGGGGATGCGGAAGCGTCATTTTCCAAAAATTTAGGAAGCGAAGCATTTCGGAAGCATCTACTATATATATGTTATGAACCTAATTCATAACTTAGGTGATAAATATAGTCATTAATAGAATAAATAGAATTAAATATAATTGTTAAATAATAAATTAGGATTATGTTAAATAATCATTAGGTTAATGAAAAGGCATGTCTAAAAGACATGCCCATTCGTGAAAAGGTACCTGCATGGGTATAAAAGCGGGACCTCATTGTAATCATTCAATCATGTCATATCTTATCAATAAAATATTTATTATTATAAATACCTCGTGTATTTTTATAATTAAAAGCTATTTCTGCTATCAAAGTCTACAAATCTACAAGTCTTCTGCTACAGTATTCAAATCTACAATTCCGCTGTTACAGTGGTATCAGAGCCATATTGTGGACAGGTTGAAGGAATGGCACACAGTGTAGTTCTACAAGCCTACGAACGTAGTTTACAAGGTCGAGCACATTATTTACCATATAATGTGCCATTACATCAAGATGAAATACTTAGAAAAGTTCTAAAAAAGCTTGAGAAGTTATGTGCAAAATATCCTGCAGTAGTCCATAATAAAAAGGATGAAAAATGCAGTAATAATAATAAAACAGTTAGTTTTTCTAAAGGGAAATCAAGTAAAAAATCCATGGAAAAGTCAACCAAATATATTCCCCCACCAATGCGTAATAAAAGTAAAAAGGTAGAAAATTGTTGGAAATGTGGAGACATATACTTCACAGGACATAAATGTGAAATTTATACGAGAAATATCATTGCCAGCAACAATAAAAAAACACAAAAAGATGAAGCTGATGTGGACAAGGGTGAAGAAGTTGAAGAAGAAAATGTTGATCAGAATAATGACTATAAAAAAATTATTACCAATCAAGATGGTGAAAGAACAACATGAAGCTGGAGAAGATGTAATAGATAATTATGATATCAATCAAGATAAGGATCCATATAAAGCAGACCTTAATATGGAGGACGATAAAGTTGATATATTTCAAGATGAAAATGCAGGTGTAGATTTGGAGAAATTTGCAGTGAATGGTAAAAATAGGATAATGGTACTGAATATTGACCGAACCCAATTGGAAAATGTGCTTCCTGAAACAACACAACAATTAAATACTAAAACTACAGATAATTCAAATGGAATGGGTGTTGTTCCAACAATGGGAACTGCATTTGTCCCAGTGCTTCTGTGGAAGTTGCAGGAGCCCCACCAGCAGCAAACTCAGAAGCCCCTGGATATCCACCATGTTGCAATGCACGGTTTAATGTTTTGTGTTTCAGGTATTTAGCCCAAATATCAGTCATGGAAGACGACCGTGCAAATGAGTACAAAGAGAAAGAAGTGGATATCCCGGAAGCATTGGCTTCTGCTTCTTCTGATCCTGTAATTAATACCATCCAGAGAAAACTCGAAGGATTGACTGTTTCAACAAATTCTTCTCCTGATGCTGCACCAGCAGAAAACATTGAACTAAAAGAAAACATCAAGAAACTTACGTATCTATGCTCCAAAATTATATGCAGTAGTTACGCACAAATAAAGGCGCGAAGCTCATTAAAACACTCAAAGGAAATTAGAAGTGACAACAAGAAGCGACGCATTAGAAGCAATGGTTGAAGAAGGCGATTTACAGCTAACAATTGACGTCTTGGGAAATATCTTTAAAAGCAAGAGCAACGCTTCCGGTGGATGTGAAGATTATGGAAGCTTATCTGCTCACAGGTCTTGAAATGACTTACTGTAAAACCACAATGATCATGATTGAAAAGTCCTAACCCAACTGAATGATACTTCACTCTTGCTTCTTGATGGTAACGACATCTTCACGCCGACGATAAGTTGATTCTTGGCATCCAACTCGCAGGTCTGAAAGTTTTCCAAGTGCTGTCACTGTCTTCGCCGAAGGAAACGGTGGACGCTCTCTTCAAGCTGGACGACAACGGCATGTTGGATTTTAACTTAGCGTTGCTGTCACCCTATCCTCAAGTTTAGCTTTTGGCTCTTGAAGTTATTAGGGTTTTGGCACCATGCACTAACTATTACAGGGATGCGATTGGCGACGAGTCCCTCGTTTCTCAGCTCATGGCCCAGCTCTCTTCAAAGCATGTCAAGGTCCAGAGAGGCGCTGCGCGTACTATCCTAGGGATGCTCACGAGATTCAGTGTTGACCTTCGAGACATTTTTTTTTCGGAGGGAATCACATTTTCCGTCGTGGGCATGCTACACGGTGATGATTCCTTGTGCAAGACGTTGGGAGCAAAGTTGGTGGAAGATTTCGCTGATGATGAACCAGAATTTACACGCCATTTCCGGGACACAGGGGCCATAAGACCTCTAATGCGGATGCTCGAGTCTCCGATTGAACGATGGAATGCACTCTACGCCCTTAACAAATTAATACCATTCCAAATATCCAACGCCACACATGCCATTTTTCGCGAGGGAGGGCTGCAACTAACCATGGATCTCTTCTTCTCGTCCGAGGTTCAGCAAGACGATACGCTTGCGAGCACTGTGGGCCGCCTCTTCGAAAACATTATGTGCACAGCGAAGGGCGCGACTTATCAGTTCATAAAGACGGTCGGCGTCAGGTGGCTGAGAACCGCCGTACTGCCCGATGCGTGTTCGGAGATTGCACGGACTGTTTGGTACGCATTGTCTGGGACATCAGTGCATCACGGCGAACAGATCGCCAGGATTCTAAGTGTCGCCATCAAGGAATTGGACGCGGGGGACTTTACTCTTCGGGCGCGCTGTGCTCATGCACTGGCCTTGTTCTCCGCAACCTATTCTTTTCGCTACTTTTTCGTCTTCAACAACTTTCTGGAGATTCTTCTGGAGTTTTACGCCTCTAAGGATCCAAACAACTAGTATGACGGAGCCGAAGCGCTCTACAATATCGCGTCCCAGTCAGTGAAATATTTATACATATCCAGACGCTTACCGATTGACTATATGATCCACGAAGCTTTCTTTGTCACAAGGGACAGCTACGGGCAAACTCGATCCCCTCCCGTCTTGCAGATCTCCGACATTGGTGTGAGGAATTTGAAAAACCCTAATTATAACATTGCCTCATAATTACTCATTGCTCATAATTACCTCGACGCAGAGATGGTTGGAGTTTCAGTTTCTACATTTAAAAGATCAGGGCAAGGATTCGATTAATTATATAATAAAAAATTCGTGGAGTCGTTGATGGGCAGACATGTTCTTAGCTGTGACGGTTTAAAGAAAAAAAAAAGATGGATAGGTTTTTGATCGATATATATATTATATATATGTTATATAGTTACAACTATTATAATATAACATATATAGTTTACATTTATAATAAATTATTATAAATAAATAAAAAGAAATATTAATTTAATTAATTAAAATTACTATTTAATTAATTAAATTAATGAAAAAAAAATAAAAAATGTGAAGTTAAATTATATATATAAAAGAGAGAACTTAGTTCAAGGAAGTATTATGGGAGAATTATATATGCCAAAGTCTCAGTGATTAAAAGACATGCTTATGAGATAATCCGAGATGAAGAAAATTGTCGAAAGTTAAGCTTTGAGGACAAAGCTTTTCGAAGAAGGAGGCAATGTTATGAATCTAATTCATAACTAAAGTAATAAATATAGTTATTAATAGAATAAAATAGAATAAATGTAATTACTAACTAATCAATTAGGATTATGTTAAATAATCATTAGGTTAATGAAAAGGCATGTCTAAAAGACATGCCCATTCGTGAAAAGGTACCTGCATGGGTATAAAAGCGGGACCTCATTGTAATCATTCAATCATGTCATATCTTATCAATAAAATATTTATTATTATAAATACCTCGTGTATTTTTATAATTAAAAGCTATTTCTGCTATCAAAGTCTACAAATCTACAAGTCTTCTACTACAGTATTCAAATCTACAATTCCGCTGTTACAATATATATATATATTTTTTTTTTTTTTTGGCATTTATATTCAAAACAAACATCCCAAATACCAAATTAATTGTAGAAGACATGAAAACATGCATATTTCTACATAAATCAAGATAGATATGACATCAATGATTCCATTGTACATCAATAATTAATTATTTGAGCATCAACCATCTAGATTCTAGATTCTAGCAATTACAAACACACATCAAATTTTTAAGCATGATAAAACATTTAAGCATACTATAAAACATAAAACATTTAAGCATGCCACATATTTTATAACATAAAACATTTAACCATATTATAAAACATAAAGCATATTATCTAGCAAGTGAGCAACTGTCAACATTAGTCATGTCCAAAATTCAAATAATAATATTTACAAAATAGGCCACTCGGCCATCACCAAGACAAAAAAGTTCAAATTCACAACAAGCCTACAAGTCTAATCTATGACAAAAGCAGTAAATTGTGAATATATCTAATAATGTCTCCTTCTTCCACCATGAAGAGTACGTGGTGGTGGGCTTGGTGGCAATGAAGAAGATGGTGGTTGTGGAAGTTGTGGCACTGCAATTGATGGAGACAAAGCCCCTACTGCTGGTGTTGAACCATGGAACCTAGGAAGCAAGGGACCAGTTGGCGGTGGCATGTCAACTCGATCATCATCATCATGGATAAGAGCATCCTTTAATTGCTCTAATCGCAACACTCCATCCTCCAAATTGGCCTCCTCTGGATACCTGTCCCAAACCTTAAGGTCTTTATTACTCTTTGCGTCATCACAATAATGGGACAACAATCGCAAGTTGTAATGAACATAAACCAAGCTCTCTGCCCGGTCTAAACTCAACCTGTTCCTTTTAACACTGTGGATGAAAGAATGAGAACTCCAACACCTCTCTGTAGAAGAAGTGTTTACCACCTGTGATAGCACCCGCAATGCCAAAGTCTGTAGAATTGGAGTAGCACCTCCATGCATGTTCCACCACTCAATAGAAGAAAAAGCTAAGTTGCACGAAACGGGGAAACGGAAACGAGTTTCCGAAACGGGAAGCGAAGCGAAACGCGACCTCCCCAAATTTTGGAAACGGGGAAACGTGGTATATATATATATATATATATATAATTTAACTTTATATTAGAATTTAGGACATTTAAGAAATATTATGTGAAATCATAAAAGTTTAAAACATACATGATACATGATAAATTCAAAGCATAAACTATTACAAGTTACAACACATTTACTCATGAATGATAACAAACACAATGGAAATAGCAATCTCGGAATATCGGATTGGTGCTCTTGATTAAATATGAGTTCCATACCCTAATACATGACAAAATACAATGAAAACATTGCAATCACCCAACCTTGAAATCCTGAAAAACTGATAAGTCTGCTGGATTTTGAATGAGATCTAAAATTCTACTTTCTCCATATGAAATCCAATGAGGTCGAAACCACTCTCAAACATCCTGAGTCATTTCATGGTAATGTTAAAAATTTAAGTAAAAGGATGAAAATGAAGATGGATGCTTGTAGATGGATTTTTAAAGCCTATGGCCCTAGTATTTATATGTGATTCATGGTAATGTTAAATTCTTAAAGTAAAAGGATGAAAATGAAGATTAAGGAGAATGTCACTTTTACTTTAAGAATTTAACATTACCATGAATCACATATAAATACTAGGGCCATAGGCTTTAAAAATCCATCTACAAGCATCCATAAACTATTACAATAATGTTAAAAAGCACGAAAACCAGAAAAAAACAAAAAAAAACCAAGTTAAATCGCTTTAAAGGCAAGGAAACGTGGTCGTACGGCCCGGAAACGCGTTTCCGGCCGTACTGGTAACGTTTCCTGTACGGGAAATGTGCCAGTACGGCCGGAAACGCGTTTCCATGCCGTACGGTACGCGTTTCCGCGTTTCCGTATCGTTTCCGTACGGAAACGGACCCCTTTCCAGCGTTTCCTGCAACTTAGAGAAAAAGTCTCTCGATCTCTAATTGCATGCATGCTCCCAAATGGACCAGTGCAAAGCATATAGTTGCTCAACTATTTCCATACCAAGGCAGTCTCCTCCTCATCAGGGACTAATCTAGTCAATGCAATCATATATTTTTCTAGAACCTCTGGATCTAGGTGTGGTTTTCTCATGCTTCCTCCACCAGGTGCTGGTGTTGAAAGTCATGATGGATGATAGTATTTGGGTGTCAAAACATATGCTAATGCATGCAATGGAACATTTAGCATATTCCATCGTCTTTCCACCTCTGCATGAATATAACTGTACAAGGTGATATCTCTAGGCTCAACAATGTCTTTAATTTGCCCCAACATGTTATCCATTTGCTCATACACCTCCCCAATTATTGGCGGATCTGAATTTGCAAACTTGATCATGTAATGAATTGGTTTGGTGAATTGCAAAACATATTTAACCTGTGACAAAAAGTACATGTCAATAATAGTGTCCTTGGCTACATTAGCACCATCTCTACCAGTGTTAATTTTCTCCCATGATTCAGTGGTGACCATTTTAGTTAAAGCTTGTCTCACCTTCACTAGCCGCCTAAAGCTGAGGTAGTAACTTGCAAATTTTGTTTTTGCAAGTTTAAGCAACTGCAACTTGGAGTAAGTGCCATAGAAGTAGTTTGCCCTTGTATACCATGCGATAAATTTAATGAGTTGCTTCCCTCTCTTGTAAAGCTCATTAATCCACCCACATTCTTTACGCTTCACAATATCATGCATCAAAAGGTTCAATGTGTGCACCAAGCACCTAGACCAAAATATGTGTGGATAAGTACGCTCAATAATTCTTCCTGCTCCCTTAAAATTTGCTGCATTATCTGTGATCACTTGAACCACTTTACTAGGACCAACATCTTTGATTGATTGCAATAGGAGATTTGCAATGTTTTGGGAAGTTGCACTGACAGAGGAGTTGCCATGACATGTAATAAACACTGGCAGAAACACCAAAAACATTTATCAAATGTTGGTTTTTGATATTTGTCCACCCATCTGATACAATGGATACCCCACTATCCACCCACTCATTTGTAAAATGTGTTAAAGCTATTTGAACCTTTCCTTTTTCTCTGTCTAATAACATTGTTCTAGCTTTCTCATGGTTGGGGGACTTGTATCCTTTTGGGGCTTCATTGATGGCCTTTACCATTTCATGCCAATAGGGAGAGCGCAGCACATTGAATGGTACACTACAAACACAAAGAAATCGGACTATCTTTCCATCCACATCATCCCTCCCAGCAACATTAAGGAAATCCCTTATTGTTTTTTTTACTTCCAGAGCTTGTAGAAATACCATGAGGAGATGAGCTACCAAATCTAGAGGTTGCACTTGATTCAGATTGGGTTTTTTTTTCTTGTTTTTTTGTTGTGCAACTTCCTCTATTTGGACGTATTTTCTTCTTTGTTCATTTGAAACCTTTGGGCAAATTGCTATCCCCACAACATCCTTTTTTTCATCACTGTCCATCACCCCACAAAGATGCCTTCTCACACGGTTATATGAACCACTATATGGTTTTCCTCCATGACAACCATGAGGGCACAAAAACTTGTAGCTTCCACCACCTTTTCCCCCTTCAAGTTTGTTCACATAGTTCCACAAGGGTGTCAATGCAACTTTCCTCTCTAGTGTTTCAATGTTCTCATCAAAATCATCCCTTTCCTCTTCAAACCCTTCCTCCTCATCATACATTGGGTCACTCATATGGGGACAACTATGTTGTTCTTCTTCATGTTCTTCTCTTCTATTTCTACTCCCCCTTACCATCATAAAAACCAAGAATGGAACGATACATAGAAGCCAAAAAAACATCATCTTTGAATATGAATATAGGTGGTGGACAACCTGCAAATAAATGAACAAGAAGAAAGAATGGGAAAGTGTAGGAGAGGGAGGAGAGAAAATACAAAAAACAATGACAAAAAAATGAGAAAGTTTGGGGTTTGCACTTACCTCTTTAGCTCTTGTAGATGGAAGCCCTTCTTTATTCCTCCAAGCTCTTCCTCCTTCACTCCTCCAAGCTCTCCTCAACTCTCTCTTCTCCTCTCTTTCTTCTCTCTTCTCCAAGCTCTCCAAAAACACAAGTGAGAAAATGAGAGGTGAAAGTGAGCTTTTATCTTTTTCATCCTATCCCTACCTCAACACTAACCCACCCCCTAACCCAACTAAAGCAAAAAAATAAAAAAAATAAAATAAAAAAAATCTCTTTTTTTGAGTGCGCAACTGTTGTACGGAAGCATTTGCCATCCGTATGGATCTGCCTCCGAAGTGCAGCGTTTTCGTACACCGATCTGCTGTACAAAATGCGGATCCGGCGTATGGAACTTGGATCAGGAGGGATGCTTCGGAAATTCCAGGAATTGTTTTTTTTCCCGATCCGTGTTTCGAAAATTTGGATCCGTGTTTCGTACGGCGGATCCCGTACGGGACGCGGATCAGGCGTTGGAGCTGGGGGGGGGGCGCATTTCCTGCAACACTGGTGCTGCCTCTCCTTAACTTCACTTGCAAAACTGGCCCTGTAACTGCAAATTGGAGCAGCTTCTTTTTGGGCTGGATCCCACCAGTCTCCAGTGCCTTCTATGATCGCTGTATCACTTTGAAAATCCTGCTGGAAATCATCGTGCAATATGTGGATGTTTTGACCTAATCGAAAGTGATAACATGTCAACAATGCAAACAAACAAACAAGAGGGCTCTGCCCTTATGTGCTTCCTGCTGCTTTCCTGAAGTTGATTAAAACACAGACCACCTGTTGGAACATTTATCGGAAAGGATAGTACAAAAACTGTCCTTAAAATCTGCCTAAAACAGCTGCATAATCTTAGTCTCCTTGGTGCTATAATTTCAAAATATTTCCTCCAATAGTGGCAGCTAGGATGAGCAGGTGGGAGAGTTTCAAATCTGGCTATAATAACACTTGAAAAGGCACAATATTGCACATCCACATCACCACTGCTGGAGATAATGTCTCAAAGTGCAGATGCATTTTAACGGTAACATGCCCATCTCAACAAAGAGGGTTGATGGGTGTAGGAAGGGCCAAGAGAGCTCGCTATGTGCAGGAAGGGCTAAGAGGACCCGTGGATTGCAGGAGAGAGAGAGAGAGAGAGAGAGAGAGAGAGAGAGATTTACATTAATGCCCACAAGACCAAAATAGCTAAAAAGGATTAGAGAGTACAACAAGCATTGATAATCAATAAAGGGGACCTTCCAGAAAAGGAGACAAATGAAATTTCCATCAGGGCTAAAGCCCCCCCTGTGCATCCTACATATATATGTGTTATTTTGAGCCAATGGCCTAATGGTTACTAATGGTTATTGGTGTGTATTGAATGGATTCTAAGATTGCTCTAATGATTTTATTTTATATGCCTCAGAGTCCTGGTGCTTGTATTTTGAAGAAGCTCTGGTACCTTTCAAAGGTTAATGTTTAAGAAAAATAGTGTTCAAGCTCGTTCACCTCTCAAATATTGGTTTTGTTTAAAGATTAAAATATTGGTCAAATTGAAAGATTGATCTAGCTAAAGTTGACATTGATTCATTAAAGATCGATGGTTTATTGTTGCTGACTTCAGTATTAAATGTCAGAAATTTGATATAAGTCTTCAGCTAAACTCTAGAGTTTTCATTTTTCTTCTGCAGCCTTATGCACAACCTGGTCTGAGAGCAGATTCTCCATTGACACGACGATTATCATGCAAATCTGTAAGTAGTATGACAGTGAAGAAAGCATAACTCTTTGCTCATAACAGTATCTAAGTTTTAAACAGTTATAGTATTGCAATTGTTTATACCGTGCATTTGCTGCTCTGTTCTCTACAATAAGAGTTGCAAGATGTCTTGTTTCAGGGTTTGAATAGTTATCAGGAAGACTTGTGGTTCGATATATCAAGAAAGTGTTAGGAAGTTGCTAAAATCAATGGCTTAATGAATAGTATGAAGTATCTAGCTATATGCCAGGCTCAAGGAAAAGAACATTATGTAATAATAAGGCTTTTGTTGTTTCTTTGATTACATTTCTCCCTCGTCAACATTGAACAAATTGCTTGTTTAGGTTTTTTGAAACCAGTCTCTTAGTTTTACCTTCCTGTCAGTGCTTCATTTAGTTTGCCTTTGCCAAAGAGCAAGTAGATTGTTCAGTTGAGCAGTACCATTATCTGGAAAATGTAAATATTTGTGCAGTCACATGCCAAGCCCTCTCACAACATATTTGTCACGTAATAAATGCCAAGCTCCAGATTCTTGACTGTTAAACAGGTTTTTTTGTCAATAAACCAACATTTAAACATGTAAGAATTATACTTTCTTGCAATTGAGAAGTACCTGGAGCATAAATGATTGTAGCCAGGCAGAATTTTCAAAAATTCCTAAAATACACTCATCTTTGTGAGTTTATCATCCTAAAACATATTCTGCCATCAGAAGTGGATTCTTTAACCCTTCACAATGCTTATTATCTGTGTGATGGAAGAAGAAATGCAGGTTTTCAATCTTGCATTGGAAAAAATTGCGATTTTTGTGATCACTGTGTGATTTTCTAAAGAGAGATAAAATCGTGATTTTGGCCAATGTTATCAACACTGGTTTTATCATCCAGTTCAAGACATGGATTGTCTTTAGGTTCGTTCCTTGTTCAAATACTCTTTAGATGCACTTGGCCATCTCTTTCCTATTCGATACTTGAATAGTGTCATGAGAGATTACATTTGTAGGTAGTACATCTAGGGTACTTGGATCAACATGTTGGGCAGGTTGAGCTTGAAGCTGGCTATTTAAGCAGAGCACTTCATGGAGTTGAGTGACGACCTGGTCATTAGACTTTCATACGTGCATTTTCACTGGATGCATATCTTAGTATTCCCTTGGGATTGTTCAGTGTAGGCTTGCATAGCGTCTGGGTTGAGGTTGAACATCGACTCTCACAATCAGACATGATATGTTGGTTGTGTCACCTTCAGGAATTCGAGACAGAGGAGCATTTCATATTCTGTTGCTCTATTTATCATGAAATCCAAGGGCATTTCTGCAACTTTTTGAGGAATCGTAGAATTACCTTTCCAGTTTCTTTAGATGCCCAGACCAGAGATGCTTGGCCCTGTTCATGAGGGAGACCCTTGGCCTTAGATCCCAATCTCTTTGCCATTGCTTAGACCAGACACCATTAGGGCGGTCACATCCTTTTCTCAAGTGCTCTTGTTTGATAAAAGCACCAACATGTAGGCCTTTATCATGATATGACAAACACATAAAGAAATCAGATTGCATTTTAAAAAACAAAAGCTTTCTTATAAAGGGTTACAAGCTAGTTGAGTCAATCCACTTGATGAATGTGTTTGATAGACCAAGAAACACACTGAATTGAAATAAAGCATAAAAGCACAAAATAATCTAAAGTTGAAGTGACTTTATTAATGCCTATGTCTAATATTTAATTGCCCATCTTATTTTGATATTTACTTTAGCACCATCCCTTAATGGTCAATCTACTAACTACACCAACCCTTTTTTGAGATTTTACCTTTTTTTCAGGACCCAAAGACTTGGTGTATGCAGTTTGGTCCTCTATGGGATAGTACTGCAACTCAATAGATCCATCCTCTACAAGTTGTCTGATGAAGTGACAATGTATCTCAACATGCTTGGTATGCTTGTGGAAGACTAGATTCTTGGTTAGTTTGAGCACTCCTTGATTGTGACAGAGTGTGGGTGTTGGGTTTGTTTTTTGCATCTTCATGTTTGAAAGCATCCTCCTGAGCCAAACTACTTCACATGCTTCTGTCACTGCTTCACAATATTTTTCTAATGTTAATGAAAGGGCTATTGTATGTTGCATATTGTTGGTCCATGTGATAGCACCCATCCCAAGGTTGAATACATAGAAGTTGAGTTAATTTTCTATCATCCACACAACCTACCCAATTTGAATTTGTAATGCACACATTGTTAACTTTGGGCAACTAGGTCCAAACTCCACGTTGCACTGCTCATATGATGATGATTATATTTTTGTTGGATTCCTCTTTCGGAGAGGTGCAAGATTGATCTAAAGATCATCTTGTTTGGATGAGCAGAACATATATTTTGATTTTATTTTCCACACGTGCAAGGTCGGCCAGTTTTGTAATGTAGGCTTGCAAGCCCAATAGATGTGTCACACACCCTCACTGATAGATATAAATTGGAGAGACTTGAAGCTCATTTGCTCATCAACTCATCACACATTTCCTCTTGTGATCGGATTGGTTTGTTCAACCTTTAGAGGCCTATCTCTCTCACACGTGCGGATCTGAAGCTGAAGAAGTGCAGACTGTTTTAGGGCTCTTTTGCTGGTGCGTTGACCAATGTTGACCGTGGGTAAAATCTTGCAGTTTTGACCTCCAACTTGTGCAGAAAATCCGATCTCTGGAGGCCGTATTGGAGGGCACAAAGGCCAAGGAAAAAGGAGAACTTTGACCGCAGCCCTAAACCCCAACATTGACTTTTCTGTGTTGACCAACGTTGACTTTTTTGGAGCTGTCTTTTAGGGGTGTGTGTGACCCTTGGAGGATTGGCTGATCTGATGTTGAGGTTTTTTGCTGGCTGGTGCATCCTATTGACTGCCGTAACAAACATTACTCTCTATCTTTGTTGGACAAAAAGAATTGTAAATTCTGATCTATATTATTGGTTTGTCTTCTGTTGATCTATTATTATGTTCTATCAACATTCTACTTTCATGCTTATGTAAATCGGGCCTAAAAGAAAGATTGAAGTAAAACTGCATCAAGCATAGAACATACCGTGGTTATCTAAATTTAACATGGAGTCAGAGCTGAGGTGAAGACAAAGCCCAAGCTAGTGTGAAAAGCAATCACCGAAGAAGAAATCCTATCAAGGACCAATGGACTTCTCAACCTATAAGGGTTTCAAATCTGATGATAAGTTGATTGACAAGTCTGATTATCATGCATGGAAGATGTCCTTGGATTTCACATTAGAAGATCAAGATGTCATGGATTATGTGTAGGGTAAGATTCATGAGCCTCCATCAAATGCACTTGCTACCACAAAGACGAAGTATAGAAAAGGGGAAATCAAAGCAAAGATGATTATCAGGGATTCAATTCATAAGCACTTGGTTGCTTACATCTCTGAGCTGGGCACATCTAAAGAGATGTATGATAAGATGGTTAGCATGTTCAGGGCTAACAATGCTAACCAATTGCTTTTCTTCAAGAATCAATTGAACAATATCAAGAAAGACAAAGAAGAATCCATTCAATCCTATTTTATGAGGCTTATTGAAATCATGAATAATCTCTTAGCTATTGGAGAAGAAATAGTTGATCAAGAGATGGTTCTCATTGCGCTTGGAGGTCTCCCCCTTGATTGGTATGTATTCAATACCACTATTCTTAATAATAATATGATTCTTGATTTTGATTAAATATTGATGAGATGCACTCAAGAGGAGACAAGAATGATGGAGAGAGATCATCCCTCTAATGGAAATGGAGGTGACCCTACTGCCTTCGCTGCTCATGCAAAGAAGAGGAACAATGGTCGTCCGAGAAATCAAAACCATGGAAGAGCGGGGCCCAAAGGAAGGAAAGGAAGATGTTACACTTGTAACAAGTTTGGTCACTATGCAAGAGAGTGCCCCAATAGAAGGGACTCTCCCAGGGATGATGACAACAACAACTTCACGGGGAATGGAAATCAAAGGAACAACAGGTTCAAAGGAAAGAGGAAGGTTCCCTATGAACAAAGTGGAAATGGGCAACCTTTCAAGAGGTCAAGAAATTCCAGGTACGGTGAATCTAATGTCGTTGATAATAAGAAAAATGAATATATTCTTGTATCTACCCTCTCTGCTGCATCTCCTCTTGACACCCTGGATGTCTGGTTGAGTGATAGTGGTGTTTCAAGGCACCTCACTGGTTATAAAGATGCCCTCTCTAATTTGATTGAGAATGATACTAATTTAGAAATTATCCTTGGAGATAATGCCACCTATCCTGTGAAAGGGACAGGGACTGTGACCCTTCATCTATCTCAAGGTCAAGTCCTTTGTTTACAAGATATGTTGTATGTACTTGATTTGAAGAAGAACTTTGTGTCTATTTCGGCAATGGAAGACAAAGGGTTCAAGTTGGGATTCTTTGATGGAAAGGTACACATCTAGAAGAACTTCAAAGAAGCTCTTACTATTGGTTTTAGAGTTGATACACTCTACTAGGTCGGAGGAAGTCCGTTGGGGGCAATGTCATGTGATACAACTCTTCAAGTTGAGTTATGGCACTAGAGGTTTGCACACCTTCATTACAAAGCCCTTCCTGAAGCAAGGAAGGTGGTGACAGGGATGCTCAAGTTTAAAGATGATCATGAAGATATATGTCAGGGTTGTGCCAAAGGGAAGCATACAAGGGGAACATTCCCCTCAAGTGTCAAAAAGACATCTGATATCTTACAATTGATACATTCTGATTTATTTGGTATGGTGCCCATAACATCCTTGGGAGAATGTTCCTATTACATGACTTTTATACATGTCTTCTCTCACAAGACCTGGATATATTTCTTGAAGAAGAAGGACGAAGCTTTCAAATGGTTTTGTACTTTTAAGGCCTTGGTGGAAAATCAATCCGGGAAGAAAATCAAAATTTTGAGGACTGACAATAGGACTGAGTATGAGTCAAATGAGTTTGATGACTTTTGTAGAGAAGCTGGCATTAAGAGGGGGACTACAATTGTGTATACTCTTGAGCAAAGTGGTGTTGCTGAAAGAAAGAACATGACCATTGTGGAAGCTGCTCGCGCCATGTTATATGACCAAGGTCTTCTGAAGTTTCTCTGGGGAGAAGCTGCGAACACTGCTGTGTACGTTCAAAATAGATGCCCGCATTCCGCTCTGGACTCCAAGACTCCCGAAGAAGTCTTCTCTGGTAAGAAACCTGATGTTTCTCATTTTAGAGTTTTTGGTAGTCTTGCTTATTTTCATGTTCCGAAAGAAAAGAGAAGCAAGATGGATGCTTCTGGAAAGAAGGGAATGTTTTTGGGTTACAGTGAACCTTCGAAGGTATATAGAATCTATGTGTATGGTAAAATAGAAGTGGAGATATGCCACGATGTCACCTTTGATGAAGATGTTGCCTTGAAGAAAGTAAGAAATCTTCCTAGCTCAAAAGAAGACAAATAAGAAGAATAAGCTGGAAGGTAGGAAGAATCGAAGGATGAACCGATGCCCGATGTTCAAGAACCAATGGATCCTATTGATCCACCTCCTTCAAATAAGAAGAAACCGTCATGGCTTAGGGACACTCTCGAAGATGCCGAGAGACATATTGACTCAAGGGGGACATTCCATGAAAGCCAAAAGCCGAATAGATACCAAGGGTATCTAGTAGCCATGATTACAATTGTACAATCTGAGCCTGGATCATTTGAAGAAGCCGTAAAGCATAAAGTTTGGAAGGATGCTGTGCACGAAGAATATGAATCCATTATGAAGAATGACGTCTAGGAAGTGGTCCCGAGACCAGAGGACAAATTTGTTGTCACCTCGAAATGGATCTTCAAGATCAAGCATGGAGTCGATGGAAGATTTGTTGCCTGAGGCTTCTTTCAAAAAGAAGGCATAGATTATGATGATATATTTGCACTTGTCGCCCACTATACCACCATTTGATCTATCATTTCCGTTGTTGCAACGCAAGGATGGAGTCTCCATCAGATGGATGTGAAGATTGCCTTTCTGTGTGGTTCAATAAAGGAAGAGGTTTATGTGGAGCAACCTCTGGGGTTCGAAGTCCAAGATAGAGACACCTATGTATGCAGGTTGAAGAAAGCCCTCTATGGATTGAAGCAAGCCCCTAGGGCTTGGTATGAGAGGATAGATAGCTACTTGATGAAGTTGGGCTTCACTCGAAGTAATGCTGATCCAAACCTTTATTTTAAGGTTGATAAAGAAAGGCCTCTCATTCTGGTTCTCTATTTGAACGATCTCTTACTAAAAGGTGCTAACCCTCTCATTCATCAATGTAAGAGGGAGCTAGCTTCCGAGTTTGAAATGAAAGACCTAGGACTGATGCATTACTTCCTAGGCTTGGAGGTATAGAAAAGGCCAAGCGAGATTTTCCTTTCTCAAGGAAAATATGTCGTGAAGCTACTAGAGAGGTTTGGTATGGTGGACTGTAAGTCTGTGTCAACTTCGATGGAACTCAACTTTAAGAAGTTGTGTGGAAACGCTGCTGGGCCCGAGCTGGGAAATTCCACCGAGTATCAACAACTCGTGGGGGCCCTGATGTTCTTAGTGAACTCTCGTCTAGACGTATGTTTTGCAGTGAACACTTTGATTCAACATATGGTTGAGACTCATCACATTCATTGGATTGGTGCCAAGAATCTATTGAGATATCTTCGAGGCACAATCAACCATGGGCTGAGATACACTATCGGGAGTTTCAGACTCCATGGATACACTGATGCCGATTGGGCTAGCAGTGTGGTGGATCGCAAGAGCACATCTGGATGTTGCTTCACCTTGGGTTCTGCTTCGATATCTTGGATGAGCAAGAAACAGAAGTCGGTGGCTTTGAGCACCGATGAGGCGGAATACATTGCAACGAGTATGGCCTGTTGTGAAGCTATTTGGTTGAGAAAGCTCTTCAGTGCGTTGTTTGGACATGTGCTAGATACCACCATTATCCTTTGTGATAACCAGAGTGGGATTCATCTTTCTGAGAATCCCATGTTCCACGATTGATCCAAGCATATTGATATTAGGTACCACTTCATTCGGGATGGTCGCGGATATTCTCATGAAGCCCTTGGGGAAGGTCAAATTCTTAACTTTCCATGAGAAGCTTGGAATCGTGGACAAACCCTATTTTGAGGGTCCTGCTTGAGTTGGACTATGAGCTCTAGGAGCTCCATGTGGCTTGGGGATAACTTCTTAGAGATATAAGCATGCACAAGGATAGGCTTACCAAACCTTGTTGTGCTTTTGCCCCACCGTTATGATATTGAGTTGGTTCACCTCTCTTTGATCTATGCCCCGCATGCATCCTACCCATGGAGTTTCAGACTCATGGGAAGTACCTATCATTTGGCCAATGAGGTGGGAAATGTGGATAGAGACCAATAACAAGACCGATGGATGCATTGGAGATTGCCGTACTCTTTATGTCTAGGATGGCACGTGTCCAACACCTTGATCTGGGATCAAGTTTGATGAGGTTCTTACCGCTAAACTGACTTCGGGTCAGTAAATTAACTTCGAGTCAGTAAACTAACTTCGGGTTAGTATGAGACTCTTTCGAGAGAGGTTTTAACCTCTAAACTGACTTTGGGTTAGCAGAGCGTGATGTCTTTGTGACTCACCCTTTTTGTTCTATTTGCGAAGAAGAGCCAACAAAGCAAGTTATGCACGAATGCGGGATGATATTTGACAGTACACGATGGCACTGATCTCTGGATGGAACTGGTGGACAGATGGAGTTCTCCGTAGTTGAGAGGGAGTGTTAATTTTGGGCAACTAGGTCCAAACTCCATGTTGCTCTGCTCATATGATGATGATTATATTTTTGTTGGATTCCTCTTTCGGAGAGGTGCAAGATTGATCTAAAGATCATCTTGTTTGGATGAGCAGAACATATATTTTGATTTTATTTTCCACACGTGCAAGCTCGACCCAATTTGTAATGTAGGCTTGCAAGCCCAATAGATGTGTCACACAACCTCACTAATGGATATAAATTGGAGAGGCTTGAAGCTCATTTGCTCATCAACTCATCACACATTTCCTCTTGTGATCGGATTGGTTCGTTCAACCTTTGGAGGCCTCTCTCTCTCACACGTGCGGATCTGAAGCTGAAGAAGTGCAGACTGTTTTAGGAATCTTTTGCTGGTGCGTTGACCAGCATTGACTGTGGGTCAAATATTGGAGTTTTGACCTCCAACTTGTTTAGAAAATCCGATCTCTTGAGGCCGCATTAGAGGGCACAAAGATCGACGAAAAATGAGACCTTTGACTGCAGCCCTAAACCCCATCGTTGACTTTTTCTGTTGACTAGCGTTGAATTTTTTGGAGCTGTCTTTGAGGGGTGTGTGTGACACTTGGAGGATTGACTGATCTAATGTTGAGTTAGTCTTTGCTGGCTAGTGCATCTTGTTGACTGCTGTAACGAACATTACTCTCTATATTTGCTGGACAAGAAGAATTGTAAATTCTGATCTATATTATTGGCTTGTCTTCTATTGATCTATTGTTATGTTCTATCAACATTTTACTTTCATGTTTATGTGAATTGGGCCTAAAAGAAAGATTGAAGTAAAACTGCATCAAGCATAGAACATACCATGGTTATCTAATTTAGCACACATCCTAGGTTCTTTGCTTCTGCTGTATAAGACACCAAGGTCAAATGTTCCTTTCACATAATTTGACACTGTTTGTCACAGTGCAATTCTCTACCTTTGGCACTATCATAATCTAGACATCTTACATCGTAACTCAAATCAGGCCTAGTGGCTATATATATCAATGTTACCAGACTCTGAATCGACAATAAATCGGCGAGGAAAAAGAGTGAAGAGTTTTAATCGGATCGGGAAAAAATGGGGAAGAAATCGGTGAATTCAATAAATAAAAATATACACATATATTGAATTAAAAAAACATTTTCCATTGACATTCAATAAAGGCATATCCAAACAATGCATATTATCAATAGATGTCCAAAATATCATAAATGAATAAGTATCTCATATATGTTATGAGTCCAAACATGATCCAAAGTACGGAGTCCTGACTCCTAACTAGTGACTACATAGAACCAGAAGCATCTGCTTCTAAAAGTTTACAAAAACTGCATACTAATCAGTAAAAAATCAGTAACTAAGAGTCTAAGAATCTTAAGAGTGAGAACTGGAAGCGATTCCTCCCACTCCTTCGCTTGCTTGACTCTCAAAGTTCTCCAGGTCATGTAGGCTTAAAAGAGGAGCCTCCTCTAATTGGACCCAATCTACTGCATTTGTAGTTTGCAGATCTATCTCTTCAAGGTCGATTGGTGAATGATCCAAACCTGTCATTATCATGAGATATTGAAATGTGAATTAAATTTTGAACTTTGAACTTTAAAGTGCAAATCAGATTATGAAACCTTCAAATTCAGGCTCTCACCTAGTATTTTCTTGTTGCGAAGTTATAGATTGTAATGGAAAAATAGAAGGTCATTTAAGCGCTTTTGTGTCAATCATTTGCGCTTCCTAAAATGTATTTTCTCAAACATGCTCCAGTTGCGCTCACAACCAGAAGCATTGCATGCTTGGTTTAAGATTCGAATGGAGAATCTCTTCAAATCTGGTCTATCACTACCAAAGTTTTTCCACCAAAGACCTAGCAAGTGGCAAGGGTTCGTGTCATCGTGAGTAGAAGTACTAAATACTAAATAATAAAAACTTAAAAAGACAAAATAAAGTTTGAAGTTTGAACAAATTTAATGAATTGATTCAAGCCTCAAAGGGTACCTGGCAACATCTTGGACCTTTCTCGTATAGCACTATTATAAGCAAATAATTTAGCTGGCACCCTATATTCTTGTAGTTGGGAAAAGACATGGCTTTGAAATTCTGGATCAGGGAAGCACCTTTCAATGCATGTCATAAGTCCTCTGCCAACCTCCCCATCCTCGTTAAATTTGCTCTTATCATAAAAATACTGTGGGTTTAAGAAGTACCCAGCAGCATGTAAGGGGGAATGCAATTGCCTATCCCAACGTGCATCAATAATGTCCCAAAGAGGCATGTACTTTGCCTCCTCATCCCCATATCTTCCTTTGATGGCCTCCTTTGCGAGATCCATTGCCTCATAAATGTAACCCATAGCAGGTTTGTCACCATCAACCATCCTGAAAGTTCAAGCTTTCAAATTTAAAGAAATATGAAACAATGAAAATAAAAAAAAAGCTTGAAATGAAATTTTAAAAATGAAAAATTTAAAAGACTTGAATTACCTGAGTACTCTAACAAGGGACTTCGTCACAGCAATAATCTCTTCGCCATCTTTCCAGAAACCGTCATTAAACACAAGTGCAACAATTTCAATGCCTTCAAGGGTCTTGAAATGATTAGATGCCATCCACTCAGGTCCTAAGAACATCCTCTTCAAATTTATCTTATGCTCAACCACAGATTGCAAAGATATGAAATTTGTTGCCTAGTAACTGCAGGGCGAACAATTTCTTTACCTTTAGTGTATTTTCTCATGGTGGTTAGGACAATAGTGTGGTTGTATAGGTATTTGGTTATGGATTTTGCCTTCTCCACCACCTCATGTATCCAATGAAGCTTACCAATGTCCTCAAGCAATAAATCTATGCAATGGGTAGTACAAGAGGTCCAAAAAATAGTGGGGTGCCTAATCTCAAAAAGTCTACCAGCAGCCATATAATTAGTTTCATTGTCGGTGACAATTTGTACAACATGTTCTTCTCCCACTTCTTGAACGACTTCCTCCATCATTTCACAAATAAGTTGGACAGTCTTAACCTTGTCTGATGCATCCACTGATTTGAGAAATATTGTGCCTGCTGGACAAGATACAAGGAAATTTATTAAAGTTCTATTCCTCTGATCTGTCCATCCATCACTCATGATGGTGCACCCTGTTTCTACCCATGATGAACGAAACTCAGATAGGATAAGCATGACATCTTCAACACTCTCTAATAGCAAATCTGTCCCAAGGCTCTCTGATGTAGGGGCTTTGAACCTTGGACCTACAACAGCAACTGCATCAATCATAGCTTGCCAATAAGGACTTCTGGCACAGTGGAAAGGTATGTCAGAATAGTACCAAAAGTTAGCAATGGCCTTCCTTGCCTGACTCTGGATATTTTTTTTCCAACTAGTTGCATCCAAGGTAGGTTGGGAACTAGGTTTTGTGCGGGGAGAAAAAAAAGTGTTTATGTTTCCACCTCCAGTGTTGAATGAAGGAGGATTCATTTGGCCTTGAGTTTGTTCTGGACCTGGAGGCATGTGTAGGAAACTTGGGAATGGCATTGAGGATTCAACAAAGGGAGATGAAAATGGGGCATTGGAAGAAAATTCATCAACTCCAAGAGTTCCAATTTCTTTATTTTGCTTTGCTTTCTTGGCATTATGCTGAGTCAACATATCAATGGCCAAGGTTGCTTGGTGTTTGACATTTTCGTCAACATCTTTGCAGAGACCTATATCATGGCCGGGTATCTGTGCAAGGTGGTACTTGAATCTATAAATGCCTCCACTACATTTCGCTTTGCAAAATTTACAATGGACCTTGGGGTCTCCTGGAATCTTGTCACAATAAGCCCAGGCAAAGTCCTTCTCCCTCGACATTGTAGTTGTTTTGGACTTGTGTTTAAATTGTGGCTTCTGTTAAGATTGAAGAATCGAGCTTTGAAGTTGTGGCTTTGCTGCCTTTGTTTAATTTATGGCTCCTCTTACCTGTAAGACAAAAAAGAATTGAAAATTAAAAATGAAAATAAGTAGGAGAGAGAGTTTTGCTGTTGTAGCTTGCTGCCAAGTACTCAATGAATAAAGATATTTATTAAATTAATAAAGATATATGAAATTTAATATCTATTATGTTACCTTTAAATTTTAAAATCAAATATGTTATAATGATAATGATTTACAAAATTAGTATAGTATAAAAATTTAATAATAAATATATTATCGTAATAATAATAATTTCTATTTAATATTATAATTAAAATAACAAAGCACATTAAAATTCCGACAATACAAATTAATTAAAATAACAGAGCTCACATTGTAGTTAATATTTAGTTCTACTTAGTACTGTTTACATACAAGAAAATTTAATTTAATTAAAATGAAAAACAAAATAACACAAAATAAAAACTAATAAAATATTACCTGGCTCGCAAAGCAATTCCTCACAGGCAGCAAATACGATGGCTCACAATAATCAACAAATTGCCCACAGTGATGACATGGGCCACAATAGCATGGTCGACAATGGCACGATGGCACGAGGATGGCCGACGATGGCTCTGCGATGGTACGTTGGTGATGCGATGGCTCCACGATGGCTCAGCGATGGCCGAGCGATGGTGGACGATGGCTTTGCGATGGCACGCCAGTGATGCGATGGCTCCACGATGATGCTGTGCGATGACTCCACAATGGCTCAGCGATGGCCAAGTGATGGTGGACGATAATGGCTGAGCGATGGATGGCCGATGCATGGCTCCACGGTCGATGCGCTGCTCAGCGAGCGATACTGTGCTCCACGGTCGATACTGTTCAGCGAGCGGGTGAGTGAAGGTTCAACGAGTAGTGATGAGGCGAGAGTGAAAGACGACGACAAAGTGATGACAACGAGCACATTAATTAAAAAAAAACCCTAAAAAAATTCCCGATTGAATTGTAAAAATCGTCGCAATCGCAAGTCGCAAGTGGAAATCGCTTTGACCACGAGTCAAACTCGGTCAACGCGAGTTTGACTTGTGCAGATTTGAGTCTGCTCGTTTAGCCACCGAGCAGAGTTAAACTCGCGAGTACTCGACAAAATCGCCGACTCCTGTTTCACCGATATATATCAAGCTTCCCACTATTTATCTGCACATTAACTCATTATTTTCCTTAGAGTCAGTCTTGGTTAAAAGCTTCAACCCTTTCTTCATAGGTGTAGATGAGATTATGCAATCTATAATTGTGAACCTTGTTGAATTTTGTGGCTATGGTCAGTCTTCATAATTAATATTTTAGTCCTTGAAATATATGTAATAAATTAGAATGAATTTATGGCATGTTCTTCATGTCGGTTTCAAAGAGAAAATTTTGAATTTTTGACTCGAAAGTGATTAAGTCGGCCCTCCCTCAAGTCAAGTCAGCCCCAGTTGAAGTGGTACCCATTCGACGATCTAGAACGCTATATATCAATATTACTGGAATCAAAATCGACAATAAATCGATGAGGAAAAAGAGTGAAGAGTTTTAATCGGATTGGGAAAAAATCAGTGAATTCAATAAATAAATATATACACATATATCGAATTAAAAAAAACACTTTTCATTGATATTCAATAAAGCCATGTCTAAACAATGCATAATATCAATAAATGTCCAAAATATCATGAATGAATAATTCTAAACATGATCCAAATTACTGAGTCCCAAGTCCTAGCCAATGACTACATAGAACCAAAAGCATATGCTTCTAAAAGAATACTGCATACTAATCAGTAAAAAAGCAGTAACTAAGACTCTAAGAGTGAGAACTAGAAGTGATTCCTCCAACTGCTTCGCTTGCTTGATACTCAAAATTCTCCAAGTCATCTAGGCTTAAAAGAGGAGCCTCCTCTAATTGGACCCAATCTGCTGCATTTGTAGTTTGCAGATCTATCTCTTCAAGGTCAATTGGTGAATGATCCAAACCTGTCCTTATCATGAGACATGGAAATGTGAATTAATGTTTGAAATTTAAAGTGCAAATCAAATTATGAAACCTTCAAATTCAAATGCAATTACGCATGACTATGCCAATCCTTTTGTTCCTCAAGGTTTAGTGTCTCAATTCTCTCCTAGTATTTGCTTGTTGTGAAGTCGCATATTGTAATGGACAAATACATGGTCATTTAAGCGCTTTTGTGTCAATTGGTTGCGCTTAGAATGTATTTTCTCGAACATGCTCCAGTTGCGCTGGCAACTTGAAGCACTGCATGATTGGTTTAAGATTCGAATGGCGAATCTCTTCAAATCTGGCATATCACTACCAAATTTTTTCCACCAAAGACCTAGCAAGTGGCAAGGGTTCGGGAGTAGTAAGTACTAAGTGCAAATCAAATATGATAAATAGTAAATACTAAGAAGACAACAAATTTTAATAAAACATTTAACATACCAAATCAAGTTTAAACAAATTTATGAAAAGTTGGGCAAGTGTTGAAATGTGTAACTAGGTTCAGTGTTCATAAATATGAAATGTACTCTTGATTCTTGTATATTGTAAAAGGAAAGAAAAAAATATTATTATTGTTCTTTTGTAGCATGGGTTTCATGCTCAAGGTCATTGGTCAAGCACTCATTGAGTGCTTCTAGGGTTTGTCATAGAGTTAAAAATTCAATTGTGTCATTGTCATATATGGAAGACCCTATAGGGCATGTTACATCATGTAAAGAAATTTTATAAAGAGTAATTAAGACCCTCCAAGACCTTGTGACAGTGCTACAACAAGTCGAACTCCAAAGGATGACAGGTTGACCTACTAGGAGGAATAAGTCGGCCTATTAGGGCACTCAAAGAAGCGTATAAATAGAAGCACTTAGCCTCATTCAAAGGACATTCATTTTCAGCTCAAGAAGTTTGATTATAAACACTGAAAGACAAGAAATAGCTAGCGAGGAAGAAGAAAGACAAAAGGAGTGAAGGATTAAAAGGGACTATTTTGGGGCTGAAATATCTCACACATGCGAATTAAATTAGGGCATCCATCTGTTGCAAGAAGACCGAATTATAAAGCCATCAATAAGTCTTATTTTTGGTGCCAAGAAGACTAATTTGGGAAGTCGAATTAACAAGAAAGAAAATACTTTCCAAGCAAAGGAAAGAAGAGATCAAACTGCCCCAAATCTGTCACACCCGCGAAGTGCAATAATTGTAGGAGGCCGAAAGTTGTAGGTAAGAGAGGCTGAAGTTGCAGGTATGAAATCTTGGTCAAAGGAGAAGTGGAAGCTACTATAAGGTAAGTTTGACTTGGGTTGACTTTTTGGGAAGGAAGTGCTTTAAGGAGAAGTTTGACTTGGTCTTGGAGGGGTCTTTGTTAAGGGTCATCAGTCTTGGAATTCATCATTTGAAGTTCTATAATAAGAGAAGAGTTCCTATGGGTTTTCCTCTCAAGAGGAGAGGTTTTGGCCTTGGCTTGCAGCGTACATTTTGTGTCCTCTTGTCTCATTGATCTTCTTAGTTTGATAGTTGTTTGATGATAAGAACAACAATAATAATCCAGTGAAAGAAGAAGCTAATCAAGTTAAGTAAAAGAACATCACAAATAGTTATCAAAGAACGAGAAATCAGTAAATTTAGTCGCCCCTTGATTTCTCAACAACAAGGACACGACTTTGAACTTCTTGATCAAGGAAGAACTTTTCAATGCATGTCATAAGTCCTCTGCCAACCTCCCCATCCTCATTAAATTTTCTCTTACCATAAAAATATTGTGGGTTTAAGAAGTACCCAACAACATGTATATGGCAATGCAATTGCCTATCCCAACGTGTGTCAATAATGACCTCATCTCCATATCTTCTTTTGACGGCCTCCTTTGCAAGAACCATTGCCTCATAAATGTAACCCATAATAGGTTTGTAACCATCAACCATCCTAAAAGTTCAAGCTTTCAAATTCAATGAAATATGAAACTTTGAAAATGAAATGATGCTTGAATTGTAATTTTGAAAATGAAAAAGTTAAAAGAATTGAAGTCCCTGAGGACTTTGATGAGGTACTCTATCCCAACAATAATCTATTCGACATCTTTCCAGAAACCGTCATTAAACACAAGTGCAACAAATTCAATGCTTTCAAGGGCCTTGGAGTGTTTAGATGCCATCCACTCAGGTCCCAAGAACATCCTCTTTAGATTTATCTTTTGCTCAACCATAGATTGCAAAGATATGAAATTTGTTGCAAATCTGGTCACTACAGGTCTAACAATTTCTTTACCTTCAATGTATTTTCTCATGGTGTTTAGAACAATAGTGTGATTGTACATGTATTTAGTTATGGATTTTTCCTTCTCCACCAAGGGAAATTTATTTTTAGGTGAAGCACCCATTGAGTGCTTCTAGGGCTTGTCATTAAGTCAACAAGTCATAAGACCCTTGTTAGGCATGTTACATATTGTAAAGAAAATTTATTTGATTCAAAGTAGAGTCAAAAGACCCTCCAAGACCTCCTCATGGTGCAAAGATCAAGTCGACCTACATGAAGTGCAAGTCGGCCTAAAGATAGCAATTCGTACCCTTCAAAAACCTATATATAAGAAGGAACTGAGCTCATTTGGACACACACTCAAGCAAGTTCGATCTCCTCAAGATACAAGATGGAAAAAGGATGAAGAAGAAGAAGAAGAAGAAGAAGATTGAAGTTTTGGGCCTCTCTCTCTTTTGTTAGGGTTTCTACAATTATTGGGCAAGACAAAATTTTGAAGCTGCATTGAAGTTGTGAAGTTGCATCGAAGTTGTGAAACTGCATCGAAGCTTTGAAGCTGCATCGAAGATGTGAAGTTGCATTGAAGTTGTGAATCAGCTGGAGAGGTCGAAGTTGCAATAGAATCTGCTGATCGAAGTTGCAGAAGAATTTGTTGGAGGTCGAAATTGCAGGAGTTGCTGAGGAACTGCTAGAAGGAAAGCTCATCAAGGGACTTGGTCTTGGAGGGTCTTGGTCAAGGGTCATAGGTCTTGGAATTCATCAATTGAAGATACTATAAGAAGAGAAGAATTCTTGTGGGTTTTCCTCTCAAGTGGAGTGGTTTTGGCCCTGGCTGATTGCCTATATCTTGTGTCCTCGTGTCTCACTATTCTTTATGGTTTGGTAGCTATTTGATGAAAAGAGCACAATAATAGTTATGGTAAAAAAGAATCTAATCAAGATAAAGAAAAAATACATCACAAGCAGTTATCAATTTAAGAGAAATCACATAATCTAGCTGCTCTAGATTACCAACATGGTATCAAAGCTAAGGTGACAAGACAATGAAAGGAAGCTTGAAGAAGGAACAACAAAGGAGTATCAAGGTCAAGACATCAAAGAGGACACCATATCATTAAGAAGGGATACGTAAGGGCCGAACGATCTAAGGAGCATCAAGAAGGACTATTCATTGCAAGTATCACTCCATCTAGAAGCAATAACACGAAGAAGATCTCAAGGACCCTTTCTCATCTCAGAGAAGGACTACACATTGGAGCATCTTGAAGCCTCTACATCCAAGGGAAGCAAGAAGAAGCACTGTCATCATCATCAAGGAATCAAGGTGATCTCCCTCTTCTCGAGTCAAGGATCACTATTAAAGCATACTTGCAGGAAGACATCTTCTATTATCAACATCATCAAGAAAGGCATCAAGTTGAAGATATCATCATCAAAGGAGCATCTTCACTTGACAAGTAAGCATCTTTATATCGATGTCTGAATCTATCAAAATGTCTTCATTTTGCAAGGAGAGCAAAAAATTGGTTGGGTTATCAAACTTTTCTTGCATGGAAGAAGTGGATAGATTTAATCCTCATAGAGACTGAAGTCGTTGGACATGTTAAAGGTTCAATCACTAAGCATCCAAAGGAAGAAGTTCAAGCTCTAGCCAAGTACATGAAAGGGGAAGTAAGGTTTCAAAGGATTCTTATAGAATTTAGCAAGGATCCCCTCATACCTTATGTATCAAAGTTGGAGACATCAAAAGAAATATATGAGAAGCTAGTAGAATTGTTCTTCGTAAGTACTGCTGGAGAAGTGATATCTTTGAGAAACAAGCTATACAAAATGAAGATCTGAAAGGAAGATGGAATACCTCATACTTTATGAGGGTATCAGAAATAAGAGACCAACTACAAGAGTTGGGAGAAGTAGTGTCTGATAAAGAAATGACCACCATAGTGCAGAAATTTGCAATTATTAACTTCAAATTTGTGACTGTAGATTTCAAATTTGCAGGCCAATTGTTGACTTCATAAACTTGTTTTTTTCCTAAAACTTTACATTGGCTCTTCTTTTAACTATTTGAGTAATTTATTAAGACTCTTCAAAGCTTAAAAACATATTTTAAATTTTAACTGACCAAGAAAGCATCATTGCGTTGTGATCATTCTATGTTTGTAAACTCAGAATAAATCCTATAAGTCCACAATGGGCACTTCGACATAAAATAATATGACCCATGCATGAAATCCATGCTTTAATAAGTCATTTAATAATAATATAAATTCTTTTCTTTAATTCTTTGATAAGTTCATTAAATATAATTTATGAAGACCGAACCTAGTTACAATCTTCAACACTACTGATGATGTTGATTCCAATATAGGGGATGATTTGATGATATTTAGTTATTTGTTGTAGGCTTGTAGCATGATGTTTTTTGGATTCTAGAGGCCATTTAGAGCCTCTATGTCTAACTGAATTGCTACCATTTTGGCATATTTACCCTTACATGTTATATGCATGAACAAACTTTGCATATTTGGTGCCAAATGGCAGGTTCTGGTCCAGTTCTGGTCCAGTCCTAGTGTGACATTCTGTCTGTTTTAGTTCTGGTTCTAATAATATTAGACCTACTAGTATAATACAGAAATTTGCAATCATCAACTTCAAAATGTATCTTTATATCAATGTCTGAATCTATCAAAATGTCTTCATTTTGCAAGGAGAGCAAAAAATTGGTTGGGTTATCAAACTTTTCTTGCATGGAAGAAGTGGACAGATTTAATCCTCATAGAGAATGAAGTCGTTGGACATGTTAAAGGTTCAATCACTAAGCCTCCAAAGGAAGAAGTTCAAGCTCTAGCCATGTACATGAAAGGGAAAGTAAGGGCTCAAAGGATTCTTATAGAATTTATCAAGGATCCCCTCATACCTTATGTATCAAAGTTGGAGACATCAAAAGAAATATATGAGAAGCTAGTAGAATTGTTCTTCGTAAGTACTGCTGGAGAAGCGATATCTTTGAGAAATGAGCTATACAAAATGAAGATCTCAAAGGAAGATGGAATAGCCTCATACTTTATGAGGGTATCAGAAATAAGAGACCAACTACAAGAGTTGGGAGAAGTAGTGTCTGATAAAGAAATGACCACCATAGTGCAGAAATTTGCAATCATCAACTTCAAATTTGTGACTGTAGATTTCAAATTTGCAGGCCGATTGTTGACTTCATAAACTTGTTTTTTTCCTAAAACTTTACATTGGCTCTTCTTTTAACTATTTGAGTAATTTATTAAGCCTCTTCAAAGCTTAAAAATATATTTTAAATTTTAACTGACCAAGAAGGCATCATTACGTTGTGATCATTCTATGTTTGTAAACTCAGAATAAATCCTAGAAGTCCACAATGGGGACTTCGACCTAAAATAATATGACCCATGCATGAAACCCATGCTTTAATAAGTCATTTAATAATAATATAAATTCTTTTCTTTAATTCTTTTGATAAGTTCATTAAATATAATTTATGAAGACCGAACCTAGTTACAATCTTCAACACTACTGATGATGTTGATTCCAATATAGGGGATGATTTTGATGATATTTAGTTATTTGTTGTAGCATGATGTTTTTTGGATTCTAGAGGCCATTTAGAGCCTCTATGTCTAACTGAATTGCTACCATTTTGGCATATTCACCCTTACATGTTATATGCATGAACAAACTTTGCATATTTGGTGCCTAATGATTAGTGTTTACACCCACGCATATGTAGTAAAATTTTCATATTTCTATGTATTTTTTTGTAGACTGGTTCTTCAATCCGGTTGTCCAGCAGGTTCTGGTGTTTACACCCACGCATATGTAGTAAAATTTTCATATTTCTATGTATTTTTTTGTAGACTGGTTCATCAATCCGGTTGTCCGGCAGGTTCTGGTCCAGTTCTGGTCCAGTCCTAGTGTGACAATCGGTCAGTTTTAGTTCTTGTTCTAATAATATTAGACCTACTAGTATAGTACAGAAATTTGCAGTCATCAACTTCAAATTTGTGACTGTAGATTTCAAATTTGCAGGCTGATTGTTGACTTCATAAACTTGTTTTTTCCTAAAAATTTACATTGACTCTTCTTTTAACTATTTGAGTAATTTTATTGAGCCTCTTCTCTTCAAAGCTTAAAAATATATTTTAAATTTTAACTGACCAAGAAAGCATCATTGCGTTGTGATCATTCTATGTTTGCAGATTGCGCAGCTTCTTGAGAATAGCGACAAAGATGATGGTGTTGGTGTGCAAGCCATTGTTGAACATGGTGTCTGGCCTTCCATTGTTGCTTGCCTTGCTGATAGGTAGGTTGGTGGTAAAAATATTCATTTTAACTTCTTATGCTGTCTGCTTTTGGTCATCTACAGAGGCAAGTACGTAATATTTTTGACTTTTTGGTTGCTTTTGCAAAAGGACAGATATTTTTTGTAGGTGGGTTGTTCTCTACTTTGAATTTTTTTTTTCCCAGACTGGCTTACTTAGATCCTGCATTTTCTGTATCTCATTTGTTCACCTCTGGTTCACTTATCTCAAATATGTCCTGACTCCTGACAATGATTTGTCTGTTTTTATGATCACTCTCTTTTCAAGTGATGAAAGTGTTGCAACAGCAGCTGCAGAAGCTGTGAAAAATCTTGCGAAATCAACTCACGGTCTTGTAAGAGTTGTGCATAGTTTAATTCAGTGCACACCTAAACACCATTTCTTCTTTTTCCTGGGATGCATCTGTTATTATGAAAAGATGACCATCCAGTCTCATTTTTCTATTTCTAAAGTATTTTTATTCACTTATACATTTGGTGTATTGCTCAGGAGGTTATTTTCCCTGCTAATGCTGAGGTAGACACGCTCCTGAATGAATTTGCTATGAATAGTTCTTCGATGGTATGTTATCTGATATAGCATCTGAATTGTATATTTCTTGTTTGAAGGAAATCTCCCTATAGTATAACTACTACAGTAATATTTTCTCTATTGCTAGTATCCAGATTCCAAACCATGATTTATTTCAAATTTATTTCTTTCAGGGATAAATCTTAGAGCGTATGACTATGCTGGCAATCATGACTCCTGATAAAAAGAATAGGGTTTTTCCTTAAAAACAAAGCAGTTTGACCTCTGGAGTCTGGCCAAATCTAGGTCACTTGGAATGTAGCATGAATACAAGTTTTGGAATGGCACTTTCGAAATTTCAGCACATAGGGAAATAGAAAATATGTTTGTAAATATTTTATAATTAAAACTCAAAACCTTAGAAAAGTTGGTAGTTAACTATTAATAGACTAGTCAATAATTTTTACACATTATAACTATCTATCAGTAATATTTGATTAATAATGCATCAATATTGTTATCAATTAATATGCTAAATTGCTAGTGCATTAATATTTCATTTTAATACTACATTATCTAATTATTAGTATTATTTTTGAGAAAATGTGTCTGATATTATATGAAAGATCATTGAATGACAATAGAAATATTCAACTAACTTAGTGCCACCAGTGCTGCAATAATGTCTGAATAAGCATTTTCAGAAATATTTTCGGCATCATTGATGAGCAACAATCCCACCCATCAAAGGCCAAATTCTGGAAAACTTGGACAGAACTTACATTTTCTTAGAAGACAAACGTACAGTGCATTGTCCATAAGGTATACATTACCTAGGCATGAATACATTTCCATGGACCACTATAGTGACTAAGGAGGAGGGACTTGCAATCTCCAATCAAGGCTTCGTGTCATTACATGTTTCCTTGAAGATAAGATAAGTCACAAGTAGATTAATGTCCAGCAAATGATCACAAAGGTAGTTCAATGGGACTAAACAATTACATTATTCAAAAGGTACGATGCGGGAGTACGAAAACATCCTATAGAAGAAATGAGGCTCTCTAAAAGAACATGTAAGTGCAGTACAATAAGGTAGGATAAGATACAAGAGATAAAGTAGGCTGAGAAACACCACCCCCAGAGTGAGTCAAGCCAAAATAGATCTGAAGGAGATGTCAAAGTGTTCTGGAGCTGGTGGCCAATAATGACTGGAAGGGTTGAGTTGGAATCAACAAAGAATATGCTTTGCTGATTTTCAAAAGTGTAGGGTGAGAAAGAAAGAAAGAAATATTTTATTAATGTCCTTGGGTGACCACAAAATTAGGTCAATGGGACTAAAAAAATACATCCGGTATAAATGCAAGATATGTGGGAGTGCAAATGCGACTCCATTGTGACTCCAAAGCTAATAAGACTAAGATGTGACTAAAATAGTGCCAACATGAAAGAGAAGTACAAATACAAATATAAATAGAGAATGTATAGAGTCATATGAGATGACCAACAATGAGAAATGCGAAGTATGTCTGCTGCCGGACTGTGCAACGCCATAGAAGGGAGGGGGGGCTGAAGATGGAGCCAATGGGTTCAGCTTCTCCCGAATCTGATGGTCGATGGCAAGGGAGGAGAGAAAGGCAATCTCTCCTTGTCTATGTCCCCTAGAACCATCAGGGAATCCAACTGCGTGACCCTAGGGGGAGTAGATGAGTTGCTACTACTAACATCTAAGGTCGAAGGGAAGAAGCTGCTAATCATTCTCTGTCTATTGTGTTGTGTCTGAGAGGAGGTCGGTAGAAGGGATATGCCTTTTGTTGTCTTTGCCTCGAGCCATTCCCTTTGATTCTTTGAGGGTTGTTCAACTGAAGCATAGTATGTCGTCTTCGGGCTGATCTTGAATGTACTTGTCTATCTCCAGCTTGGGGGGGAGAGGGGGGGGGGGGGTTGCGGAGAACCTCGAGGTCTCACCATTCCCCCATTTGCTGCAAAGTGAGACTTTGCTTGCCGTTTGTTGTTTTCACTAGATGAAACATGAAAGTAAAAGGTAATAGTTCTAGAAGCCTCAGAGTGATTCGATGTGTGCAAGAATTGAGATCTGTATGTAAATATCTCCTTGAAAAAAAGGGCTAGGCATCTTTGGTCCTGGTATCGGAAAAAGGTAGAGAGGGAGCCCCTAGAGTCCCTATAGAGACAGTGGAAACGTCCTCTGATCTCAGAGTAAACAGGGCACCCAAAGATGAGGTGCCATTCAGTCTCTGGTTCTAGAAGATGGCACACCTGGCAAATTCTGCTTGACCGGGGAATATGATGGTCAGTGTCAACTCTAAGGTGATGCGTGCAAACACGAAGTTGCCCCCAGGGGTATCTTGAGAGAGTGCATGCAATGATGGTGCAGTTAGGGTGTAATATCCCCAATAGGAAATAGACAGCGATACATAGCAATACAAGCATACAACTATATAGAAAAATGCCGGAAACAGAATATAAAGCAAGTACACATAGAATGCCAGAAATGCTAAGCCATTTTATTAATCTGAGAATATAAATGGGTACAATAGATAATCAGAATAAGTGCACCTATCCTTGCACAAGGCAAGTGAAGAACCCTCTCAGAACAGGAAATGGCTGCTATAGAGACTGCATCCCAGCTGCTGGAAGAATCTGCCGTAAAATGCTGCTGCTGTAATGAACTGGAACTAGGGGCTGATCCCCTCACCGGAATGAGCTGAAAATCGGTAGACCGCCTGTACTCTCTGCTCCGGACAAAACCCAGAAACCAAGAAGCAAATGGACTACCTCCGAAAAACACCGCCGAAGCCCTCCTCAAGGAAAACATTGTCCCTCCAGGCCCAGCGCAGATGCCAAATGAAGAATGCTGTGAAAGAGCCACAAATCTCTCTGCAAACTCTCCAACTGAAAGAGACTAACCCTCCAAGCTGAAATACGCTGAATCTCCCACAAAATCCCCACAACTGAGCTGCTCTAACTCCAACTGCGTCCTCCCTCTAAGACTGCGCAGTCACCCAATGAAGCTCAGCTCCTCTGCAAAACGTCCAACCAAATCACCTGCAAATCAACTGCTAAAGACTGAAGGAATACCTTGCCCGAGCAGACACTCGAAGTCCCCCGGGGCCAAGGGTGAGATCTCCGACCGGAGACACTCAGTCGCACTAAACAGTGCTGCAGATCGACTAAACAACCGGCGTGCTCAAGTAGACAGAAGTCTAGCTCAAAATATCATCAACATATCAATAATGCCAAATGGAGTGACTCTCCCACCTTTTATAGTGCTAGCTCCCCTCAAAACCCTAACTGCGTCCCCTCTCTCCATGAGCTCCTCCTATGCCTGCGCAGTTGCTTCTAGAGCCTACGTGAGGCCTCTCTCATGCAAAGTGTGGACCCCCAAGGCTCTCCTTTAATTCACAACGTTGCTCCTACTAGGAAGCACTTTATTTTATTAAAGTGAGTTGACCCCTCTTTCTCACTTTTATTTATTAATTAACTATAGGCGGCAAAACTATACAAAAATGAAATATTCCAATTAGCGGTGCTAATTAGGAATATTACAGTCTCCCCCGGCAGAACGTTGCTTGTCCTCAAGCAACTGAAGTGATGGGTGCTGCAAAATATTCTCATCCTCCCAAGTGGCATCCTCATCCGGCAAATTCTTCCACCTCACCAAGAACTCCCGGATCGTCCTGCTCCGCAGCTGCCTCTCCCTAGTATCAATAATAGCCTCCGGCTGCAACACCAGATGCCCCTCATCATCCGTGGGTGGTAGCTCATCTGTGACTGTCACCTGCTGGCCCAATGCCTTTTTCAGGCATGATACATGAAAAATGTTATGGATCTTACTGCCTTGGGGCAACTCCAACTCATATGCAACCTGCCCAATCCTACGTATCACCCTGTATGGCCCATAAAAACGGGGCTTAAGCTTCTCAGCCCCCTTCTGCTTAAGCGAAGACTGTCGGTATGGCTGTAGTCGCAGGTAGACCAAGTCTCCTACCTCAAAGTGTCTCTCCACCCGACCCTTATCAGCATACAACTTCTGCTGATTTTGCGCTGTGGCTATATTGTCCTTGAGAGCTCGGAGGATATCTTGGCTCTCTTGGATCCAGATCTTGGCTCTCGGAGCCCTACTAGCACCAAACATCATGTCCACAAAAGATAAAGGATGATATCCATATAAAGCATAGAAAGGTGACATACCAATGGACATGTGATGCGTCGTGTTGTAGCAGTACTCTCCCAGATGCAGCCACTCCAGCCATGTCCTCTGCTGTCCACTGACATAGTTACGCAAGTAGCCCTCCAGCCACTTGTTAACTATCTCTGTCTGTCCATCCGTCTGGGGGTGATAACTAGTGCTCGGTGTCAACTCTGTCCCCACTAGTCGGAAGAGCTCCTGCTAGAATCCACCCATGAAGCGGCTGTCCCTGTCGCTGACAATGGTCTTAGGTAGACCATGTAATCTGAAAATCTCCCCGAAGAACAGCTCAGCCACCTGCGCTGCTGTGTGGTGTGCGGATATGGCGAAAAAATGAGCATACTTCGTCAGTCGGTCAACGACGACAAAGATGCAGTCCTTGCCCTGTACCATGGGCAACCCTGTGATGAAGTCCATCAATATGCTCTCCCATTTCCCCTCTGGAATGGGAAGAGGCTGCAACAACCCTGCAGGATGGCTCATCTCTCCCTTGTTTCTCTGGCAAACATCGCACTCCCTGACATGCTGGAGTACGTCCTCCTTGAGGCCCTTCCATGAGAACCTCTCCCTGATGGCCCTGTAAGTCTTGGTGAACCCCTGATGGCCCGCCAATGGAGAATCGTGTGAAGCCTGGAGTATCTTCTTCTTGAGCCGAGATCCCTCAGTCAAGAAGATCCTGTCCCTGTAATAGATGATCTCGTCGACCACCCTGTACCTGTCATCTGCTACCTGCCCATCCAACACCTCACACGCAAATCTGTCCTTGGAGTACTCTACCAACAGTCGAGCCCTCCAATCAGCGTCCAAGCTCATAAGAGATAACGTGGCTGGTCTACGGGAAAGGGCATCAGCTACCACGTTATTCTTGCCTTTGACGTACTCTATGTCAAAGTCATAGGCTTGGATCTTACTGATCCACTTCTGCTGCCTCTCCTGCAACTGCTTCTGCTCCAGAAAGTACCTGAGGCTGTTGTGATCTGATCTCACCTTGAATCCGCTGCCCACTAAATACTGCCGGTATTTGGCCAATGCATGCATGATGGCCAACATCTCCTTGTCGTATATGGAATACAACCTCTCATGCGAAAGGAGCTTCCGGCTCTCAAAAGGTATAGGGTGACCGCCCTGCATCAATACCGCACCAATCCCCTCTCCTGATGCATCACACTCGAGGACAAATGGCTGTGTGAAATCCGGCAATGCCAGCACGGGGCAGCTGCTCATCACCTCCTTGAGCTTATCAAAAGCTCGCTGTGCTGTGTCCGACCAACTGAATGACCCCTTCCTCGTCAAGTCTGTGAGGGGTGCAGCAAGCTGTGAGAAGCCCTTGACGAACTTCCTGTAGTATGTGCAAATGCCAATAAATCCCCGAAGCTCAGTCACATTCCTCGGCTCTGGCCAATCTCTGATGGCCATGATCTTCTCCTCGTGGACTCTCATCCCGTCCACTCCTATAATGTGCCCCAAGTACAGCATCTCCGTCAAGCCGAACTCACACTTGGAGAGCTTGGCATAGAAATGCTGTTCCTCCAAGATGCGCAAAACTGTCTCAATGTGTTGGAGATGCTCCTCCCAAGTCCTGCTATATATAAGTATGTCATCGAAGAAGACCAGCACAAACTTCCTCGGATGACCCCTGAAAATGTGGTTTATGCACGACTGAAAGGTAGTGGGTGCATTGGTCAGCCCAAAAGGCATGACCAGAAACTCGAAGTGCCCATAATGACACCTGAAGGCGGTCTTGGGAATGTCCTGTTCCCTCACGCGTATCTGATGGTACCCGGATCTCAAGTCAATCTTTGAGAAGAACCGTGCTCCTCTCAACTCGTCCATCAGCTCATCGATCCTGGGGATGGGGTACCTGTTCTTCAGGGTCTTCTTATTCAGAGCCCTGTAGTCAATGCACATCCGCAATGTGTCGTCCTTCTTCTTCACCAACACCACGGAAGAAGCAAAAGGACTCGTTCTCGGCCGAATGTGACCAAGGGCCAGCAACTCCTGAATAGCACGCTCTATCTCATCCCGATAGGCCTTGGGATGCCTATACGATGTGGTGATCACTGCCTGTATACCCTGCTCAAGCTCAATAGTATGCTCAAACCCCCGATCCGGTGGCTGCCCTGGTGGAATATCCCCGAATACTACGACATACCTGTCGAGGATAGACTGTAGCTCAGGATGCACTGTCTGACCTGTATCTACTGCCTCCGAAGCTCGCAACTCTACGACCCACTCTATGTTTCCCTTGCGGAAGGTTGCCTCCATCCTATGTGTCGACACTGTCTGAGGCGGGTATGTGTGCTGTCCCCGTATCTTCTCATGCCTCCCTGTCTTGGGATCATCCCACTCCATCTCTAGGGCCTTCCAATCTGTCGTGACCTTCCCCAGAGTAATGAGCCACTGAACACCCAATATCATGTTGGTGTCCGGGATATCCACCACAAAGAAATGATCTGTCAATGTATAAGTGCCCATCGTCACTGATAACTCTGGGACATACCGAGCACACACCATAGTCTGATCTCCTGGGACCAAGACGGAAAATCCATCAAAACTCTCAGTCTGTATGCCTCTCCGCTCAACCATCTGTGCATCAATAAAGTTGTGGGTGGCCCCACTATCAACCAAGACTGAGACCCGATGTCCACGTACTGTCCCCCGTACGCGCAGCGTCAAATACTTGGGAACTCCCCGCAATGCGGCTAGAGCTCCTCCAGTAGGTGCAAATGATGCACCACCTGCTGCGGGTGGTGGAGGTGGTAAGGTACCCTGCGCTGCATAACAATGTCCTGCCTCTACGTCATCCCCCTCATCCTCTTCCCCGCTGCTCTCGGAGAAGACCTCAATGAAATGTGCTTTCCTTGCAGCACATCTATGTCCCGGTGCCCATGGCTCCTGGCAAGTGAAGCACAACCGCTTCCTCCTCAACTCTCTCCTGGCCTCATCATCAAACTGCCCTCACCCAGGATTCGCCTTGGGAGGCGGAATCCTCGTGTCCTTCCCCTTACGCTGGAAGGCCTGTCTCTGGGGGTAAGGTGTCCGAGTCCTGGGTAAGACATCCTGTAAATCCCGAGTCCTGCTGATGGCATCCTGAAGTGTAGCTGGTCTAGTCAACCGGACTAGGCCACGTAGTGGCTCTGTCAACCCCTCCACAAACATGTAAACCATTCGAGCCGCGGATAGATCAGGCACCATCACCGAAACCCTCAAGAAATCCGAAATGTAAGTCTCTGGGCTCCCAGTCTGTTTGAGCTTCGTCAGCTCAACAAAGTGCTGCTCCGGATCCCTCCTGTCGAAACGCTCTATCACCCTTCGGGTAAACTCGGCATATGTCCCCACTGTAGAATGCCCGAGTGTAGTCATCCCATGAAACCACCAGTCCTGGGCCTCACCCTCCAGATGTAATGTTGCCACCTTAATGGCCTTTGACTGTGACATCTGATTGAGCTGGAAATAGATATCCAACTTCTCTACCTAGGAATTTGCCGACACGTTTGATGTGCCGTCAAACGTGGGCAAATGAAATCTGCTAGCTGCGCGGTGGTCATCATGATGATGTCTGTGCCCCCTGTGATGATCACGGGGCCTACCATCACGCTGGAGCTGAACATAATCTCTGAATGAGATAAGATCTCTGATCGCCGGCCCGCGTGACAGATACTCTGCAATGTAGGCGTCCATCTGGGCACGGTCAGCCTCCGGCTCCCGCTGTGCTGCTGCCCCCGTGTCCTCTGCTAGGAAGGTAGGCATGGTGGATCGCGTGGGTGCTGGAATATCCCTCTGTGCTCCTGCCCCTGTGTCCTCTGCTAAGAATGTGGGCATAGTGGATCGCGTGGGTGCATGCGATGCCATGATGGGGATAGCATCCGGCACATGATGGGACGTACCCGATCCCTCACCAATCTGAAAACCCCTTGGGGTTTCCCTCTGCTTGATCTCTATCGCCGTGAGTCTCTGTGACACTTCCTGCATGTGTTGGAGGAGCGCCTCTCTAAATCTCCTTGAATCCTCCTCGTCTGCCATAGGACCCCACTGTTCTGCGTACCCCACAGGCTGCTCCTGCTCTGAATCTGTCTCAGGCTGCTCCTGATCGGAATCCGTCACAGGCTCCCCCTCTCCGTAGGGGTTCTCCCACCTACGCTCAACGTCTCTGTATCTCCTTCTCCTATAACCGATGTAGGGTTTATCCCCGGGCGTCATAGACTGCTAGCTCCACATGCTGAGCCAGAACTATGCTTTGATACCACTGTAATATCCCCAATAGGAAATAGACATCAATACATAGCAATACAAGCATACAACTATATAGGAAAAATGTCGGAAATAGAATATGGAGCAAGTACACATAAAAATACCAGAAATGCTAAGCCATTTTATTAGTCTGAGAATATATATGGGTACAATAGATAATCAGAATAAGTGCACCTATCCTTGCACAAGGCAAGTGAAGAACCCTCTCAGAACAGGAAATCGCTGCTATAGAGACTGCGTCCCAGCTGCTGGAAGAATCTGCCATAAAATGCTGTTGCTGCAATGAACTAGAACTAGGGGCTGATCCCCTCACCGGAATGAGCTGAAAATCAATAGACCGCCTATACTCTCTGCTCCGGACAAAACCCAGAAACCATGAAGCAAATGGACCACCTCCGAAAAGCACCCCAGAAGCCCTCCTCAAGGAAAACGCTGTCCCTCCAGGCCCAGCGCAGATGTCAAAAGAAGAATGTTGTGAAAGAGCCACAAATCTCTCTGCAAACTCTCCAACTGAAAGAGACTAACCCTCCAAGCTGAAATACACTGAATCTCCCACGAAAATCCCCACAACTGAGCTGCTCTAACTCCAACTGCGTCCTCCCTCTAAGACTGCGCAGTCACCCAATGAATCTCAGCTCCTCTGCAAAACGTCCAACCAAATCACCTGCAAATCAACTGCTAAAGACTGAAGGAATACCTTGCCCGAGCAGGCACTCGAAGTCCCCCGGGGCCAAGGGCGAGATCTCTGACCGAAGACACTCAGTCACACTAAACAGTGCTGCAAACCGACTAAACAGCCAGCGTGCTCAAGTAGACAGAAGTCTAGCTCAAAATATCATCAACATATCAATCATCCCAAATGGAGTGACTCTCCCACCTTTTATAGTGCTAGCTCCCCTCAAAACCCTAACTGCGTCCCCTCTCTCCATGAGCTCCTCCTATGCCTGCGCAGTTGCTTCTAGAGCCTACGTGAGGCCTCTCTCATGCTAAGTGTGGACCCCCAAGGCTTTTCCTTTAAGTCACAACGTTACTCCTACTAGGAAGCACTTTATTTTATTAAAGTGAGTTGACCCCTCTTTCTCACTTTTATTTATTAACTAACTATAGGCGGCAAAACTATACAAAAATGAAATATTCCAATTAGCGGTGCTAATTAGGAATATTACATAGGGGGGCCGAATGATAAGGCCATCCTGCAGCTCTAAGAAATGCTCCGAATAGAAAGACATCTTTGGACCAAGGCTGGTAGGAGGGGAAATCCATTTGACCTGAGTGTATAACTGATAGATATCCTCTTTGATATACTAGTTCAAAACCTGTTTAGTCGGCATAAGATGATTTGGAACATCGAGAGAGAATTTGAATGGGGGAAGGTGCTATGGGGAAATGGCCATAGGTTAGAGGAGTCGGGATGCCTCTGAGATCAACCCACGTGCACGACCTGTAGACTGGTCTGAAGTGAGGGTCTTTGAGGAGCAAAGTGCTAGGTAGGGGTAACGTTCTCTCCCCTCCATCGAGTACCGGAGAGATCTAACTCTGTGGAGGAAAGAGACTAGGCAGAAAATGACCTCAAGGTAGAATGGATGGGCACCGAACTCTGCCTGAATAATAGGTTGCAGAACTGTACGTTTGCATCTTATGATGCTTCTGAGAAGTAAGGTATGGATTCTCTCCATCTGAGCCCAATCTGTTTGTACCAAGCTTGGCCCCTAGACTTCAGAGCCATAAAGGACCGTAGGTTGAATAATCGCGTCAATGAGGTGGATTTTGGACGGGACATCTTGAAACTGACTTTGAAAGCACTGTCTCTTGATAAGGGCAAGGGAGCCATACCCTTTGTTGAGTCAAGTCTAGAGGGCTTGCCTCATCCCAAAACGAGGCCCTATGAACCACACTCCCAGGTGAATGTAAGATGAGGTGATCTCATTCTCGTCTCCCTGAAAATAAAAATTCATGTTTGTAAGGGATCTCTTTGATGCATTGAAGATCATAACCTTGGTTTTACCTAGGTTGACCTTCAATTGTCAAAGTTCGCAAAAATTGGCTAAGGCATCCAGTTGCCTCTACAGGCCCTTAGGGGAAGAGGCCAATAAAACCAATTCATCAACAAAAAGGAGTAGAGAAATCAACACCTATTAGAGAAGTTAATCGCCCCCCTCCCAAGTATGCTCCTGGAGGAAAGACTCCAACTCATCGATATAAATCCCAAATTGGGTAGGCGAGAGAGGGCAACCCTGGTCACACAATGGTACTCTGAATGAAGTCTGAAAGGCCGTGAGCCAACTTCAGGCATCCAATAATAGACTCATACAATCTCATGATGGTTGCCAAGAGAGTCTTAGAAATCCCAATGTCACAGAGTCTTTGAAAAAGTGCCTCACTTGGCACTGTGTCGAATGCTTTCCAGAAGTCAACAAAGCAACTGTAGACTCTCGAAGAACGGTGACGAGCCTCCTCAATGATGGCTTAGAGTGTAAATATGTGGTCAACCGTCTGGTGGTTTGGACGGAAACCCATTTGCCCCCTGGATCTGAGATTTCGTTGTTCTGAATTCTAATTTGGTGGAAAGCCACTGATGTAGAATTGTGGCATAAATTTTAGAGAATGCGTGACCCACCATAATAGTTTGGTAGTTATTTGGATTAGAAATACTCCCTGACTTGTGCATAGGGTGGATGGCGTGTCTGTTCCAAGCAAGGGGAAAGCCTGAGCAGACCACATGGTTAAAAAGATTGGCAAGTTAGGACTTGAGGGGCTTATTACCATTTTTTAGTAATTCCGCTTGAAGGCCTTCTTCGTTAGTAGCTCTGCTGGAATTCAAAGCTCTCTTTGCGCTCCTAATGTCCAGTTCGGTAAAAAGGTAGCATGAAGGGGTGGGGGGGGAGGAGACGATGATTGGGGGTTGTTCGGAATGTCATAAAGGGAGTTAGTATGTGAAAATAAGGTCATGGAGTCCAATACATGGGGAATGGTTCGATGCCTAGGGAAGATGGTACACCAAAAGGCCTTAGGGGAGTAGTGAATGGCCATACGAAGCTCTCGTCTCCTTTGGGAGATAAATATACACCTTTTATGGTGAAGGAGTCTACGATAAGCTGTCTCAAGACAAGGGGAGACAAAGGGATCCTGTGTGAGGGCAATGCAAAGTTGCTTGTGGAAGGCTTTGCAATCCTCATCATACCATTGGTTCATGGGACAGGAGCCAGGAGTGGGCTTATGTGTGTTCTTGTGAGTGGAGTGGGGGATACGATTCCCAAGTGGCTTTCGTGATGGGCTTGGAGAGTAACTCATATTTCACTGTGGTAGTGTAACCCACCACTTCGGGGGTGATATCCCTAGGAGATATTTTTTCTCGATGATGGTCCTCAGCCGACAACCAGCAGCCCCTTGTAGCTATCAACTAGCTCGTTGTGCCATTTCTCCATCACCTAAGCCAACCATGTGGTCCCTCACCCATATGTATTGATCGTATGTTTGAAGGTGGGCATCCCGAACCCAAAGGTATGTCTTGTCGTTTGGTAATTGAGTATTGGGTTTACTTATCATGGACACTTCTGGGCATGGATTAATGGGGGATTCAGCGGAAAGAGTGGGCTCAGTTTGTGCTTTTGTCCCCTTGACCTCTTTTGGATGTTACCCTTGGATTTTAGTCCCGTGGGATCTCCTTTACTAACCATTTGGTTTTAGGGTGGCACTACTTTGGAAACCTTGATTTTGGTTGCGTGGTCTCGCTCCCTCATCCACATATTTACTTCCCTTCCATTCATTATAGCCCCATTCATCATATTTCCCACCTGGATACACATAAGATTAGCCTCCCCTTCCTTGCCCACACCTTGGGTTAGGCTTGGAATAATGCCCGGGAGGTTGATGCAGCTAAAAAAAAAGTGAAAGCATAAATGGCCACATTCAACAGGAAAATGTACCACAAGATGCAAAAGATGGTTGGGACAAACATAGTTAGCACGTGGGTAAAAGCCAATGCATGAGCTCTACCCCATACCCATGGCCATCACGCTAGTTCCATAGGCCTTAGATGAGCCTCCTTTATCATTCAGGAATCCATAATTGTCCCTACTGTTGGAGGGCAATGGACCGCCCCACCAAAAAGGGGGTATCCAGTGCTATATCTTACACATCATGCTCTAATGCTTTGAGCTCCAAGCAGTTAATAAAAAAAAATCATAAAAGGCAAAAGACATTTAAAGAAGGGTGGAAAAATCAAGGCTGGGGCACCTCATGTACCACAGTTGTTCCCTCCATTATATTATATACCTAGGTGTGTGTTGATTTCTGGTAGCATCGAATGTGCTTAAAGTCTCAAATTTTGTAGGGAGGCTTAGACACATGTATTCCAAAATGCCTAGAATTTTTTTTGGAAAATTCAACCTGGATGAAGTTTTATTAAAATAATTAATTATTTTTAATGGCAGCCTAAGTCTAAACTCAGGGAATTAAAATAATTAAAGTGTATTAATAGAATTGGGTTTGAATCTTCCAGAAAAAGACGAAGATCAAGTCAAGTTAATCTTAGCCCTTGATTATATTTTAATCCGAGCTGTTGATTTCTCAACGAGAAGATTATAAGGACTTCGATGGGCATTTGGAAACACACTAGACAGATACTCAGTTGCCCAAGCAGATCGATTTTCTCACTGGTTGAAGTTCGGCAAGAGAAAATTGAATTAGAGGGAGAGTTGTAGGTTGGAGAGAGAGCGTATAAGAAAGAGTCGAGAGTGCAGGATCAGACCAGAGAAAGCAGCGCATAGGAGGGACAACGAAGAGGGTGTGATGCTGGGACAAGGAAAACGAAGAGGGTGTGATGCTGGAACAGGGACAACGCAGAGGGTGTGATAGTGGGACTGCGCAGAGGGTGACGCAGTGAGACGAAGTGAGGTTGTAGGGCCTCTCTAAGGTCAGAATTTCATTGTGAAGCGTGGGAAAAATTGTTTGTAAAATTTCTCACAAAAATTCCTCTTCTATTTTGCTGGTTGTATTTTCTACACGAGATTTGGTGAACAATAATAAAGAAACCCTCACTTGTTGTACCGATTTTTCCACATTGGGTTTTTCCGAGAACAATTGTCCAAAAATAACTGTCATTGTGATTGTACTTGTGCTAACATTTTTCCTTGCATTTACTTTCCAGGGTATTTTAATTGTGAAGGTTGTAGTAGAATTTATTTCGATATTTACAGTATAATACTGTAAATAACTTATTTCTGTATTAATAAGTAGATGAGATATTATCAGTTACTGCAGTTGGGATTCTATTTTAGAATTTTCACATGGTGTTAAAGCTAAGGTGAAGCAAGAGAACTGAGCCAGAATAGACAATGCTGAACAAAAGAGGGAGATCGAAAAACTGCGTAGGCAGTGGATCGAATCCCTAGAGGGATTGTGCAGTCCAGTCCAGGAGGGAAATTTTTTTGTGGGAAAATCTCTCTCTTAGTGAGTCGTCAGAGAGAAAGATTTCCAGATCGAGAATTTGCTAGTGATAGAGGGAGCAGCGCAACAGCTTCAGCGCAGTGCAGTCTGCAAGAGGGACACAGCTTTTGCTAGGCAGAAAAAGCGTCAGAAATCGAAGGAGAAATAACACAAATAAGTATGGAAAATCAAGATGTCTCTTAATTATCTTCTAGATTGGAAGAAGACTTCGCATGCTTGTCAAGTTCAACATCTGCATGTGTTTGGTATATTGATAGCGGGGCTTCAATGCACATGACTGGAGTACGAGAATACTTTTTGAGCTATCAAGAGGAGCAGATGGACTTCTAGATCACTATGGGAAACACAACGAAATGTACTCTAGCAGGGAGAGGCTATAGCGTTTCAGATGGAGGCAAGAACCAACATCACAACCACTAATGTGTTGTATGTGCCTGGGTTAGGAATGAATCTAATTTCAGTGTCCCAGTTACAGGACAAGGGATGCGATGTATACTTCATCGGAAGGAAGGCGTACATCAAACATCTAAGCTGGAAGAAGATAAGACAAATTGGAGCTCGAAGCAACAAACTATATAGATTGCAGCTCAAGTCTCCAGTGGCATTGATAGGCAACAATCTTAATGGCGAAAAAGATCTGAATGAACTATGGCACAAGCGAATGGGACACTTACACCATGGAGCACTAAGAATGCTCAGGGTGATTGTTACGGGAGCTCCAGTCCTTAGTACTGAGCATGTTGACGTACGTAGAGGATGCATACTAGGGAAGTATGCTAAGGCAACTTTTCCTAGAAGTGACAACAGAGTAAAAGGCATATTGGGATTGATACACACAGATATTTGTGGCACAATGTCCACTAGAGCTCTTAGTGGTGGCGAATACTTTGTCACCTTTATTAATGGTTGTTGACGAGGTAAATCCCCTCTGCGGACAGAGGCGATTCCTACTAGCCTAGATCGGGTCTAGCAACAATCAAACACGCTACAACGTAAGCTCCTAATTGCAAAAATCAAAGCGCGGTAGAAGGCCTACCTCTGGTCCAACACTGTTGTTGTTGCGGAGAGGATAGTGCTCTTGATCCCTTGCTCCGACAAGTCACAATTCCACCACTTGACGCGATCGAACACCTGCACGTACAAGAAACACGACGAACATACGAGCGTAAAACCATATAATTGCAATTATGTGTCAGTCAGAGAGGACACAACTCATAAACAAGCATGAACAATACGAGTGGAACTATAATCGTAGTCGCTTATATTAATGAAACGAAGGATGATACAACCTGGCTCTGACGTTGAAATCCTCCTTCAGCGGGTCGTCAATGGAATACGTCTTGGTAAAGCTTGTCGGGAATAGGGACAAGCCTCTCTCTTTGATCGTCAATCTCCTTGCTATGGATTTGGCACTATGAGGACTATCAAAGCTTTTGCAACATTCTTTAGGCTATGAAGGCTCTTGGAGATTCGCTTGCAAAGGGAAATGGCAAGCTTATATAGATGGTGGAAGGGGAGTTGGGATCCCTACAATTATGGGATTGGCCCTATCCTCAAGGAAGCTTCCATGAGAGGTGGAAAACTACTTCCTCTACATGGAGATTCGAAGCCAACCTCCCAACTCAATTTAGAGACTAGTTTAGGAATTGGTTGGGGTCAATCTTCCGCCATTTATTTTTAAAAAACACTCCTTATTAAGCCTGGCGCGGGTGCGGCTTTAAGACAGAGTGCCAATTGGCGTGCCCTCTTTGGAGGATTTGCCCCCTTGGTGCGAGGGCTGAACTGTGTACCCGCGCCAATGCAAAAAAGGCTATTTTTAGGGTTTTTCACAAGGAGTTGTCTTCAAGGCACTGAAAGTACATGTTCAGGGGAATGCCATGAAAGTGTTTTCAAGTTATGTCACTGCTCACAGGTCACGGAATGAGCCCTCCAATGTGCGGGATGGGGAATTGCAGGGATGGTGACAAATTGCTGTGTAACAGATGCCCCCTAAAGCATGAGGCCCGAAAGAGAGAGGGGTGAAATGCTTTACGAGAACGTGTCCAACTGAAAACACCGCGTCGGAAAACTTGCGTAGAGAAATACAACCGATATCTCAAATACATGAGATATATGTGGTATGGGTGCAGCCATCCATAACAGAGTATACAATAATCCTGATCCAAGGTATGGGCGCAGCCATCCAATGAGGATCGATAAATAGACTCAGGTATGGTCGCAGCCATCCAATCAGTGAGTCATGTAACTGATCATAATAATCCACAAAATCGCAGCCTGGATTATAACAGACAGGAATCCTGGGTCTTGCGCTCCATCTCGACTCGAACAAAGTACAAGTTCAAGCATGCGAATATGTGAGCTGAAGTCGAACATGCAAGAACATCGTCTGATTACCAGCCAATGATGGAAGCTGTTAACAGACGCGAGAGGTACCACCATTAATGATAATGGTCCTCAAGGTACTACAGGTACAATCTATGGTATGTGAATCAATGAGCTGGCGTCGAACATTCGTAGAATCACTCGATCGGAGGCCAATAATAAAAACCTCATGTCGAACGCAAAGAACCTGCCATTGAGGCATGCAGGCTCCAAGGTACCAAAGGGAGTCTCTAGATCAACTTCCTGGATAATGAGCTGAAGTCGACAGGAAGTGACCTTGATCGAAGGTGGGCCATAGTGTTTCCCACATCATCGACGCGAGACAGAGGAACACAATGTCTTTGTGAATCAAGATCAGATGAGAATCAGAGGAAGGTTGAAATCTGCAGAGGTCAACTTCTCTTGAACATATCGGCGGCACGACAGTGGATTTGGCAGTATTTGACGTCAAAAGATCAAAGGTCATGATGACGAGGCAAAGAGCAGATGAGAGGTCAAAAGGGATCACCTAAACCCACGGAGGCAAGTGAAAAATCGAGATGAGATATCCCCGACACGAATGCAGACAAGTGCCATGTTCAAGAGCGACATACTGCCGACACGACAATGATGTTGGTTCCATTTTCCCCGCCATTTCTAGCGAGTACCTCTTTATTTTTACACAAGCTTGAAGAGGATACCATATGCTTGCTATATAAATCCATCCTAGTACATTTAACGAGCCCTAGGAAGGAGAAACTCGAATATCGTCATTTCGACTGAATCCAATGTCATTGGGGTTTAACGAGTCTGACAAAGGAAGAACTCGGCGTCTTTTCATGTTTAGAGAGTTTGAAAAGACAGCGGAATAGTAAACTCCAACGGTCCCTTTTCGTAAATAGTTCCTTAGACCCGAAAAGGTAGAAAACAATATCTGAGAAAACCTCCTAGTCGCGATAGGCTAGGGTATTGCTTTTTCGTAAATAATCTATCCCAGCCCGAAAAAGGGGTAAACGTATACTGGGTAGATGTCGTTTCGTGTCCACTTTAACGAGATCGAAACGACAAGGGACTCGACAATCTTTTCATATTTAGAGAGTCAGAAAAGAGCTGAAAGATGACTCCAAAATGACTTTTTCGTGTTTTTACCGAGTCCGAAAAAGTATAAAATACAACTCGTTTCACTGTCCAAGTTGCATAAAAACCTGTAGCTGCACAAAAAGCAAGTGTAAAATCCATTTTTCGACAAAATATATTAAAATACTGAGAAAAATGACACTTAAACCTAAATTTTCACTTAAAAAGTTATAAATAGGCTTCAAATGGTAAAATAAAATTACTTTTACTTTTTACCTTACTTGGAGAGCAACAGTGGTCTGTTTGTGTGCAAACTTACGGCGGTGATTGCGACTGATCCGGGACGTCATTCAGCTCCTCGTTTGTTCCAGGTAAAAGGCATTCCCTTAAGCTCTATTTTAATTCAATTTTTTATGAGTTCCATTGTGTATTAGACTTCTGGAGGGCCCCTTTTAAAATTTTAGGGCTCGCTCCATTGGCGCGGGTATCGGGCACGAACCCGCGCCAATGGACATTTCTTCACAAAGGGGTCGCGTCAATGGCGCAACTCAATTTTACTCTTAGAAATTTAAAAATGTGAGCTACCCATGTGGATTTTCGAATGTACCAGAGATCTAACAAAGCATTTTTGATTGTGTTGATGCAGATATACAAGCACAATGGTTATCGAATGGAAGGAGAGGGAACATGGGGAGGAAGATGAAATGGCTATGGAGAATGAAGCCTGTATGAATGCACTGAAGAACTGTGGACTCAAGAAATTCTTTCTTACTCCATGTTTACGAGCTCAACCTGAGCTATTACAATACTTGGTTAGCATATGGGACGAAAATGAGGAAGTTTTTAAACTTCGGGACCAAGTGTTGGAACTTGAGGTTTCTGACGTGTATTTTATCACCGGGTTGTCGCGCCGAGGCCCAATACCTATTTTGACAGGCAGCAGACCTTCTGGTGAAAATATGGAGCAAGTAATGGCGAGGGTGTGCCCAGGGGCATGAACCGGATCAGGAAGCGGGAAGGTGGACATCCACACTGTCCAGGATCTAGCACTCAGAGTAGTGCTACACACCATTACGCGGGCTGCAGGATCGCAGGCACCGCATGAAGCAACCAAAGCCCAACTCATACTAGCCTCTGAGTGTATGAGTCCTACACTGTTCGATTGGGCTACAATGGTGACAACCAATATCAAGAGGCAGCTGACAAGATGCAAGCAAGTCAAACTAAAGCAGTTTGGCTACGGTTCCATTTTGGTGTCGTTCATCTTGGAACGACTACCTATCTTCCAGGGCCAAGGGGCCATAGTTGCTGAGCTGGTACCACGAGAGCCGAGGATGGCTCGCTGGGCAACACTTATGCCCAGGTCAGGAGGAGGCCAATAGATGTCTTGGAGGCCTAAGTTTTTTGGGTGGTTGCGGCGACAGCGAATCGTGGTCGAGGATTGGCCCTATGCTGGGACCGATTTCATCGGAGATCTCGACCTTCCGCTCCCGGAGGGGGAGGATTGGGATGAGGAGTTGGGTATGATACTCTCTTTTTGATTTTTATGTATTTATGAATTTTTTGGTAATACATGTTCATTCTAATAACAATTTTTATGTGTATGCAGACGTCGGCCCAGAGAGGCCTGTGGGCATGTCGCCCATTGCGCGGAGAACCCATGCCGATCATGACCCTCAGGCTGAGGGTGGCGAGGGAGGTGAACTGATTCAGAACCTGGAGGGCATCGCCCGGGGGATCCCGGACTATGCATGGCTAGCAGATGTTCCGCTAGCATACTAGCGATACACTGTGGGGGTGCCTAGTCGCCTCCACCGACTAGTGAGACACTTAGTGCGTGCAGTGGCTTGTTACCATGAGCACCATGCAGATTAGACATTAGGGCTTTTCCTGCATATTTTGAGAGACATGTCGTCTCCGGCTGTATTAAGACGAACATGTATATTTTTTGATCTTATGTGATGCACACTATGTAAACATTTCGACACACACACACACACACACACACACATATATATATATACCTATTTCTGGATGGATCTCTTTACATGTGATGATGTTTTGTTTATAAATTACGCAAATGTCTATCTAAAACCATATTAGCTACTGCATTTGTTAATGTATTCATATGTCTGGGTATATGTTGATATGTGATATAATCAAAATTTCTCTCCAGTAAACGAATACGCAAATACAGACGTAAAATGGATGGGTTTCTAACAGAATAATAACCATTAAGCTGCAATACTACAAGTTGTGAGTCCAGATACACAAGTAATTCACGAATGCCGAGGTTCACAGCCTCGGTTAATAATTCCAATACGGCACTATACTCCGCGATATTATTTGTAGTAGGACCCAGACACACACCTTGCAGGTTGACCAATTCACCAGCAAGATCATAGATTACCCAGGCTGCCGAGGATAGATTCCTGGTACTGCGGGAGGCACCATCCGCGAAACCCACAAACAGAGTAATAGACATCTGCACAATCAAGAAGACTCGATCCGCAGAAAGATGCTTACATGCACACCACACCACACATGCACACAAATGAATATACACACCTATGAACACACACCACACCAAAAATGACTTCAAGCGTAGTATTTTTTAAGGTACAACCCATTTCTAGGCTGCGCCAATGGAACTCCTTCATAATCAATCAGCTCATAAGCCCCATTTTTTAATACTCGTTTTACAATGTAGGGCCCATGCCACATCGGTTGGAACTTTCCTGCTCCAAGTTTGTCGTGCGCTTGGTCGTATAGGAGGACAAGGTCTCCTTCGACAAAGGAACGTGGAGATACAGATTGATCAAAGTGGGCTTTGACCCGCTTCTTCTGTGCTTCAATGACTAAAGCAGCCAAGCGGCGGGTTTCATCCAACCGTTCCAAATACAAGAGACGCTCTTCTTCAGGAGAAGTGTCGGACAAAAGTTCCACAGCCAACTTTAAAGAAGGAATTTCGCACTCAACCGGAAGAGTTGCTTCCAGACCATACACCAATTGAAAAGGTGTGAATCCGGTCGCACTCTTTGCTGACGTCTGGTAGGCCCATAGAGCTGAGAACAATTGGAGATGCCAATTGGACTTATGAATACCAATTGTTCGCTGAAGCATAGTGACCAAAACTTTGTTCACAGCCTCAACTTGGCCATTTGCCTAGGGGTAATATGGCATTGAGCTATCGTGTCGTAAGTCCAATCTTGATGTCAGCTCGACCATCATGTAATCTCGGAAATGAGTGCCATGATCGGTAACAATGGCCTGAGGGACCTCGAAACGTGCAATAATATGGTTGAAAATCAACTGGGCAGCTGTCTTACCGTCGACGGCTAGTGTAGGCATCGCTTCGGCCCACTTAGTAAAGTAGTCGACAACGACGATTATATATGCATGCCCCCTGGCCGAATGAGGGTTACACGTCATGAAATCTAGGCCCCATTTCGCAAAAGGGCCGACAGTAATGACAAGATGCAATGGGAGAGGTGGCGCGCGCATCTTGCGCTGAAAAACCTGGCACGAATGACATTTTCGGACTGCAACAATACATTCTTTGAATATCGATGGCCAGAAGTAACCTGCACGCAGAATTTTCTGGGCAGTGGCATATCCGGACATGTGACCGCCACAGGCGCCACTGTGACAGTCATTCAAGACTCTTTCAGCCTCTTCCAGGGTCAAGCACCGACGGAGCACCGAATCTACCTCGACCCGGTATAACGTATCTCCTACAATGCGGTAGGGTTGAGACTGATGCCGAATCCGACGTCGGGCATCTTTGGTCAACTCAGACCGGAACGTTGATGTTTGAAGATAGACAATAATGTCGCCGTACCATGGGTCGCGAGTGCTGATAAGGAAGAGTGTTTCATCCGGGATATGATCCTCGGAATGAGATGGGGTGGAGTCTGTGGGGAGGGAGCAAATGAGATCCGCAAAAACCAATGATTTGGTCGACTTAGCAGTGGTGAACTCTAAGTCGAACTCCTGAAGGATAACGATCCATTTGGAGTATTTGTCCCCCAGTAATTGTCGAGATAGAATATATGTCATGGGGTTGCAATCCGAAACCACGGTGGTTGTACGCAGTAGGATGTAGTGGTGAAAACGTTGCACAGCTTGCACTGCGGCTAATGCCAACTTCTCGACATGAGCGTAACGTGTCTCTGTGTCAAGAAGGTTCTGTGATAGATAATAGACAACATGTTCATTGCCATCATCGTCGTCCTGCACCAGAACCATAGCTATAGTGCTAAATCTGGCGGCCAAATATAGAGTGAAATCACGGTGATAGTTTGGAGGACGAAGCAACGGAGCATTAACAAGTAACGTCTTAAGCTTCTCAAAGGATCGTTGAGCAATCTCGTCCCAACGGAAGGGAACGTTCTGCTTTAAGAGACGCGTGAAACCTTTGGCAACTTCCGCGTAGTTCGGGATGAAGCGTCGAAGGAAATTAGCTTTTCCCTGCAGACTTTGCAATTGATATAACGAGGAGGGTGATGGGAGATTGACAATGGCCTCGACTTTTAGAGGGTCGAGGCGAATCCCATCCTTAGAGACTATGAACCCCAAGAGACGACTATCCACGCAAAATACGCATTTATGAGGGTTAAGCCGGATATTATAGCGTCGACAACGAAGGAAAATCTGGCGGAGGTGTTCGGGATGATCCTCCCGCCGAGCTGAGTGAGCTGGCAGATCGTCCAGATAAGGCTGAACGATATGGCGTATGTCGTGGAATGCGTAAGACATAGCACGCTGGAAAGTAGCTCCAACGTTCTTCAAGCCGAACGGGAGCTTTTTATAAGCAAAGGTACCCCACGGACAGATGAATGCAGTCTTGTGTTGATCGACAGGTAAAATATTTATCTGATTATACCCGGAAAAGCCGTCCATCAAGGAGTAAATCTCACTCCCAGCGCATTCGTCGATGATTTGATCTATGAAGGGATTGGGATAGTTGTCCTTAGGATAGACGCGATTAATATCACGATAATCAACGCAGACCCTTATAGTGCCCTGCTTTTTATCTACAGGGACAATATTTGAGACCCATTCTGTGAGGGGAATCGGGTAAATGAAGCCCGCGTTCAGAAGTTTTTCCACTTCTGCTTTAATGGCAGCGGCTTTGCGAGGATGCACCAGTCGTAAGCGTTGGTGCACGGGTTTCGCACCGGAATAGGTAGGAATCTCGTGCACTACTATGCTGGGATCAATCCCAGGCATTTCCTCATAGGACCAAGCGAACACGTCTCTGAATTCTCGGAAAAGATCGGCATAAACTCCTATCTCATCAGGAGAACGAGTTACTCCCACATGTATGTTTTCAACTATCCCCGTTTTAACGGAGATGTCGATCGGAGTGGTTTGAGTAATGTTGCTCAGGTTTCCCTCTGAGAAGACCTCATGTGTCAATATGGGTGTCTGGAGAGGCGGAGTGGGAACCTGAGATGCAAAACGCTCTAGACAATCTGACATTGCCCCCAGGCTAGGCATAAAGGAGGAATGATGATGTGTATCGCTCCAAGGCAGCTCCTCAAGAGACATGGTTTCAATAATGGCTTCGTTAGAAGGAAAAGTCTCTTTAAGAGGATCAGGCGAGTCGGCCTCACCGAGCCAGGGGGATTGAGAATAGATATCTAAAGCCATGCTCGAGGGAGCATGTTGAGGAGGGGGAGGATCGGATGCAGCAATGATTTCGCAGTAATTAATCTGTATTGGAGTTAAAGGCATTGATTCTCCAAAATCAGTCACCTGTTCAGGCGAAGGGATGATCCATGGGTCGTCAGACCTAGAGATCATATTAACTTGAACGGTGTGCGGTGGCGGTGCGGGAAAAATGCCCATGAGGACAAGGTCCTTGAAGAGACTGGGTTCTACACTGTCAGGGGGATTGGGGATCTTATCCACGTAAGGAACGTTGTTCTCAGAGGTGGAGGTGAAGAAAGACAATTGATCCACAGTTACAATTTTGCCCTCATGGGGGAACTTAAGAAGTCGAAAGAGGGTGGATGGCAAGCATAGCATAGCGTGAGTCCAACTGCGGCCGTGAAGCAGATTATAGTTAAGTTTGGCGTCAACCACTTCCACTTCTACGTTGACTGTCTTCCCCTGTAACGTAATCGGCAAACTCTCGAGAACACCCAGGGGTTTGGATTCCCGACCATTGAATGCCTCTAAGGCGTTGGGAGATGATGACAGGGCCGGAGACCCAATAGCCTTCTAGCAGGCGGACGACATGACACAGGTAGAAGCACCTTGATCCACAACGGCTCGATGAATATTAAGACCGTTGATCCCGACTTGAATAACGAGAGCAATTTGATGCAGAAGCCGGGGGGTAAAGTTTTCTAAGTCGAAGGTGAGAAGACTAGAATCAGCGTGATCGATTCCACCGATTGCAGACAACAGAGCTTTCCGTTGCGAAGGGCAACTTTGAAGGACTTCCAATGCAGACATAGCAGAAGGCGCCTGTGCCAAATCCTCAACAATACTGTAGTGCTGAGCGGCACGGGCATTTGGATTGTAGGAAGACCTTCGTAGAACACCTTTAGAAGGTGGCCTCACAACTGGTTCAGCAGTAGGATTCTCAATTTCTAAAGAACCAGAGACAGGTGGAGGAGGTGGGCCATCCACAACTTCCTTTCCAGCTGCCTGACGTGATCCAGTATAATCCTTCGAATGTGTAGCGATGGAGACAGGTGCAGCACCATTCATCATAAAGACCTGGGACCCAAATGGTGCAGATGGTGAAGGTTGTTCAACCATCTGGGTCTGCTGAGACGAGAACGGTTCTTTAAGAACTGCCGGAGTCCCTTTAGAGCTTTTGAGAAGTTGACTAATTTAAGATGGTCGAGGACAATCTTTGGTATAGTGATCTCCTTCACAAATAAGGCAGGGGTACTTCGGTTTACGTTGGGAACCGTCCTCAGTCCGAGGTTTAGAAGATTCTGACTTTGGGGCGTCGGGTTTGGATTTTCCTTTGCCCTTCTTTTTCCCTTTGGAGGCTTTTTCCGTAGGATTAGCCTGAACGGCATTGACCTCCGCAGTTTTGCCAGAATCTGGAGGGGCAGGAAGAGCAGAATTATTGGAAGAATTAGACTTCTACTCCCCATTCGAAGATTTTCGAGAATTTTGAGACACGGAACCAATAACACCATCCACCGCTGGGGTAGGCGGAGCTTTAGAGGTTCCCGGGCGTGGAGCATCAGTCAGAATATCATGAAGCGTGCCGGACTGAGAGTATATCAGATCAAGATACTGGGCACGCGCAATGGCCTGTTCTTCAGTCACACATGCCCCCATAGCAATATCTTGCGCGATTTTGTTAACGAAGGATGTGGTGAACCAATGGGTTAGTAGTTGATCAGGTATATCGAACTTGATCAGCCTACGACGACGTCGCCACTCATGAATATGATCGGATATGTGGGTGGCTTTATCCTGCTTCAGTGAAGTCAGGAGATGTGCCCCGGCTTCATAGCGTACCGGTAACTGAAAATGAGTCAGAAAAGCCATTGCTAAAGTATTGAAATCTTGAAAGATGCCACGGGGTAATTCAATATACCACTTAGCGGCAGCACCGGTAAGAGTGCGCTGGAAGAGACGTAGACGAATTGAATCATCGACCCAAGAATTGGACGAACACCAAAGATGGTAAGTCATTACATGAGCTTGGGGGTCTTCTCCAGCTTTACCTTCAAACTTGGGGCAATCGCCGGGTACCTTGGTTGTAACCGGAGGCCAATAAGGATTGTGAAGAATCGGATAATTGGTTAATTTAGAAACGTCCGGTAATTCCAAGGTAGCCAAGAACGACAATTGCGGATTGAACGGCATGCCAGGCCCTCGATAAGGACCGGTACTTGTACTCCATGCTGGTTGAGAATATCCTTGCCCCCATGGGTTCTGTCCAGTAGGATTCTGACCGTAGGGCGTATAGGGTGTATAACTAGTCTGATTCGGTTGCTGGTAACCAGTGTACGGGGCTTGATAACCAGAGTATGGACCCTGATTGTAAGTCGGCCCCGTTTGAGCAGTCTGCGGATTTGGCTGCTGAGTATAGGTGTAGCCGGGTTGTTGAGTGTAATAATGGGAACCTTGGGGCGGATTATAAGCCGGTCGAGATTGACCATGAGGGTAGTAACCGCCTTGAGGTTGAGCGGGCTGCTGATAGGTGGGACCCTGCTGAGCCTGATAATTAGGATGCACTGGTTGATTCGGTTGTGGCATCGAGTAAATTGGCTGTTGGGCAGGGTTGACAGAGTGTGCAGGCTGGCCTGGTTGGACAGGCTGACCTGGCTGAACGGGTTGCCCTGGTTGAACAGGTTGACTTGGATAAATAGGTTGTGCCGGTTGCACAGGTTGACTTGGCTATTGAGGAACACCAGGTTGTATCGGATGGGCCGGTTGGCCTGGTGGTGGAACACCTGGTTGTGTCGGATGAACCGGTTGGTCTGGTGGAGGAATGGAGCCAAGTGGTGGCTGGTAATTGGTTTGACCTGCAGGAGGACCATAAGATGGTCCTGGCTGATGTGCAACATTTGGAGCAACAGGATACTAAGGTTGCATGGGTTGCGACGGTTGGACTTGCCCCCCAGGACCGTATACCGGACCGGGTTGGTACCCTGGTTGACCTGGGAGTCCTTGAGGTTGCCCTGGTTGGACTCCAGGAAGAGGCTGCACGAGTTAACTTGAAGGGTTGTAATACTGTCCTTGCGGACCGTATAGCGGCCCTTCCTGGCCCGCAGGGTAACCTTGCGGGTCGTAAGGATAGCTAGGCTGGCCCGAAGGTTGGCCTTGAAAAGGTTGTCCTTGCGGGTTATAAGGCTGCCCAGCCTAGTTATACGGTAAACCCTGAGCATGAAGTTGAGCCTCAGGAGTGGCTAAACGGAAAGGGTTCCTGTGCTCATCGTACTGATATGGAAAAACGTACACGGGTGTACCATCCTGTGCATAATGCGAAAAATACGAGCGGTTGGGATCCTGAGGGGGTTGTCCGACCTCGGGGTTCGATTGTTGTAAGGACAATCGATACTCCTCAGGAGAGATGTTCTCTGGCATAGCAGAAGCTATGTAGACGTCTTCGGGAAGCGATGTGGTCCTTACGGACTAAGTGGTAATAGCAGGTGTAGATGCAGCCACACAAACAGTGGGCCTGATGGGTACAGAAGTGACCTGAGGGGATGACGTGACAGGTGTCTGTGGAGACATCCCCAATGAAGGAACAACTGGGCCTCGTAGAAGGAGCTGATACCCCCATAGAGGCAGCGGCGACAATAATCTGACCTAAGTATCCATACCCTGCTGGTAGTGAGGGACCAGGCGAAGACATAAGAGATGATTCGGCGTTGTCTTCTGGGAATAACTTCCGAGTTACTTCTGGGAATAGCTGGTAATCTTCACCAGACGTGGGGATTTCCTCGCTAGCAGAATGACTGGATTCACTCATATTTGAACCTGCCGCTAGATTTCGTAATAGACGACGAGGACTAGGAAGAATAACAACAGCTAAAAAGGGCGAACCCGATGTAAGAGGAGGGAAATGTTCCCCTACTCCAAATCCGGACCAAGGGTCGGATAAGGGCCAATTGAATTCAACTGGTCCTCCAAAGGGAAGCTCAGACAGAACCGGTCCCCCGTCGGGAAACTCGGAAACGATGGGCTGCTGAGGTTCAGCTGAGGATTGAGAAACCTCTGATGAATCGTCCGTATATGGACTACTAGTAGACGAAACTAAGGGTTCCGCCACTGTGGTAGTAATGACAAGAGAAAAAGATCAAACACACACACGGGCTGAAAAAGAACCAAGGCACACAATCAAACGACCAACAAGCAAAATCTAACAGGGAGTGTGATCGCGGGTGATTTATTTTACGACATTGAAACTTAGAAACTTCACTGTTTCATGTTTTAAGAGTCGAGAAACGGATGAAAGATGACTCTATCTCTTTCATTTTTGAAGCAAGCGTGAAAGGACAAACGCTTGGTGATCTTTTCAAATTTAAAGAGTCAGATAAGATCAAAATGATTGCTCAGGAATACTAGGCAAAGGGTGTACCAAATAACCGTGAACTGCAATATACACCTTGGTTTCAAAATGAAAGAGAAATCAATGAAGGACTTGACGTACGTACAGGCAATCTCCCCGAATGCTGTGTCCGGTGTATCACGGGTATAGGGCAGCGGACTCAGCTTCCTATGGATAAAGGATAGAAACCTAGTGGGGTCTCCCTTTATATACGCGACGGTACGGGGAGCACAAGTCCGTACTAGCGCTGTCTAAAGCCAAGAGGCGAACGACAGCTACTAGGTTTAAAGACGCCGGAACACGTCTCTAGCCTAGACCTCTAAATATTTCGTTAACGTTTCAATGCTGCCTTAGTGTAAATTGAATAAATTTTAATGTTTATCTTCAATTATGTTTCGGTTTTTAGGCCCTAGCGAATGTGATGTCTCAAAATCTCCTAAATGCACACTACATGCCACAGTATATCATTTCATTCGTTGAAAGCTAACTACAGGAGAGTTAAGAGCTTTTCACACAACAACAAAATGATCAGAAAACAACCAATGATATCTCTAATGCAGCTAATGGAAACTAAAAGCTTTTCGTTCAAAGTTACTAATCACTAATAACACCGAAAAGATCTAATTCACATCAACTAATTCAACGCAAAAGAGGTTTTTTTTTGATTTTCAATGATTAAGAGCAAGAGCACTAACAAGATGAAAACTAAAGAGACAAGCAAATGAGAAGCAAAAGCAAAAGAGAAAAACAATCGAATTTCACTCAACGCAAGCCTACAATCAGATCTCAATCGATAAAAAGTCCCTCAAATCAAAAGACACCCAAAGACTCAATCGAACCATGTAATCTAGGCCCAAAACGAGACAAAGCGGAATTCGAATGAAGAAGAAGCCAATCACTCAAATAACGCAATAAAACGACAGACATCCACCGAACGAGTGCAGAGAAGCTATCACAGAGCTGACTGAACAGACAGGAACCAAAAATTCCCAAGGGAGGCTCGACGCACAATAGCACCTAGATGCCCTAGGGCTACAATGTAAAATTGATAGAAATGGGCAAACAACCAAAGGAAGAAGGTCACAGTCAGTCAAACAAGGCCCCAGAACACTCAAGCAGTCGAAAAAACAAGACCAAACACCCAGATTAGTCTCAGAAGGCTCGAAACCTAGTAAACCCTAGCACCTTACAGGATTGGCGCGACTGTAAGGCTGAAACTAGCGCCAGAATGGGATTGGCGCGAGTAATACACTGACAACATGCGCCAGTGGGCGCGACTGTCACACTGAAAAGCGCGCCAGCCGAGTTTACTAAGAAAAAATAAAAAATAAGCAATCCAAGAAGCAGACTAGTGATGGTAAAGCTCAAACCAAAAGCCAAACTCACAAAAAGAGCCAGCCAAAAGAGTCGGTCAAGCAAGCAAAGTCAAGAAACGACCGAAAGACAAGACAATACTCCAAGTGTTCAGTTCATAAACTAAACCGAAGATTGACTGAAGCAGCATTGATCTACTTCGCTAATGCGGAGCAAGAACGTTTCGAAGGCTATCTGGCTAACTTCAGGCTTCGTCTGTAGTTTATAAAGCAAACAACAAGCTAACTCCCCAGCGGAGTCGCCAATTTGTTGAGGAGGTAAATCCCCTCTGCGGACAGAGGCGATCCCTACTAGCCCAGATCGGGTCTAGCAACAATCAAACACGCTACAACGCAAGCTCCTAATTGAAAAAATCAAAGCGTGGTAGAAGGCCTACCTCAAGTCCAATGCTGTTGTCGTTGTGGAGAGGATAGTGCTCTCGATCCCTTGCTCCGACAAGTCATAATTCCACCACTTGACGCGATCGAACACCTGCACGTACAAGAGACACGACGAACATACGAGCGTAAAACCATATAATTGCAATTATGTGTCAGTTAGAGAGGACACAACTCATAAACAAGCATGAACAATACGAGTGGAACTATAATCGTAGTCACTTATATTAATGAAACGAAGGATGATACAACCTGGCTCTGACGCTGAAATCCTCCTGGGTCGTCAGCGGAATACGTCTTGGTAAAGCTTGTTGGGAATAGGGACAAGCCTCTCTCTTTGATCGTCGATCTCCTTGCTATGGATTTGGCATTACGAGGACTATCAAAGCTCTTGCAGCATTCTTTAGGCTATGAAGGCTCTTGGAGATTCGCTTGCAAAGGGAAATGGCA